>QTSX02000034.1:0-536767 GCA_014839935.2 Entomophthora muscae | reverse complement strand
TTCCTGATTCATGTATCCCGCATTTGTTTGCTGAGTTTTGTCTTTTGTTAGTTGAGTTATCTGCTCAAGAGATTCAAAATTTGCCAATTTAAATAAGCCAAAAAAATCAAAATAAATGGTTGATTTTATTAAATATTTTATTTTTCACTCAGCTGAGTTGTCCGCAAAAGTGATTTGAAATTTGGACCAAGGATTTGACAATCCCGCATTTTTACGTTCAGGTTCTGAATTTACAGTAATTATAAATCTTAAAATTCATCTATTAAAGTTTAAATATTAAAAATTTAAATATTTTTATTTAATTATGATATATTCAATATTGAAATATTATATATTAAAAATTTTAATATTGAAATATGTATTATTAAAATTTTAATATTAACTTTTAGATACTAAAATTTTAATATTTAAAATTTAAAAATTTAAATTTTACTATTAAAATATAAAAATTTTAAAAAAATAAAATTTAAGTTGCAAGGGAAAAATTTTCTTGAGGGGATTCTAATTGCAAAGTGGAATGTGATTATTCCGGGGAATTATACCCCAAAATTAAATTTTTGGCTAGAGTGTCCAATTGGATCCACAAACTCTTCTGTACGTGGTGGACAGCCCTGGATGCAATTGCTAGAGGGGTGGCGCCCTGTACCCCAGTGGTTGTTGACCGTTTGATAAAAGGAAGCCGGGTGAGCAAATCAATTAATAGGTTTTTTTTCAGGGGGCACATAGTACCTATACAACATTGCCAATGCAAAGGAGTCATACAGGTTGTGTTCAACTGTCCTATACCCCCGCGGTGTCTTCTGGCGTTCAAGTGCTAAGCGGCATATGTCTATTTGAATAGGTACATCCTCCAACTTTTTGACGTTGGTTTTTAATATGCAGTGGAGGAGGATTCCCAGGTATACCGCAACATAAATTCTTTGCAAGGTGTATTTTTCCAAGAACATGCACAGTTTTTTGAATATTTGAACTAATCTATTAATATAGGAAGTTTGATTGAATCTGAAGAGGGTTCTGGGGGGCGCCTGACTTGTATCAGGCCCCATGCCTCTGCAAACAAAATAAATAAAGGTTTAAATGTGTTCACAAGGACTGCACCCCCAACTTTATTTGACAATGCCTTGAATACTTCATTAAAAATTTCATTTTTAGATATTCAGTTTCTACTTGAAAGTCGGGTTTTATTAAGTTTTTTTCTTCATATTTGTTGATGTTTGCAAATGGGAATCATTGAATGCTTTCATAGATATATTCATCAAAGTTTAGCTTGACATCCCCGTGAATTTCATTCATTTCTTTGAAGTTGATATTTGATCCTATTTTGTATGCTTCCCTTAACCACGGCAAGCACCCCATAGGTGATAAATATTCCCTATCTTTAGCTTCAATATTTGAAACATTATTCATATTCTGTTGAATTATTTTTATTTATTTGGTTTTTTATTTATTTGTTTTACAGGGGCTACCAGTGACTGGTAACCCCCATAGAACCAACTTGGCGTATAAGCCGCCACTTCTGCAACCTCATCCCCATTTCTGGCAATGACTAAAATAAATAATAAATAAAACATAAAAAGACTTACTAATTGTTTCCCCTGTGGCCCCCTCAGCCACAGGCACCACCTCAGTGTCATGAATGTCATTTCAATACTTGTATTGAAAACTCAAGAGTTGAACCCCAGTTCCCTGAAGGCAGATCAAACCCTCCAGGACGGTCCAGGACCCGCCAATCCGTTAAGTCACAGGCTCAAATTGTTAAATTACTCTGCAACCCGCCGGCCTACTATGGAGGATTCCCTGGATGGTTGCCAGACTGCCGCCAAACCGGTGCCAATGAAGACCCATACCTACAAAGGAGATGTAGTCTGGCTAAAGGAGGTTGGGGAAGGACCTACTACTATACCTGCCAACCTGCCAAGCGCCAATACTGGAGTTTTGAAATCACCATTGGAAACCCTGGAATCAAACCCTGACCCTCCAAAGACTACTCAAGTCACACAAAGTGGACGGGAAACTGCCCACTTGTTAAATTGCAAGCCCGAGTTGAAAAATTACTCCAAGACCCGCCAGTCTCTCAAGGACAATTCCCCAAATGATCACCAGATTGATGCCAATCTTGAGCCACCAAAGATCCAGACCTATGCAGAGGATGTAGCTTGCCTTAAGGAGGTTAAAACAAAACCTATTGTTAACTCTGCCAATGACCACCAGCAACTGCCAGCCTTCTATCCAGAATGGGTAGTACAATTGAACTACTCAGGTGACATAGTGAACAGTGGCAGCGGAACAAGGCATTGCCACTTCTATTTACCAGAGCAGGCACAACCTGGATCTGCCGCTCTTGAGACTCTAAGCCAAGATCCATGCCCGCCAGTGCCTTGTCTACAAACCTGATCCCTGCAAAAATTAAAGAAGCAAAATCCCATGGTATAAAAACCCCGGCAGTATGGTGATGACCACATTGTCATTTTTGATAATAAAGTTTTATGAACATTTGGTTCAAACAAATCCTACCTTATCTAGTCTTAGTGATCTTTCACCTTAACTCCATTCAAGTAGACCATCAGGCAACCACCCCCTCTGGAGACCAACCTGCAAATCCTTCCCAGGCACTATACCGTTCCCCAGGAGTCCCCTTTGGACCTGTGCATTTTACCAAATACCCGCTGTTGTAAAATATGCAGCCTGGGTGCTGATTTCTACAAATAGTTAGTCTACTACTTCTTTATCTTAATACTATACCTGTTGTGGTATAGTGACAGCCTGGGTAAGGACAGAAGAATATAAGAAGATAATAAGAAAAAACTGGTATTTATTTAGATAGTATCACACTTATATAGTGTGAGGTGGGGGAATTGCCACCAGAGGCAAGGAGGAACAGACAGAAGGACTTCCCAAATGGAGGAGAGTGGAGTGGCACAGCTAAAAGTCCTTCACAAGAGAACAACCGCTTCCTTGTGGCTTTCCTTAAGGAGGTAGATATAAATAACTTTGTTGTTCTATTTATAATCCCGGAAGTAAAGCCCATGCCTTGTGCGCATTCAGAAAGCAAATCAAACTCCCGTTTTTGGGGCGTTTTAAACGTCTTTATCACTAGTAGAATCAGGATGCAATAGCGCAATTGTTCTGTCGCTCAATTCCTAGATGGACAAATTAATGTCTAATCCATTTAATCTGTGACAACCACCCAACCCTGCCTACACGGAGTACAACTTGGAGACCATCCTCATTGCTGACCCCTTGGCAAGGACTAGAGAAACTGAATACATAGGACATGAAGGAAAGTGGTACAAAATGCCGCCAAGATTGTTCAAAGACAAGTACAATTATCTGCCTGCCTACTTTGTTCCCATGACTCTGCCCTTAACCCCACAAATCAACTGCCCAATTAAGACCCCCACTGCTGCAGAGACTATGTCCACCCAACTGTTTGGAGTACTCTATATCACTTTGACTGGAATGGTGGATTCCATGGTCCCTACCTCTTGATCCTAGTCCTTACTTGGGCAATCCTTGTCCTACATTATCAAGTTAGCACACATTCTATGGTGGGCTTTACCCGCCAGCTTGGTCCAACCCCACCCCAAGCCGCCCAATGCCTCTACCTATGCCTGGATTCCTGACACTCAGCAAACTTCATGAGCGTTGGCTGCTCTTCATTAATTTTCCTAGGCTTAATTTTTCTTATCTTTCTTGCAACTTGTGTTTCTCCTTGGTTTTCATTTGATAAAATTTCTGTATTTCTCGAAGTGCTCCTGCTTCTTGACTGAGTTTTGTTTTTGTCTGTTTCCATTTGGTCAGTTTCCTCTTTATTTGTGTTTATTTCATGTGGGATTTCATTTCCTTCAATTAGTTTTATTTTTTGAGTATTCTTTCTATTGGTTTTTGCAAATTCCCACAGGTTGTAACTTTCACTTTTGAAATCTAACTGCTTGAGTATTTCCTTTTGAAGATTTAAAATTATTTCTTTGTGTTCTTCATTGACTATTGTTCCCAGGCTATTTTTTGCAATTTCCTTTTGCTAGACCAAGGCTCTTTCCTTATTTCCCAGTTGATTTGCCACAATTTCCCTGATGTTGTATTCAAGCTCAACAACCTTTTGGAGGGCTGACTCTAATTCATTGATAAGTGTGTAAATATTTGACATTATGTTTGAATTCCATCAAAAAACTGGTTTTTACAGTACTACCTTCAACACATACATATTTTTCATCATCATTAATAAATTAAAGACAATAAACATAAATATTGCATTAGAATATTGCAATTAGACGTTAACTATTGATATTTTGATATTATGTGCATAACTCAATGCATTTTATTTAATAAAATTCATTGTAAACAAGGCTTTTTCATTTTAATTTATTTAAATTGACTGTGTTTATATTATAGAGCCATTAACGCTTAGTACAAATATTGAAAATTAGTTCATTTTACAGCCTGTATATTTACCTATGGGTAATAATTATGTAAACTTTTCAGTTGGATTTTGCGAGGTAATAATAATATAATGTGTTAATCAATTTCTGTTTATTGTCATTAATTGGCTGATTTTCTTTGCTGTGACAATAGTGCATTTTCTGATATTTACACACTGGTTTCTAATTGGTTGGTTTCACATCCAATTACACAGGCAATAGGAAATCAAGTTGCCACCCCAACAGCATCTGGTCTTGGGGTGGCAACATGATTTCCTATTGCCTGTGCAATTTGATGTGAAACCAACCATTTGGATACTAGTGCGTAAATACCAGAAAATGCACAATTGCCACAGCAAAGAAAATCAGCCAATTAATGACAATAAACAGTAATTTATTAACACATTCCATTATTATTACCTCACAAAATACAGCTAAATTTTTCCAGAACCAATATCAATAGGTAAATATACAGGCTGTAAAACGCACTATGTATCAATATTTGTTCTAAGTGTTAATGGCTCTCTAATATAAAAACAATCTGTTTTAGTAAAATACTATGAAAAAGGCCAAGTTTACCATGAATTTTATTAATCAAAATGAATTGTCTTATGCACATAATATCAAAATATCAAGAGTTGTTGTCTAATTGCTATATTCTAATGCAATATTTACATTTATTGTCTTTAATTTATTAATGATGATGAAAAATATGTATGCTAATAATTTTAAGCTATTTGTAAAATGTACAACATTGTATTAATTATGAGAAATGTCAATAATGTAAAAAGAAAATATTATGAATTATGAATTGAAAGAGAGATATTAATTTTAATAGTTGTCACAAAGAAAATATTTTTTTTACTAATCAAAGGACGGGAAGGGGGAGGGAATGAGCAGAATGAACATTGCCTTCATCTGCGCCTATGAAAGGGACAGCATCAGAGATAGTGAGGAGGGAATGGGTGGTGGTTTGGGGAGTCAGGGTTGGAAGGCGGGTGGCTTGATCTTGATGGGGGGTTGGGGAGGCAGGGTTTGTTGACTGGGAAGGGGCAGCAAGAGCAGTTTGCTTCAATTGCTCAAATTCTTCTTCTGTCACATATGCTGGCTTAACAAAACGGATAGACTGGCGTGGGGGGAGACGGGGGTCCTTTCTGGACTTATCACTATCACTTGCATAGAAGATGATGAGATCAAATAAGTCCTGGACAGACACAGAAGAGAAAAGCTCATAACCCTTATCAATTCAGGTGCATAGTTTGTTGTAGGTGGCAGGCTTTAAGCGCCTGAGGGCAGAACCAAAATTGTAGAGACATACATCTGCAAGATGCATGTTGGCGTGGTTGATGGGGTAAGATCAACCAGTATGTCCTGAAGCCCTGATTTCTTGGGTTGCCCATTCCCACTGCTCCATCTCTGCACTCAGTACAACTATCTTTACAGCGTTTTGTGTGGCCCAACCTCCAGCATGGCCTTGAGCTCTGTCTGGTAGACATGCCCATCTGCAGTGTTTGATATTGCCAAGTAATAATTGATGCCCATTGGGGAAACTGGCAATAAAACCCCAACAAAACAATACAGGATTGGCCTGCGCTTGAATACGTCAGACTGTATACGCTTCTCTCTAAAGTCTTGGATACTGGCCAAGATCTTAGCATATGATAAGAAGATTACGTCATTAAAGGCCCTTATTGCCCTCCCTTTAATAAAATTGATGATGATCAAATTGTATGGGTTGGTATCCACCAAACTGGGGCCACCAAGAACCTGATTGGATAGGATTCTGGCGGCAACCACAACTCTGTACATCCATGAATTCATTGTTCTTTTGTTGGTGAAGATGCCGTGGAGTCCCAACTGGAGACGTACCTGGACCAGGGGCATCCACAGGTCATGTTCCATAATGGCCATCATAAGGGGATGGGCTGTGTCACCTTTGGTTGAAGTACAGGCACCAGTTGGGGTCTTCTTGGTAGGAGACCACAGTTGGCGTGGGCTTGCAGGGTTGCAGCCACAGTGGACTTTGCAAAACACAGTGCGGCTGCACTTTCCCCGATGGACATAAGCATCCCTCACTTTTCAACCATTTCAAAAACAATCTCTGGAGTGATTAATTTTTTTTGCGCCTCGCAGGCTGATTGGATGAAGGCGGGGTGTGTCTGCCTTGAGAACCAGACAGTGTCATCTGATTGGCTGTTTCTGGATTCTGGCTTCCATTGGTGGCCCCATGGCTCACTTGGTCAATTAAAGATGCTAGTGTTGCTATATGATTTGGGTTAGCAGCTGCCTGTGCATGATGGACAAACAGGACCATGCTTGAGGACGCAGGAGAAAGAACACACTCCTGGGTGGTGTTTGCGGAGGGCCTTCAGGTTGGGAGTGGCCATAGAGGGAGGCTTCACTATTAGAAGACCCAGAGTAGCCCTGTATGATTTTTTCAAGGCCAGGGAACAGCTTGTTGAATTGGTTGGTGTTGGAAGAAGACAATAAATTTTTATAATTTTAAACTCAAGAAGAGGAATGTATATTTTAGTCAATTTTATTGTTATATATGGTAAGTTGGTGATCATTACAATATAAATTTTGGCCATCCTAAACTGAAATAGGGTGATTTTTTGAGAATGCCTGTGATTCCTAAAATAATCAGCACAAATCCACTCTATATCCTTTAGCATCCTTTTTGAGACACCCATAAATTATATTTATTTCAAATTTACCGCAATTATGATTTGAAACTTGGTTCTTGGATTTGAAAATCCCGCAATTTCAGATTTGTTAATTTTTACATGATGTCTATTATTTGTTTGAAATACAGGAAATCTCAAATTTTACATTAGAATCCTGCATTTCTGATTCATGTATACCACATTTGTTTATTATGTTGTGTTTTGTCTTTTATTGGTTGAGTTATCTGCTCAAGAGATTCAAAATTTACCATTTAAATAAATCAAAAAAGTCAAATTAAATGGTTGATTTTATTAAATATTTTATTTTTTCACTCAGCTGAGTTGCCCGCAAAAGTGATTTGAAATTTGCACTAAGGATTTGACAATCCCGCATTTTTATGTTTAGGTTCTGAATTTGCAGTATAAATGAAAATCAATGAAATTGGCATGAATAGATGTAACACATAAGTATTATCATGTGCAGAGAAAAAATAAACAACAATATTAAAAACAACAGAAAAATATATTTTTAAAAAAGAGTAACACTAAGGGGTTAACTCCAAAGAGTATTTATTCTCATAAAACGCATACACAAGTTTTCAAAGCTCTGAGGATAAGTAAAAAAACTCAGCTTTAAATATATTTCTCAAACAATAAGCATAACTATAAAGATGTCAAGTTTATTGTTAATTGTCAGGCTTTTGAACTTTTGGCTAATTAACAAATTCAACCAATATTTGTGAGTGTGTAACTATGTGGTCTTATGATTGGATTCAACATAAAAACACAGACAACTGAGCTGCAAGATTGATAAATCAATGGTCAAATCACATCCCAAATTAACAAAATCCCTTTTAATAATTAATGAATGGAACATGCAGATATTGTTCAGTGAAATTTCCAAAGGAGAAACTGAGGTTCAATAAAAATATTAAAGTCAGCCAGATTAATCCAATATAAATAACCCACAACAAAATCAATGAGTCTTCAGAATAGAACTTGGGACATTCAGAACTAACAAGGTTCTAGTTTTAATTTCAACAGTGAAACTCCAACATTGAAAGGGATTAGAGTTACATTGGGAGGACTGTGAGGAGTACTCAGGACAGGACCCCATCTTCCAGTTACAATACAGGTGTGGATCAGATTGTAAGAGATATAGCAGATAAGGCCAAATACCAAATGCATTGGGAATAAGTTAAAAAGAGCAGATAAGTTTTTAGTTTATTTAGGAATTTAGGAGGACTTAACTCTTATGAGTTGAATAATAGAAAAATCCCAATATGTACCAAAATTATTGACTCAGTAATTCCACCTGAATCTGGAACTCCTAACCTGTCCCATTATTGTAGTGTGTAACTAGTCCAGTTAGAAAAAACCCCTTGAATGATTAACTTCTGATGGTCCTTCTGATAAATTAGGAAATATCAAGTGACCCTGAGATTACATCAATTTATCAGTGTCAATTGGTACAGATATTTAGATCCTGATGATTAACTGGAGCTGCCATAAACCTTTTTTGATAAACAGTTTGATTTATATTATTCAATTCCAACAAATTTTGCAATGTTTTCCATGGTTTTCCATTTTCTAACCAGGATAAGTTATACCAAACATTATAGGAACTACTGTGACACAACTAGCAGCTGTCATGTTCTCATGCACAGCCAAGGAACACAACAGGAAATCCTAACGGTAGGATTGGGTTTTGTAAGGATTGGAAATCCTTCCAGCATAAATCTTTTAATTAATAATGATGAGAAAGTAAAGGACTCTTGGTTTTTAGATCATCTTCATGAGGTTAGGACAATCTCTTTACCATGGACTAGTCAATTGTTGAAATGGACACTTAGAATTATGGAAATTCACCTGGAAAACAATATCATGTTTAAAAAATCTTTTTACTTAAAGCACTTGGTTCTAGCCTCTTTTGTGAAGTTGGTTCAACTCAAGAATCAAACCTGGAACCTTTAGACCGCTCAAAACTTTTTAAAGTGAAAAAGGTATTAGTAAGGATCAAGAACAAAAGCTTACCTTCAAATTCAAGAACAACAGTGGGCTCTAAAACGCTTTCAAAAACAGATAAATCCATGGATTTAAACTCTAGCCACACAAACAGACTGTAAATCAATCAGAAACAGCTAGGCCAAGAAAGACCCAATGATAATTTCACAGCAGAGAAAAGGACCCAAGATAATCATGTCATTTGCAGAACTCCAAACCACAAACCTGAACACAATCTAATCACATCATCAGCTTGGACTAACCACCAGCTCACAGTTCACAACTTACTGCTTCTTAATAAACTAGCAGGTTTGGCTGCTGCTAGATTCATCCTGCAAGCTTGCTGGCAGCAGTCAAACCAAAATAACCAAGCAGGAAGTAAATTAATGGTAACCAATTCTCATCTAATTACATCACACATTATTCCAATTCACCAAGCCAAACTTCCTAGTATTTAGTAAGAGACACTGTGAATTTACCCAGTGCTCTAAAAAATTCAATTTCCTGAATCAATAAATTTTGGAATCTTATATTCTTTACTTGCTAAATTAGTAGTTTCTAAAATTTAAATTCAGATGGAATGAAAGCAGAAACTCCTTCTGCTTCTCTTCTGCCTCTCCTTCTGGTATCATGTTGCTGAATGTTGCCAATTTGATTCCAATATCTGGGTCAAGGACACCACCAAGACTTCATCTTGGGATTACCTATACACCAAGCATCAGATTCCACCTACTTATGACAAGGCAACTCCTCCTCCTTGCCTCCTCCTGTGATCCATCCTGGAGCACCTTAGTATGTTTTGACTTACGTTGCAGTATACTATGTCTTGACTCATTTTGCTCCTTTCTTGGGTTTGTATAAATTGTGGGGTTATTTGATAAATACCTTGATGGTTAGGATTCCCGTAGAATCATCCTTAGTTTATTTTTATCCCACTGCTATTTTACATTAATTAGGCTTCCTCTTACCTCAGGAATGGATCCCTGACACAGGATATCTCTGTTCATTATCAGAGAGTTTTATTGATTAATATGCAACAGGGAGGAAATCCTTGTCTATTGATTGTATTCTAAGCACTCTGCTAATTGAATAGTCAAAGGCATCTGTTTCTAGTTTATACACCCCTTCACAAAGAGGATATTGTAAAATGGGAGCAGTGACCATACATTCTTTCAATTGTCAAAAGTGTTGATCTCTCAATCTGTGTCAATATAAATTTAGTTGTATTTCTAGTAATTGTGGATAGTGGGGAAGTTAGCGCTCCCCAGTCAGGGATAAACCTCCTGACATAAACAACCATCTCAAGAAAGTACCTAGTTTGCTCTTATTTTGTGGTTCTGGCATGTTGATTATGGCCCTTACCTTTTCAGGGTCTGGTTTAATTCTGTCTTTGCTGATTATATGTCCTAGGAAGGATAGTTCTGTGGAGAAAAACTCCCATTTGGACGGTTTGACAACTATTTGGTTGTCCTGTAGGGTGATGAGTACCATATGAATGTTTTCCAGTGCTTTCTCTTGCTGGGACTTTAGATGATTTTTTTATCCAGGTAAACTATGGCATATCTCCTAATATGCTCTTTGAACACTCAATTCATTAATTTTACAAAGGTAATGAGGGAATTTTTCATACCAAAAAAGGACAACACATTCAAATGACCCATATTTAGACCTGAATGCCATCCTTGGGATATCTTTGGGTTTAACTTGGATTTGATGATATCCTGCAGTTAGGTAAATTTGGTGAGGAATTGAGCCCCTTAAGGCATCAAAGATGACGTTATTTAGAGGTAGGAGATACCTGTTCTTAATTGTGACTTTTTTAAGAACTCTATATTGGTAAAAAGACATAATCCTCCATATTTCTTAGCTACTAAAAAGACAGCTACACCAAAGGGAGATTTGGAAGGCCAAATGAGCTGTTTCCAATGCTTCATCTTGGTACTCTTTTAGAACATCATTCTCTTGTAGCATTAGACAATATATGGGTCAAGCTTTAGTGATAATCTCTTTTAGATCAATTTTGTGTTAGATAACTGTAATGATCCACACATAAGAGGTTTTGCAGGCAAGGGATGATTTGGGCTTCAAATAAAGACACTATGCTCCAGATTGACAAGGTGTTGATTGGTTGATTACAGGTAGAGGCCTAGTGGGGAATGATGGCTGCTAGGGACGGTAAGGACTAGATAATAGATGTAGAAATTACTAGAGGCAGATAGTGCCTCCACCCTGCAGAAGATATTGGCTGCTGTGGGCTAGAGTTCTTCACCTAGCAGGGATCTGTGGCTGCAAAAGGGTGGAGAATGAGATAGCTAGCAGGGAACTTTGTCTGTTAGAGGTGGAGAAGGTTTTGGACCCCTGGCGGGTAGTACAGTCTGCCAGGGAGGGGAGGAGCTCTGAGGGCTCTATGTACCCTGATACACTTGCAGGAGGTCTGTGAGCAAGCATTCTACCTAACAGACTGGTAGGGTGTCCTTGTTTATGTCACCATGGGAGCTTTGGGGGGAGCCCAAAGTGAGCATTGGAGGGCATGAATTTGCTCAGAGGTGTCATCAAGGCGGTTTGCTCAGGGAAGCAAGCTGCAGAACTTAGTGTGATCAGGCCTCTGGGAAGTAGAGCTGATTACTATGCAACTGAAAGCCCAGACTTAATCACCTGGATGAGTAAAAACAATGGCATATGCTGTGAGGATCTATGGTTAAATGGCCTAAGTGGAATGCCACTTGTGAAGGCCCAGTCAAACGCCAGTTCAATGTAGACTCATGCCTGGGTCTACAGGTTCTGGTAACAGGGACTGAGATAAAGAACCAAGGTGGTTTACAGAATTAGCAGAGAAGTCTAGTGAGAGGAACTGTTTGATCACAGAGAAGGCTAGTTGAAGGACTGTTGGTTCATATTGAAGTTTGGAACCATAAAAGTTCATTGTGCAGTTGGAACCAAGGAGGTTCTTAGCAAAGATAAAGACTAAAGAGGAGCTGTTTGGTGCACTAAGATGGGCTGATTAGCTGAAGAAGTGGTGAAAGGACTAGAAAATGTGAGTGCAGGACCAGGAGGTGGCTTGGAAGGACTAGCCAGACTAGATGCAGAGGCTGCAAAGTTGATTTTGGTGTCTTTAAAGAAGAAATATAAATAGAAAGAAGCAGTTAAATAATAATTAAATGCTGCCAAAATATGTTAAAAATAATGAGCTACCATATGTTCAGAAAGAAAGAGGAGAAAAATGGTTTACAGGGTGTTAAAACTGTAAATTTATTAAGAGGAAAGTGGACCAGAAAGGAGTGAGAAAAAAGCCAGATACAGGGCAACAGTGGCAAAATCAACTGTAGGGATGTAAAAGTGAGAATCTAAAAGTGCCCATGTTGACACTTTTAAAATTTTAAAATTAAATTAAAACAGCTCATCTGAAATTCAAATTTATTATGGTCATATAAAATACTTTTTATTCATTCTCTCAACTAAAAAAGTCAATAAAAAATTACTTTATTATAAAAATCCATTTGAAAATTTAAAAAGTGTCAACATGGCCACATTTAGATTCTCACTTTTGAATCCTCACTTTTACATCCCTACAGTCAATTTTGCCACTGTTGCCAGAAACAGGATGGAGAAACTGGAAGGGCAAAAGGGCGACTTTTGCTGAGAACAACTAGGAGAGGCAAGAGGGCAAGCAGCAAGCAGGTTCAAAGTTGCAAAAAGTTAAGGAAAACACAGGAAACACAGAGAAACATTGAAAAATCAAAGGAACAAAATTTGCTTAAGTAAAACATATACAGAAGCGCTCAAGTTTTGCTGGAGAAACATGACAGGAATCACAGAAAAACTGTTCAAAACACGGAGCAGTTGTTTACCTGGAGTGAGCCCGCCTAGGGTTTGAACCAGGGTCAAGAGCAAGTCATCTGAGGAAACTTTTTGGCAAAACCATTGAATCAAGGCGAATGATTGGCTGCAAGCCAGAGTCTATTTAATCAGTGTTTTGAGGGCTTTAACTTAAGAGTTAAAGCCTAAAAAATGAGGAGCAGAAGCAGAAAATTCAGGGCTTTCATTGTCTGAAGTAAGTTTCAAAATTTAATATATTATAGAAAGAGAAAAACTGGATAGTTTAAGCTTTTGAAAACCAGAGTTCTAAGAGAGGTTTTTGGTCTGAAACAAGGGGCTATAAAAGGGAGAGCTATCTGAGACTCTTCAGGGACTGGATCAAGTGGATTACAAATACCACAAGAGCTACAGAAGGATCCAAAGACCAAGAGAAGGAAGCCTGAGCTGGAACAGACCGCAGACACCCAAGACCAAAGCGCAAAAGCCCAAGACCAAGGTGCAGGAGCACAAAACCAAAGTACAGGAGCCCAAGACAAAGGAGCAGAAGCCAAAGACCAAGTACAAGGAGTCCGAGAGATTGTTAAAGGATTCCACATATTGGCACAAACCCTCATTGTTCCCTATACCAAGGCCATATATCAGAAGGTTTCTAAGGGGATCTTCCTTCAGACCGTGAATAAAAAGCCTATTATGATCCCTACCCAAATTTTGCGTGATAAAAGGATATAAGTTCTATGAGTAAATTACCTCACATCTTCTACCCTAGCCCAGGGGAGGAGGAATCCTATTGCCAAGGTTGCAGAAAATTTGCCTCTAGTAAGTCTGCCCAGGAGGATTGGGAAAAGGTGACTAGGCATCTTGAAATGACAGATAGAGGAAGGGAGTTTATTGGAGGAGAATTTACTAGACTATTACAGGATTGGTATTGACCTACAGAAGGGCTAGCGTCTGCTGAAGTACAAGTGTATGGTGAAGACACTTGCCTGGCAATTGGGAAGGTACTGGAAGAGTTTGCTCTTATGAAGGCCAAGTACAAGCTCCTAACCAACCACTCACCACTGTTGGGGAATGAAAACTCCTCCAAGATGGTCCCTGGCTATGACCCAGGACACACTTTGGGGACTGGTGACCAGGAACCCCACAATAACCCTGTCAGGTAGTAATTCTGGCAGCTTTTTATTGCAACGTATTTGATTGATCCCTCTCAGGAAAGCAATTCCCTGAGTGCCTCTACAAATGATTCCCCAACTAATCATTAAGTCAGTGACACTCTTATCATTCTCCCATCTATATGGGAATCAAAAATTTTGAGTCCTAAGAGAAACACTACTTGGACAAGCCCCATGACTACATGACGTACATGGAAAACATGTGGCTTTCCATGATACTATATATTATCCTATATTCATATACAATAAATAAGCATTCTCTTCTTAATTTTCTCCTTTATCTTGTTTAATATACTTCCCAGAAGTATATAATTGACAGTGATAGCACAGGTAGGTTATCCACACCAACACAACTTAAAGGAAAAATTCCTCCTAAGAAAAGAACCCAGCAGGTGGCACTCTCCACCAGTTGGAGACAATATGAAGAAGGTCAGGACGTCTCTACAGGATTCACTATCTTCAATAGTATAATCCTTGTACCAACAAAAAAGTACAATTTTCTCAGTACTCAAGGAGTCCTGAATCCGCCTCCAGATTCTAAAGCAACCAAAATAACCATCATTGTATTCCAACACCTACGCTCAGCAGAAATTGGAACCTTCTCAGGACTACACTGTGAAAATGCCAACCTCTGGATTCAAAGCACCCAAACAATTTTATACAAGTAGGCTACCCCTGCAAACTCTGGGCAGTGAAATTGCTTTACACGTTACCTGGGCTGCCTCACACTTTGTAAACAAATGATTTGATCACTACCATGGTCACAACAAACACTGGACATGTTTAAAACCACATTCATGGAGAAATTTGCCATAAAAGACTTCAACGTAGTGATCATGGCAAGACTCAAAACCTTCAAAATGACAGGAACTATTGAGGAGTACATTTAAGCCTATGAAGGTATACATGATTGAGCCACTGACACCATCAACTTTTATGAGGCCAGACCACAACTGGACTTCTACAATGGCCTCCTCACACACATCAGACGCCAGTTTGACATGAGCCATTTCAAGAACCTCCAAGACAATACTTGGAAGGAAAATAAGCCTCACAAAAATCTGACAGCATATATGCAACCATCAAACAAAAGGAAAGTCTCACAGCAAAGAAGAGCCCTTAAACTAATAAGCAGAACAACCAATACAACAAACTCCATCCTTGAGGAAAAAACCATACTACTCAAGCAAATTAAAAGAGCACTGATAACACCAACAAGGAGGGAAAAGCTCAGGGGAGTGCTTAGGAAAGCCACCCTACCTCACTTTACAAGACTCATACAGGAACCAAGACGTGGAATGAATCATCATGATCCAAGTACCCTCCAGCAATTCTCTACTGTTTGCCGCCCAAACTGGAAATAAACTCCTCACTTATTCTTTCTGCTTTTGCAGATATCAGGGTACAACACTATTTGACGCTGGAGCAGACAATCCCTTGTTGAAAAAAAAATTTCCAGCCTCATGAAACTATTCATAGTTTAAAGTAATATCAAGAAAGCTATCATGGCAGATAATAGGAGCACATCAGTCACCAGGAAGCAAAAGCATTCTGTGCTCAAATAGGAGACGTGCAGACTACACTTAGTGGCTCAATATACCAATCTCTAAGTATGATGTTGTAGATGGACTGGAATAGATGAGGAAGAACAATCCTCATATTGTCTGGGATAGCACTACCCTCACTATACGCAAAGAGAGGTGCACCATCATGTATATCCAACCCACCTTGACACACTCATGAGAGACCATGTATTTGTGAGAATTACAGAAAAAAGAAGACAAAAAAAGAACCTAGTAAGATCAATTGAAACACCTGCACTTATGAGATTATCCACTTCAAAAATGTAGAGACTTCACACAAACAAGACCCAATTGACAACAGCTATTCCAAGAATTCTCTTCCATTTTCCAAGAAATGTTATCAGGACTACTGCCCAACCGGGGCATCCAGCATGAAATTGAACTCAAAGGGAGTATGCCAAAACCACAAACTATCTACCACCTAACACCACAAGAGGACGACACACTAAAGGCCCATCTAGATAAAGTCCTTGAAAAGGAACTCATCCAATCCTCTAAATCTCCCTTTGGTGTGACTGTCCTTTTTATAGAAAAGAAAGATGGAGGTTTGAGCCTGTTCACTGATTACAGGGTGCTCAACAAGATCAAAATTACAAACAGGTATCCCCTTCCCCCAATTGATGACCTTTTTGATGCCCTGGGGGTCCCAATTATTCACAAAAATTGACTCAACATCAGGTTATCACCAAATCTGCGTAAATATAGAGAACATACTCAAAACAGTGTTCAAAACTAAGTATGGCTTGTTTGAATGTGTTGTCATCAACTTTGGCATGTCAAATGACCCAAGTACCTTCATGAACTTTATGAATGAAGTTTTTAAAGAGCACATTGAAAAATGAATATTGTTTACCTTGACAGTATAATCATATACAGCCCCACTAAGAAATAACACCAGAAAGAGGTCTGCCTGGTCCTCTGTATCCTTCAATATAATCAACTCATAGCCAAGTCCTCAAAATGTGACTTAAACTCAATAGAACTCCCATTTTTGGACACATTATCAGCAAGGATGGAGTGAAGCCAGACCCAGAAAAGATATGAGTTATAACCAACATGCCAGCACCACAAAATAAGAGTGAACTTTGTACATTCCTAGGCATTGTAGCCTACATTAGAAGATTCATCCCTGACTGTGGCGCCTTGATTTCCCCCTTATCTGCAATCACAGACAAGACAAAAAAATTTGTATGGACACCATTGAGAGATCAACCCTTTCAATAATTGAAAGAATGTATGGTCACTGCCCCTATCCTCCAGTATCCAAATTGTGAGGGAGTATATGAGCTGAAAACTGATGCGTCTGACTACACAACAGGAGGAGTACTCCAAATTCAAACTGCAGAAAAAGACTTCCTCCCTGTATCATATGAATCAAGGAAGCTATCTGATGGTAAACAAAGATATGCTATACATGACAAAGAATTGTTAGATATTGTGCACTGCCTCATGAAGTGGCAATTTTACCTGGAAGGTGCACAAATATTCAAAGTGTTAACCAACCACAAGTCATTGATATTCTTCAAAGCACAACAACACCTATCAAGAAGACAAGCTGAATGGATGAGCCTTATACAAAGGTATCCCATGATAATTGAATATAAACCCTGCAAGGAGCTACTTACTGCAGATGCCCTATCAATACTATACTGTAAGCACTTACTCTTCACTGATGACAAAGACCCTGGTTGTCTCATGTTGATCATGGGGAATCTATAAGAGGGGTTCCCACCCAGTACACCAACAGACATCCAAGAAAAAGTCTACAAGAACAAACATCTGTCCAAAAACGTGTATGGCACTCTACACTTCATATTAGCAAGCAGCAATACAATACCCTACATACAGCCAACACAGAAGATCAATACAACCCTTTGCTACCACAGAGACTTGGGCCACACCTGCAGCAGAAACTTGCATGAATATCTCAAGACATGCTACTGGTGGCCCAATATGCTAGATGATATCTGAGAAGTATTAGAACAGTGAAAAGTCTGCAAAAAGTACGCCCACTCCAAGGCACCCCCAAGTCAGTAATACCAGTGTCAATCACCAAACTGTTCAAAGTGTAGTCACTGTATATTGTGGGACTAATACCTGGTGACAACAAAGGCAAAAAGTAAATCACCACAGCTATCAACTATGCAACTAGGTGGCCTATAGCACAAGCTACTAAAGAACATAAAGGAAACAATATAAAACAATTTATTGGCAAGGAGATCATAGAGAAAAGTTTGGGAAACCTGATCTCATAATAACAGACAGAGGAACTGAACTTAAAGCCTTTGACAACAACCTCTACCTTGCCAAAAAAAGAATAAAATACACCATAGTCAGCCCCTATCACCCACATGCAAATGGAAGAGTTGAAAGAATTAATGGTTCCATTGTAGAGGCCCTCATTAAGCTATCTACCAAAAACCCAAAAGCTTGGGTTAACATGCTTCCAACTGCACTAATGGTGTGCAGAACACGTTTAAATTGCAATACAGGCAAATTCCATATAAATTTGTATACAGTTATAAACCTGCCAATGTTAGTACTACATCAGGACCACAATCACCTCTACCTAAGAAATTACCAAAAACAATGACCCTGATGTACAACACGCCAGGAAAGACCAAGAGGATAAGGAAAAAGATAGGGCTGAGAGAGAAGCAATCCCACTTCAACAGGAACGCTTCCAGGTTGGGGACAAGATCTGGGTTATTAATCACAATATGTACAAGTTGGACCTAGAATTACAAGGACCAGGCATTGTCATAGAAGTCAAACCAAACAACACCTACTTCATCAAAGGAATAGACACACGTACAGAGCTCAAGCACATGCACCATGAACAACTCTGCCTGTGCAAAGCAAGAACTGTACAATACAACTCTTGACTTCCTGTACCCAATGCAAAACTGGATCAGTACCAATCCTGAATCCCCAAAAATCTCAAGAAAAACTCAAGTGTGAGCAACTTGGGTTATTGCTGGTATTTTTAAAGCTACAGATATATGTTAGCCTTGCCAATGTACTCTACCTAATCTTATGCAAGAGAACTACAGACTACAATAGAATAGAACTTTGAAGATAATTACGTTTATTGAAACTGGAATACAATCTAGCCAGAGGCTGCAATCTATCCAGGTGTAACTAAGAACTTGTTCTCATCCTTTCAGGTGTCTGTATCAATATATAATGCAACAACCCTTGTTCTTTTCCTTTCAGACAGTTCTCAGTGGCTACCTTTGCAATAGGTCCATCTTTGCTGGCTGTGCCTATCCTGATTGGCGTTCCTTGGCACATGTGCTGCTACTGGCCTTAGCAAGGCGTACATGGCACTTCAGCTACAGCCTATGCTCTTCTTGAGCTAGCCTACTGTCAATTATTGATTGGCTGTATTTTACACGCTTATTATGGCACTGGAAAACTACACCGTATTTAGTTAACACTTAGAAATGGTCCCTAATATTTCCTCCTACATTGGAAGGTAGAATTCCAGTATTCCATTTCCAGGGCTTAATTAGTTATCCTTTTCTGGCTGGCAAGCCTTCTGCTTATTAATGCAACGGCTCAAATAAGAGATTATACACCGTATAATAGCATACTCAATCCAATATTGACTTGTAGATTATCTGCTGTGAAATGCTGAGCTGGACTGATAAGGAACCCAATTATACGCTGTGTAATGCTGATCCAAACTTGGCATTTCTTAGCCATATGTGCATCACTTGTTTGATATACTCATATACATCCATCAGGTTAGGTGGGACTGAGTTGATACAACATCCAGTAAGATAAGATGAGCAATATACAATTGATGATATCAAGATTACACACCGTATAATCAATGATAAACACTATATTGGCTAAAGTTTATACGGCATAAAATGCTAATATCAATTATAATAAACTAGTAATATACAGTGTATAATCACTACACATTGGAATGATGATGTGTGATAATAAGGCGTATAATTGTTGCATCTATAATAATAAAATAACAATTACTAGGGGTATAAATGCCATATCAATTATAATAAACTAATGATTATATGGCATATATTCACTACACTTAATTAAATGATAACCTAGTGATAATAAAGCGTATAACTGATAAAAATCTGCGTGCAATGATTAGCCTGATTATTTGTGGTCAATCAGCCTAATATCACACCAAGGTTCCATCTTCCAGCACACCAGGGGGAGACATCACAACATATTTTATTACTCACTCTTAGGAAAGCAATTCCCTGAGTGACTCTCCAATTGACTCCTTAACTAATAATTAAGTCAGTGGCACTCTTATCATTCTCTATCAGGGGTCCACTCAATAGGGAGCCTTTCTCTAATTGAATGGAGAAGGACTCCCAACTTAAACTTATCTAAAATGGAGCCTACTGGAATTCCTATCATTAGCATATGGAGAAGGTGACCAAATAATTGGAATCTTCTCAGAAAGGGAGTAAAGTGGTTTAACAATTAGTAAATACTAGTGTATCTCAACATCAGCCAGGGGGCCTTGGGATAAATTATTGGAGGGAATCAAGCTGTTTTAACGTAGGGGGAATGGCAGTGATGTGGACCAAATTGATACCAAATAGTCTCTTGAGTTTTATTGGTGGATGTGGGATTGGGAGTCTCAAAATTCTTGCTTGCCTGACCATATCTGATTAACACACAGAAAACCCTTACAAGAAGAATGGACTTCATGTTGTTGAGTGGGGACTTAATTTATCTACTAATCAAATTAGAAGTTGAAAAATATAGATTTTTTGAAATTTTTGAGAGGAATAAAATTGTTAGAGAAATTGCTCAAACAGGGGGAAATCAGTTTAAATACTGAAATGAAGAGTGAGTGACATAGTATTTACCAGTGGATAATACAAGCTTTGGTGATGGAGTATTACTTTGCAGGTCTGCAGCAAGCTGCATCCTGCAATAGAGGAGGAAGTATAGCTGGTTATGGCTTGTAGGGTGTATTTGGGCTCTTGACTATGAGCTGGCAGGGATGAAATCTTTGGATGTAGGATAGTCTGTTGGCTTGGTTGTTTGGTTGGCTCTGATTTGTTAATTAAGGGCTCTATCCCTTGATAAGGGCCCAAAGTGCATTTCCTATCATGCTGATTGACTAATTTGATCTTTTGGCTGGTTTTGGGTCCATTAATCAATTTACATTTATCACTAATTAAGTTTAAATTGTTGACGTTGTATTCTGGCTCTGAATTCAAAGGATTAACAACGGGATTCATATAGGATTGCTTTGTTCTACTTTTTCTTTTGGTTTTGTTTTTGCTTAAGGTATCAAGATTTACTTTAAATCTGTGTTTGCTTATCAATTTTGAACGTGTTTTAAGTGTGATTTTGTTTAACAACAGATAATTAGGACCAGTTTCTGTATCACATTTATATATGCACTTTCCCTATCCTTCTGATCCAGAAATTTACCACCATCTAAATAAGCAATTTCTTTTTCTTTGGAGTAAGGAGTATAATTCCTTACATTATTCTATCTATAACAGGGATCAAACATTTTGAGTCCTAAGTGGAACACTACTTGGACAAGCCCTATGACTGCCATGACATGCATGGACAACATGTGGCTTCTCATGATACTATATAATACTCTAAACTCATATATAATAAGTGGCATTCTCTTCTTAATTTTCCCTTTATCTTGTTTATTATACTTCTCAGAAGTATATACTTGACATTATCTTAGAATACAGACAGGGATTCCTGGACAGATTGTTGGAATATGGGGTCCTGTTTGTGTGAGACATCCATATTTTTAAAATGAATGATATCATATGTGCAAGTATTTCATTAAATCTTATTGGTATCCCTTTTCTCTTCTGTTTCTGTGATGTTCACAAATACATGGTCTCTCATGAGAGTGTTAAAGTGAGTAAAGTATACATGGTGGTGTACTTCTCCCCATTTTATAGTGAGTGTGGCGCTTTCCCAATCAATTTGAGGTTTTGTCTTTCTCATCCAGATGAGACCTAGTACTACATCATACTTAGTAAAGGAATGATGGGGCAACTGAGTTTAGTCTGCATATCTCCAATTTGGGCGCAGAAAGGTTTTGCTTCATTGGTGACTGGTGTGCTCCTATTGTCTGCCATGATAACTCTTTATATATTACTTTGGACCATGGGTAGTTTCATGAGGTTGGCAAATTTCTTGTCAACACGGGATTGGTCTGCTCCAGTGTCAAATAGTGCTGTGCCCTGATATCTGCAAAAGCAGAAATAAAGGTGGGGAGTTTATTTTTGATTTGGGCAGTAAACAGTAGAGAATTGCTGGAGATTACTTGGATCATGGTGATTGAGTCCACGTCTTGGTCCCTGTAGAAGTTTTGTTGGCTTGGTTGGGTTGTGTTGTGAATATACTTCTGGGAAGTATAGTAAACAAGATAAAGGGAAAATGAAGAGAAGAATGATACTTTATTTGGTATGAATATGGAGTATTATATAGTATCATGAAAAGCCACATACTGTTCATATACGTCATGATGGTCATGGGGCTTATCTGAGTAATGTTCCTCTTAAGTCACAAGGCTTACTCAAGTTGTGTTCTGCTTAGTATCTGGATTGTGTAATACCTGTAATAGATGGTCAAATGATAGTGGTGCCACTGACTTAATGATTAGTTGATGAGCCATTTGGTGACTCATTTGGTGAACTACTTGGGGCGTTAATTCCCCAAGAGGGAGTAATCAAAGATGTTGAAACATCTCCCCCTGAGGTACTGGAAGGTAGAACCTTGGGAATTTTATTGAGAGTGTCAGGGATAAGGGCTTGGTACTGATATAGTTTTGCATTGGGTACAGGAAGTCAAGAGTTGTATTGTAAAGTTCTTGCTTTATACATGTAGATGCAGTTGTGATGCATACATTTTAGTTTGTTTTGTGCCCTGATTCCCTTGATGAGGTAGGTATTGTTGGGTTTGACTTCCATGACAATGCCTGGCCCGCGCAACCCTGGGTCTAACTTATATTGGTTGTGGTTGACAGCCCAGATTTTGTCCCCAACTTGGTCTCTTTCTTGTTGTAGTGGGATTGCCTCTCTCTCAATTTTCTTTTGTTTCATGTCTTCTTGGTCTTTTCTAGCACGCTGCACATCAGTATCACTGTTGTCTGGCACCTTCTTAGGTAGAGGTAAACGTGGTCCTGTAGTAGTATTAACAAGTGCGGACTTTTCCCTATAGACAAGCTCATACAGGTTCTTGTTGTGTTGTGGTTGACTTGTGTTCTGCATACCATGTGGGCTGTTGGTAACATGTTGACCCAGGCTTTGGGATTGCCATCAGATAACTTCCTGAGGGCTTCCACTAGCAAGCTGTTTGGTTGTTCTAGTCTTCCATTTGCTTGTGGGTGATAAAGGCTGGTTTTGATGTGTTTTATTCTGTTATTGAATAGGCATATATTGGTGTCAATGGCTGTAATCTTGGTCCCTCTGTCTGTGATCAGGAGGACAGGTTTCCAAAAATTGGCTATGGTTTCTTTACCAATAAATTTCCTCACATTATTGCCTGTGTGTTTTTTTGTAGCTTGTACCACAGGCCATATGGTTGCATAGTTGATAGCTGTTATGATGTACTTTTTGCCTTTGTTTTTGCCAGGCATTGGTCCCACATTATCCAGTGACCAAACTTTGAAGGATTGTGTGATTGATACTGGTAGTACTGACTTGGGGGGTGCCTTGGGGTGGGAATGCTTTTCACAGACTTCACATTAAGTCTATTACTTCCTTGATATCATCTAGCATGTTAAGCCACCTTTGTGAAAAAAATTGCGGGATAGTATGAAGCCATTTCTAAGTGATGGGGAATTACCATCCAAATCCACATAGAATTAATGATTAAACACCAATGTGGCTTCATATATCTCTTTGTAAAATTTCCAATTGTGATACCAGGATTAAGCAGAACAATTAATCCTAACCAAAGTAGCCCAAAATAAATGGCCTGAGACAGAATCAATGTATCTTCAGAAATTTTTTTTGGACATTGGAAGGCAACACAATTTTCAGTTTCCAGAATGGGGGGACTTCAAGATCAGCTGGCGCAAAATTAACATTGGGCGGCACCAACAACAAAGTTCCAACTGCTGGGCCCCATCTTCCAGAAATGATTTGGTTGAGAATTAGATTGTACGGAATATATTGTAACAACCCAACCACAGGATGCATTTTAAAAAGTAAATTAGAACTAGGGATAAATGATTTTTATTAAGTAAAAATTTGGGAGGACTCAACTCTTAGAGTTGAAACAGTGAAAATTATTCAATATATATCAGAAAATTAACTAAGCAATATCACCTGAATCTTGGCCTCCTATTTCTTCCACATTGTCAATTAATTATCTGGTCCAGGTTGCAAAGAACCTTTGTGTGATCAATTTCTGACAACCATGCTGATTGACAAGCTTGTATTGGGTGACCCTTAAACTACGCCAATTTATCAACATCAATTTGCAAGGAGGAACTGGTTTCAGCTGATAGACTGGAGTAGCTGTAACCCATTTCCAATCAACTGTTTGATTTAAATCCATTAACTTGGTTAATCTTGATAAAGGTTTTCCGGCTTTTTGAGCCCTCTTGCTTGGGCGGACAATTCCTGGCATGATGGAACCTACTGTGACACCAATAGCGTGTCTTGAGATATTCATGCAATTTTTTGCTATGGGTGTGTCCCAGATCTCTGTGGTATTGGAGGATTGTGTCAATATTTTGTATTGGCAGGATTTAGGGTACAGTATAACCACTTAGCAGTATGCAGTGTAGAGTACCATATACTTTTTTGGACAGATGTTTGTTCTTGATGACTTTCTCTTGGATTTCCATTGATTTAACAGGTGGAAACCCCTCTTGGAGACTTCCCATTATTAACATGGGCCAATTTGGGTCTCCATCAGTGCATAAGAGATGTTTATGATATAGCCTTGACAGGGCATCTGCAGTAAGTATTTTCTTTCCTGGTTTGTATTCAATTATAATGGGGTACCTTTATATGAGGATCATCTATTCAGCTTTTTGCCTAGATAGATGTTGTTGAGTCTTAAAGAACACTAATGACTTGTGGTTGGTTAGCACTTTGAATATTTTTGCACCTTCCAGATAACATTGCCACTTCATTAGAAGTGGACAATAGCTATCAGTTTCTTGCTATTTATTGGGTATCTTTGCTCACCGTCAGACAGCTTTCTTGATTCATATGCTACAGGGAGGAAGTTCTTTTCTGCAGTTTTAATTTGGAGTACTCCTCTTATTGCGTAATCAGAGGCAATTGTTTCTAGTTTGTACACCCCTTTACAATTTGGATATTTTAAAATGGGAGCAATGACCATACATTCTTTCAATTGTTGAAAGTGTTGATCTCTTAACGGTTTCCATACAAATTTGTTGTCTTTCCTGTAATTGTGGATAGTGGGGCAGTTAGCTCTCCCTAGTCAGGGATGAATCTTATAACGTAGGCTACAATGCCCAGGAATGTACAAAGTTCACTCTTATTTTGTGGTGCTGACATGTTGGTTATGACTAATATCTTTTCTGGGTCTGGCTTCACTCCATCCTTGCTGATAATGTGTCCAAAAATGGGAGTTCTTTTGAGAACAAGTCACATTTTGAGGACTTGGCTATCAGTTGATTATATTGAAGGGTACAGAGGACCAGGCAGACCTCTTTCTGGTGTTATTTCTTAGTGGGGCTGTATATGATTATAATGTATGGTAAACAATATTCATTTTTCAATGTGCTCTTTAAAAACTTCATTCATAAAGTTCATGAAGGTACTTGGGTCATTTGACATGCCAAAGTTGAAGACAACACATTCAAACAATCCATACTTAGTTTTAAACACTGTTTTGAGTATGTTCTCTATATTTACGCAGATTTGGTGATAACCTGATGTTGAGTCAATTTTTGTGAATAATTGGGACCTCCCAGGGCATCAAAAAGGTCATCAATTGGGGGAAGGGGATACCTGTTTATAATTTTGATCTTGTTGAGCACCCTGTAATCAGTGAACGGGCTCAATCTTCCATCTTTCTTTCCTACAAAAAAGACAGCCACACCAAAGGGAGATTTAGAGGGTTGGATGAGTTCCTTTTCAAGGACTTTTTCTAGATAGACCTTCAGTGTGTCGTCCTCTTGTGGTGTTAGGTGGTAGATATTTTGTGGTTTTGGCATACTCCCTTTGAGTTCAATTTCATACTGGATGCCCCGGTTGGGCAGTAGTCCTGATAACATTTCTTGGAAAATGGAAGAGAATTCTTGGAATAGCTGTTGTCAATTGGGTCTTGTTTGTGTGAAGTCTCTATATTTTTGAAGTGGATAATCTCATAAGTGCAGGTGTTTCAATTGATCTTTCTAGGTTCTTTTTTTGTCTTCTTTTTTCTGTAATTCTCACAAATACATGGTCTCTCATGAGTGTGTCAAGGTGGGTTGGATATACGTGATGGTGCACCTCTCTTTGCGTATAGTGAAGGTAGTGCTATCCCAGCCAATATGAGGATTGTTCTTCCTCATCTATTACAGACCATCTACAACATCATACTTGGAGATTGGTATATTGAGCCACTAAGTGTAGTCTGCTTGTCTTCTATTTGAGCACAGAATGCTTTTGCTTCCCTGGTGACTGGTGTGCTCCTATTATCTGCCATGATAGATTTCTTGATATTACTTTAAACTATGAGTAGTTTCATGAGGGTGGCAAAAATTTTCAAAAAGGGATTTTTCTGCTCCAGTGTCAAATTGTGCTGTGCCCTGATATCTAAAAAAGCAGAAAGAATAAGTGAGGAGTTTATTTCCAGTTTGGGCGGCAAACAGTAGAGAATTTCTGGAGGGTACTTGGATCATGATGATTGAGTCCACGTCTTGGTTCCTGTATGAGTCTTGTAAAATGGGGGAGGGTGGCTTTCCTAAGCACTCCCCTGAGATTTTCCCTCCTTGTTGGTGTTATCAGTGCTCATTTAATTTGCTTGAGCAGTGCAATTCCCATTTTGAGGATGGGTATTATTAGCTCAGTTGTTCTTTTTATTTGGATGAGGGTCCTTTCTAGCTGTTGGGCTCTCTTTTTGTTTTTTGTTGCATACAGGATGTCAAATTTTGTGCCGTGCTCTTTCCCTCCAGGAAAGCATCTGGCTGTTCTTACAGTGGCTCATATTGAACTGACTCTAATGTGTGCGGGGAGGCCATTGTAGAAGTCCAATTGTGGTCCAGCTTCATCAAAGTTAAAGTGTTGGGAGCTTGGTCATGTAGGTCTTCATATGTTGCAATATACTCCTCAATTGTTCCAGTCAATTTGAAGGTTCTGAGTTCTGTCATGATTACTATGTTGGAATTCTTCATAGCAAAACTGTTGAGGAAGGCGTCTTTGAACATATCCCAGTCTTTGCAGTGGTTGAGGTGTTGTTCAAACCATTTGCTTTTAAAGCATGAGGCGGCCCCCATGATACAAAGGGATATCTCACTGACCCAGAGTCTGTGGGGATAGCCCACTTGTGTAAACTTTCTTTGAGTGCTTTGAATCCAGAGGTTGGCGTTTTCCTGGCGTATGTAAAGTTGCAAGGCCTGTCATTAGCCCCAAACAGGGATATATTTCCTAGACCATAAAAACGGGGCTGAGTGCAGGAAAAGCCCCTTCAAAACCTGGAGGACCTGGCCCACACTGTGGATGAGCATTTTTTACTAGCCTTCACAGCAGAAACCCCTTCCCCTCTCTGGAGTTCCCTTCAACTGTGGAGGAGACTTTAATCCAGCTGGATTTTTTGCTTTCCTGGTGTTGTCCTGTTTTGAAACAATTGGCAGGCCAGCAAGAAAACACAGGTCACATTGTACAGGGCGTGGTTAACCTGCCGCCTGGAAAAATTGGGTACAAAATTCCACAATCAGCGGAATCCCAGTCAAGTAATTCCTCTGGTCTGGGAGTCCCTTGGCCCAAAATAATTGGTTCTGGGAGCATTCTGGTTGGGACTTCAGAGGCAGGCATTAGGAGTAGTGTGCACCCTGAGTCCCCAGAATGCACCTAGCCAACTGGGTGACTGTACCTTACACCCGGGCCGGCTGCTCCTATTCTCTTGGCCCCAGATCCTGGGAAGATTAGGCCGTTACCTTTAACTGGCTCCCCTTTTGATTGCTTTCTAATAACCCCTCTTTAAAATTCCAGGCACTATTACCCCCTATGCATATAATAGAAGCATGGGCCGTCAGGTCCCTTGCTTACCAATTCCTATTATCAAATAAAATTTCTGACTTTGCAAATTCATTTGTAGCTTCAAAGTTTTATTTAATAATAAAGATTATTGTCCTAACTCCCGCTGCAGTTCTCCCTTTCTGCTTTCCTCCAGTCTGCCTGCCTGCTTGCCTGCCTGCCCTACTGGCTGCCCGCCGGTGTTTGTTGAGATTTGATCCAAGAGGTTCCAAACTTGGCCCAAGATCTTGATATTGCCCCAGCCCTCAAAGACTGTCTGCCCAGAAGTTTTGGGTTAAAACATCATCTGTGTTCATGTTGTCTCCTTTGTATAAGGTAGTCATGGCAACATTGGTTTCCATTTTTGTATTGTTTTGGACCACCAGCCCAGGTATATGGAACAAACTCTCCCTGGTTGCTCAAACTTTGGTTCCTACTCCTGGTTGTCTTTCTAATGCCTTCTGTCATTTAACCCAGGTCCCCACCATTCTAACTACACTTGTCCAGTTACCTTGGTCATATCCTTACCCTGAGGACTTTTCTTCCTCTCCAGAATCAGGAATTGATGAACCCCCTTCCTCTGACTTTCACAACCTTCACCCCACAACAGTCTTAGATCACTCCCTCTCCTCCTTGCACCAAGCTCCCACGATGGATCCAGATATCCCTCCCACCCAGGATTGCTCTCTGTGGTTGCTCACTGGTGCTTTGGTTATGGCCCTAGATGCCTATCTTCCTTCCTTTTATCAGCTGGTCTCCTTTGGGAGGCCTCTTCAAGCGGCCATCCCAGTCTTGAACTGGATGGCATCCTGGTGGTTGGTCCCACTAGAATGGGAGCCAGACTATGTTAGTCTAGCCCCCTCTCTTATAATGTAATCCTGAAAACTACCCTATCTCTGCTGGACCTTGAAATTGAAATACATTGCTAGGTATCTCAGCTGTCTGCAAGGTTGGAGTCAGAGGCGGGTTCAGGAGCTTACAGGTGTTGAGGAGATTATACTGTTTGGTAGGGATGAGGATGCTGTTGAAGACAACAAATCCCGTGCAGTAGTTTTCAACCCTGTTGAGATAAACATATATTAGTCAGTTTAGAACACATGAACTCAGTCTAAAAATTGAAATAAAAAATTAAGGAATTTATATTAAATTACAATAGATTTGGATCCACTTTGATTTTGTTTTTAGACTGAGTTCATGCGCTCTAAACTGACTAATATACATTTATCTCAACAGGGTTGAAAACTACTGTAGGGACCTCCTATCCTTCTTTGTAGTCTCTCCAATCTGCAGGAAGTGCCATCTGCTGGGTTCTTTTCTTTGGAGGCATTTTCCCTTAAAGTTATGTAGGTGTGGAAAACCTACCTGTGCTACCACTGCCAAGTATATACTTCTTAGAAGTATAACAAACAAGATAAAGGGGGAAATTAAGAAGAGAATGATACTTTATTGGATATGAATATAGGATAATATATAGTATCATGGAAATACACATATTGTCCATGCACGTCATGGAAGTCATGAGGCTTATCTGAGTAATGTTCCTCTTAAATCACAAGGCTTATTCAAGTTGTGTTCCACTTAGGATTCAGAATTTTTGACTCCCGTGATAGATGTCTGAATGATAGTAGTGTCATCAAATTAATGATTAGTTGGGGACTTATTTGGCAACTCACTTGGGGAATTAATTTCCCAAGAGGGAGTAATTGAAGATGTTACAACAGAGCCAACTCAAATTACCAAACCAGTAAATAAGAACCAATGACAATCTTGACCAGGTGGCAGCTTGATCTGGCGCTTCCCGTATTGCCAGGATTGAGCCACCCTTTGCCCAATCCAACTGATCAATTGTCATGATCTTGGTCCCCTAGAATGATCCAATCAATTATATGATCTCTCATATCACAATAAATGTGCTACCTAGTTTTCAAGAATTTTTCCCTGTGTAACTCTGCCAATACAGTACACTTAAGAAACCATTGTATATGCTTTTGATGCTATCAAGTTATCATCTTGGCTGCAGTGGCTCACAGCCATATACTTGTTTGATTATGAGTAAACTAGCCCTCACTGATCTAGCTATAGCCCACAATTACTAACCCAGATCTTACCAATCTATTGTTTACCCACCCCCTAAAACTTATCCACGTGAGAGATTCAAAGGTTCTATACTGTAAATTCAGAGCCTAAACATAAAAATGTGGGATTGTCAAATCCTTGGTCCAAATTTCAAATCACTTTTGCGGGCAACTCAGCTGAGTGAAAAATAAAATATTTAATAAAATCAAACATTTAATTTGACTTTTTTGATTTATTTAAATTAGCAAATTTCAAATCTCTTGAGTAGTAAACTCAACTAACAAAAGACAAAACTCAGCAAACAAATGCGGGATACATGGATCAGAAATGCAGGATTCCTATGTACAATTTGAGATTTCCTGTATTTCAAGTAAATCATAGACATCATGGAAAACTTAACAAATCTGAAATTGCGGGATTGTCAAATCCAAGAACCAGATTTCAAATAAAAATTGAGGTGAATTTGAAATAAATATAATTTATGGGCATCTCAAAAAGGATGTCAAAGGATCTAGAGTAGATTTTGCTAATTCTTTTAGGAATCATAGGCATTCTCAAAAATCCCCCTATTCCATTTTAGGACGGCTAAAATTTAGATGCTTGATTACAGTAGATTTTAAAAAATGCTGATAATAAAATAAAATTATATATTACAATCTGTTTTTACCATGTTGCCTTTTCCTTGGTGTGTTGATAGTTCATTTGCTGTTGATAAGGTGTTTGCATTTAATTGGATGGTTTCACCTCCAGTTGCCTTGGTGATAGAAAATCAAGCTGCCTCCCTGAGACCAACTGTGGTTGCAGAGGCGGCTTGATTTCCTATTGCCAAGGCAACTGTAGGTGAAACAATCCAATTAAATGAAAACACCTTATCAACAGCAAATGAACTATCAACACACCAAGGAAAAGGTAACATGGTAAAAACAGATTGTGTTGCAACCAAGTTTCCAGACTTGCCTGCTAACGTATCTTACGATACACAGGGGGCGCTTGATGAGCCGCCCCTTGACGTGTCTAACGTTATGGATTAATCTGATGGCAATATTGAATGGCGGGTACTTCATCATAATTAGGAGTGCTGCCAATTTGACTTGCTGATTCCCACACAAGTTATTCCTCAGCTTCAAACCTTACATGGAACTTTCCACTGTGCCACCCCCTTGTGGCCTTGTGGCTTTCCCCATATAGTATTTAATCACAATATTCTACAATAAACGGAACATTATTATTATTATTCTGTCCTTTTTATTGGACTGTTGTCTTCCCCAATTCCAAATACTGAATCCTCATTGGTTCAGTTGCAACAGTGGTAGCAGTGGTAGGTTTACAGCCTACCTAGAATAAAATCCCCCCAAGAAAGGACAGAGTATGGGCCATATGGCTACTCCCCAACAAGAGACCTTCCTGCCAATCCCTGAGGGGGACATTCCCAACGGGCACGTCATCTATCAAGACCAGTTAGTTCTCACCGGTGTGTACATTGGCTCCACCTCGGGCAGCGCATGCTCAATCTTCAGCTAGAATCCTTTGCTGGTGGCGTCAAAGGGGCCGTCATCATCAGTTGGCTCCATTCTACTAAAACCTGCCTTTGCATCTTTCAGGTCCCTGAGCATATGTGGGTTGCCACTGCGTCTGGTTGCCTCATGGGGACTGTCACTGTGTGGTTCACCAACTGGGCCAGCCAGGAACTTGTCGTTACCTGGGCGGCGTTTTGAGACGCCACCAAGTCCTGTTACAGTGAAAATTTTTCTCCCATTGTTGTGGGAACCCCTCTTCTAGCAATCAAACAAACTGGTTTTGTTCCTTAGTACCTTGCTGCCTGGCAAAAAGCTCTTGCTGCCACCCCCAAAGCTGTGACTGACGGAAATGCAATGCTACTCACTCTCATTGTCAATGGGTTAAAACCCCATATCTGCAAGTGGGTCACCGTAGGTTGCTGTACCTCCTTAAAAACTGCTACAAAGCCATCATGGAGGTTAACAAACAGGCCTCAATGGGCTTCCACTGCAGCAGTGACACTCCATCCCAACCACGTACCACGCCTGGCAGTGGCCACACTCAAGTAGGCCGCCGCCAACCACGTCAGCAGGATAATGGGACTAAACGCCCCCACAAGGGGGAGCTTCAGCTAGCGCCAATCAAGGATCAGGGAAAAGCCTGGGGGTTGTAACAACAAAAGGCCTTGCAGCCCCACCTGACCCATCCTCTCAATCCCTGCTTGCAAAAATCCCTGTGACTACAACATTCACAAATTTGAAACCCTGGACGTCTTTCAAGTCCACAGTGACAACCCTGTATTGCAAGTGAGCCACTCCTCAAATAAAGTAACACATTTGTTCTATCCCTTCTGTTTCTGTGGGAACACCCACAAATTACTGGTAGATACCGGGGCCAACCACACTATGGAGGACCAGGCATTTGCTGACTCTCAGCAATTAGACTGAGTGCCCAGCAGGTTCAAAGCAGTACGGATAGCTGACTCCCGCAGAGTAGCCATCACCCATGAGACAGCACCCTTCTCTGTCAGAATGGGGAACATCCAGGTTAAGCTCTCTGGACCAATCATGGCAGGACTCAGCACAACGTGATTGCTGGTCTCAACTGGCTTTGGCATAACCGTCCCTACATCAATTGGGATACCTCTGTCATCACCCTCAACAGAAATGGAGTGGGGTTCCAGATTTACCCTGTAGAAATGGGCAAGTTAATCCATGATACAGTGTTTGTCAGAATAACAGAGACAGTCTTGTATGATTTCAAGGGGGAACTAGACTTTAACCAATGCTCAGTCAAAGTTATTTGTAATGAGCCATCAGCAGTCTCCCCTTGACCTCCTCACCACCATCCGCACTCACTGCACTCCTCAAGGAGTACAAGGATGTATTCAGTGAGACACTTGGACAACTACCTCCTCCCCAGGAGATTCAGCACGCTGTACAACTTCAAGGGTTGTTACCTAAAGCATGACCATTATACCATCTTACACCAAAGAAAGATGAAACCCTCTTCCAGCACCTTGTGGATACGCTTGATAAGGGCTTCATTTGCCTCTTGCTCTCTCCATACAGAGTTGCTGTCTTCTTTGTAGCTAAGAAGGACAGGTCCCTTTGCCTGGCCACAGACTAATGCGCCCTAAATGAGGTGACAGTTAAGAACAAGTACCCTCTGCCGCTGATTGACAACCTGTTTGATACACTTGCAGGTGCAAAGATCTTTAGCAAGATCAATCTCACTGCAGGGTACAACCAGGTCCGCATTGCACCAGGGGATGAGGCAAAAACCGCCTTCCACACACGCTAAGGGCTGTTTGAGTGTCATGTCATGAACTTTGGAATGATCAACAATCCCTCCACCTTTGCCATGTTGATGAACAAAGCATTTGAGGAACTGATTGGAAAGTGCGTGGTGGTGTACCTTGACAACATTATTGTCTTCAGTCAAGATCAAACCAAACATCTCCAACACCTCTGTGCTGTCCTCAACACCCTTTGGAGATAACAGCTAAAAGCTAAACCCTCCAAATGTGAGTTCCTCAAGTTGGAGCTGTTATTCCTTGGGCACACCATCTCTGCCCAAGGGATAAAGCCTGACCCTGCCAAAATCAAGGTAATCACTAGCATGCCGCCCCCCACTGATGTGGGCCAAGTGCAAACATTCTTGGGCATGGTTGCCTACGTAGGAAAGTTCATCCCCAATTGCAGAGAACTAATTGCACCTCTCACTGAGCTCCTCAATACCAAAAAGCGCTTCCATTGGACCCCCTCCAGAGATCAAGCCTTTGAGACATTGAAGCAAAGGCTCACAACGGCACCAGTACTGCATTTCCCCAATCAAAACAGACAGTACAAACTCGAGACCAATGCCTCTGACAGGGCAATAGGGGGTGTGCTAAGAGTAGAAAATGACAATGGTGTCTTCCTCCCTGTGGCAGATGAGTCCAGGGAACTTACTGACTCGGAACAACGCTACCCCATTCATGATAAAGAGTTGGCAGAAATTATGCACTGCGTTGAGAAGTGGCACTGTTGTCTGAAAGGGGCTACCTTCCCACCCTGCGTCCTGATGGACCACAAGTTGCTCCAGTACTTCAACACACAGTCCCACTTGACACGCCTCCAAGCAGGATGGGTCGAGCGTTTATCCCCTTACCAGTTGCGCACCAAGTACAAGCCTGGAAAGGAACTTGTCACAGCTGATGTGCTCTTGCAACTCTATGTGGCGTCCATCACTAGGGACAATGGCTTGGACCCAGATTGGCCCATGCTCTACCTCTGCCCTGAGGCGACTTGCTATGAGGGCCTTAATTTGGTCACCATCTCCAAGTTGAAGGATAACAAGAGCCAGTTCATCACCAATGTGGGTAATGTCTGCCGTTGGGCAGAGACAGGTGAGAAGATGCCTTACATTCCCACCACACAGCAAGGGGACACAATATTACACTACCACCAAACCCTGGGTTACATCAGGGGGCGTAACCTCTTTGATATCATTAAACAAAAGGTTTGGTGGCCGCGCATGCGTCAATACATCTTGGACCTCCTAAAAACATGCGTGCTGTGCGAGAAGAACACATCCAAACCTGCACCCCCCCAAGTCTGTCCTGCCCATCAAGGCCATGGAACCCTTTGAGCAGTGGGCCCTTGACATTGTGGGGCTACTCCCCAAAGACAGACTAGGGAAGAAGTACATTATCACAGCCATCAACTACTTCACTTGTTGGCCAGTGGCCTGGGCAACAACCAACCACACCGCCACCACCATTACTCACTTTATTGGCAAGGAAATTGTGGCCCGTTTTGGGCAACCCAAACGTCTCATCACAGATGGCAGCCCTGAACTTGTTGGGCATGTCATGAAGGCATACTGCGCCAAGGACGCGCTCCAACATATAGTTACAACCCTCTACCATCCTCAAGCCAATGGATGCATAGAACGGCTGAATGGTTCACTGGTTCAATTGATTGCCAAGCTCTCACAAGAGCACCCCAATACTGCATGGACTGAACACCTGCCTACTGTCTAACTTATCCTGTGGGCAAGAATCAATAGGGGCACAAGGTTCAGCTCCAGCACCCTGGCCTTCAAGACGCCTGACAGTCTGACAGGAGTTGAACAGGGAAAGCTATGGTCCAAGGTTCCCAACTGTTGTGAATAACGGCATTCACCATGTTTTGATTTCGCCTTTGCTGGGCCATTTTGAGGACAAATCTCTCGCTTTCGCTTTTGAATCTCAAAATGAACTGGCTTCCGCTTCAGGAAATATGATTGTTTGATTTCCTGACTCTGCGCAACTCACTTGCCTCACTCATGCTTGTGGCAAGTGATCCTACCGTCCTGGTAGTGTTTTGTGGTATTCCTAACCACTATATATTCCATTTCACATTCACCAATAAAAATTAAGTTCTATTCACATTTTTGTCTTTTTGCCTTCTGTACTTTTGCGCCTCTCTCTAGCCATGCCTAGTAGAGATTATTCATCCAGGGCCTCAAGGTAAACATTATTGCCTTCCCTGTCATCTAACCAAGACTTAGTACAAATCCAATCCTAAGGTTAGGATTCCCTGTTGTGTGTCTGTGCCGCGCCTCAGAACACAACAAAAATGGTGCTCACTACAGGGGCTGTAAGCCCCTTGGTTATCCCTTTTGCATCTACGTTTGAAGGTCCCTTGCCTCCGCCTATTTGGGAGTCAACCTTGCCTGAAATTACCAGCCCTCCTATTGAGGAAGACATTGCTGACCCGCCTATTGTCCCTACTGTACTGAACCTTGGGAATGGTCCCCGCTTAGTTGCTTATCCTATGGGTACCCCTGACTTGGAACAAGTCATGGCGGTAGCCCTTGGGATAGCTCAGGACGGGGCCATCTCTCGCCTTCAGCTACAGTTTAGCCGTGCCAAATACTATGAGTTAATTGTGGTCCCTCAGTTTCCACAACATCTCCTCTCAGCAGCTGGCTCCATTGATCACCTGCTGTCATCCTTTGTACAGCCTGCCTTGGCCCACCACCAGAGGGTGTTGGGACTCCACGTTCAAGAAATCTTGTCTCTACAAGCAGCTGTTACCTATCATTGGGACCAGTTTGCTGCCTACCAACAATGGATTCATTCCCTGTTCTCCCTGTATCTGACAATCAGCATGATTTGGTCACTTCTCAAACACGTTTAGTCAATTCCATTGAGCAAATACGCCAGTCCATCCCTGAGTACGTTAGGGAGCAACTACATGAGTTTCACCAGTTAGAACAACCCTGGCGCACTCAAGTAGACTTCACCCTAAACGCTTATCTCTCCAATTTTGAGCGCCTAGTGCAACAGCTCAATGCATTCAGTGTCTATTCCTTTGAGCAATTGCAACAGGTAGCTGACCTTGCTGCCCAAGGTCTAATTGATCTTGGTGCGGAATTCAATCAAGAGAGAGCTACCACTGTTGCTGCTATTGCCAAACTTCAGAGTCAGGTGAATGAGCTGTCCTCTCCCAAACCTGATGCTCTGCCTTCTGCTCCTGCTGATGATCTGGTGGACAGAGAGCAGAAAATCTGGGAAGCCATCTGGGAATTACATGCTTCCACTTGTAGCCAAGGACTTCCTACTGAAATGCCTCAACCTGATCCCCAGGTTCTTGCGCTGACTGCTCAGGTTGCTGAGCTACAGCAGGAAGTTGCTGCTTTACATGAGGTAGTGACGGCACTGCTAGTCCACGCGGGGTTAACAAGGAAGATAGATGTTGTCCTGTTTTGGCGGGGGCTCCTCAAATCCACTGCGCTAGGGAGTTGATTGCCCTAGCTAATGAGGTAGACCATTTGAAACGAGACCAGACTGAGTTGGACAGAGACGTACAGGAGATGAGTGAGCTGATTGATTTGGTAAACAACAGATTTGCCCCTTGCCTATCAGTGGGGCCATCCCTTACTTTGCAACTGGCTGAACTTTCCATGGTTGTCACTTCCCAAGGACAACACCTAGATGTTACTGAACAACAGACCGCTCTAGCCAACACTACAGGTGCCAGAACTACCGAGACTCTGACAACCCTTGAAGGAAGTGTTTGACAACTGTGGGCTAGACAACCCCCCTCCAAATCTGAAGCTGAGTTCTCCCCGTGCATAGATGTACTCAATAGCAACAATGGTGGTTCAACTCCCAAGGCACACTTCAAGCCTACTTTTAAGCAAGTGTTTGATCCTAAAACCTCAACTATCACAGCCTTCTTAACTATTTACAAGACTGCTATGAGACAAGCATCAGATGAAGTTAAGAAAGAACATATTCTGACTTGCCTACACCCGACCTGTCAAGAGGTAGTTGTACCAGAGCTGCCCTCCTTCAAGACCTGGGAGGACATGAAACAACTCTTGATTGACAAGTTTGGTGGTGATCTTATCCTGGAGGTGAAAAAGGATGCTTTCATGCACATATCCTTCAAGCCCAAAGAGACATTAGCTGAATTTGCAGACAGATTTTACATGGAGGGACAACATTTAATAACAAGCAGACAATTGACGGTGCATGAAGCATATATGGCCTGCGCCCAGGCCCTCAAGGTATATCAACTCCTATGCCTCCATTTCAAGGCCCACAAGGCTATGCTGTCCTCCATGAAAAGTATAAAAACACTGCTCCAAGATATGCATCTTACCCATTCTGGGGCAGTTGTTTGGGAAAGTTGTGCTGCTTCCAACTCTGGCTCCTCTTCTCACGGCCCTTGTATCCTCACTATGAACTCCCAAAATCCTCCTTGACGTCAGGTTTGCCACAACTGTGGTCAGATAGGCCATCACTCTCGCGTCTGCACCAATCTGCAGGTTGAAGGAGCTGACCCCAAGGATCAGTTGGGAAAAGAACATTCAACCTAGAGGCAGAGACGCTCTTGGTTGAAAAATTCTTCCCAGTCTCCTCCTGCACCTCCACCTGCTGCTGACTCTGAGCCTGCTGATGATGAAGCACCTCCTATCCTCCTTCTGTTCCATGACATTTCTGACAATTCTGATGTGGATGAATCTGATGTTGAAGACCATGATGCATACAGGTATTCTGTTCTTGCCGTCACTGAGACTATCACTGTTCCCTACAAGCTACAATCTGGGAAGACTACAACTACCACCAAGCCCTTGTCTGAGGCCAAAACAGTTGTCTCCTGCCCCTATCTTACTCAGGCAAAACGGTCCCCTGTATTAGTGGAATCATCAGAGGAAGCCGCTGAAGTTGCAGACGCCATTTTTAAGAATGTATTTGTCTCACTCCCTCTCCAAACTGTATATAAGGAGTTTCCGGGACTACAATGCATGATTGAGAAATGGGACAAGGAACTAGCTGAGGCACAGGATATCTTGGCTGTTCTTTCATCCTTTGGACGTACCACCACCTGAGTAGAGATATCTATCCTAAAGTTCAAGATCAAAACTGTCCTGGACACCGGTTCTCCATTCAACGTTGTTTCTTCTAAACTGACAAAGAAACTTAAGCTGGCCCCTGATCTCAACTACCATCAATCCTATGGCACCGCTGGTCTCTCCATGACTTGCGCCATTGGTGCGTACTCTGCCTTACCAATGTGATTTGGTAAAATCCTGTTGGCTGTGCCAACTGTTGTTCTAGAAAATGAGAGCTATGACCTTTTGGTTGGTACCCAGTTCCTTTGGGAATATAATGGGATCATCAACCTAAAGGATGGTTATCTTTCTATCCTAGGGTACAAAGTCCCTCTGATCTTTGAGGAGCCCATCAAAGTTTCTGGTAAACAATTGAAGACATGTACTTTAGAGTACCCCACTGGAGTTTTCACCCTAAAATACCAAACCCATTCCACCAACATGAAGTGTACTCCCATGGCTTGTCCTGTAACTGAAGGAATCCCTCTCATGACCACGTCTGCTATCACCATCCCCCCAGGCTCTCAGGCTATCATAGACTCCCAGAAATCATATGAACTACCTGAACGGACTTTCTTAGAGCTGTACTCCCCTCTTTTGATGGGGCATAACAAGCCTAACCTTTGTCCTGGAATTCTAGACGTTTCCCATAAGGATCCCATTCAATTACTAGTTGCCAACCTTGCTGCGCTTCCTATGACAGTATCCAGAGGACAGGTTGTTGGTTACAGAAAGTTGTTAAATGCTCCTGACGTCTTATCTCCTCACCCCTTTGGAACGTTTCAAGACTTTAATCTACCCGAAGACGAGCCTCAAGTCCTATCTCTGTTCACTGCCCAAGACTTCCCTCAGTTGTCCCCAGTTCAACAGAAAGAGGTGCTTGATTTATTAGACCAGTTCTCAGACATCTTTGCTAAAGATAGTACTGATTATGGGCTAGCCAAAGGTGTGATACATCAGATTGACACAGGAGATGCTCCCCCCTTTTGTGCCAAGCCATACCGCCGCAGCCAAGTGGAAGATGTGCAGGTTTCTAAGGAGCTCAAACAACTACTGGATGCTGGACTGCTAGCTCCCTCTCAAAGTCCCTGGGCTTCCCCTGCTCATCTTAAAGAAAAAGGATGGTGGACACTGGATTGTGATGGACTATCAAAGGTTTAATCCTCTAACCAAGAAAGATTCCTATCCCTTGCCGCGCATTGATGACGCTCTTTGACGCCTTGGGGTTCTAAGTTTTTCTCTGCCATGGATTTGGCGTCTGGCTACTGGCAAGTTGACTTCTCTCCTGAAGACCATCAGAAGGCTGCACTCATCACATCAGAAGGATTGTTTGAGCCTACCCGCATGCTGCAAGGGCTCTGTAATGCCCCGGCAACTTTCCAGAGGGCCATGGACTACATCCTGCATGACTTAAAGTTGCTGTGTGTCTTAGTCTATCTAGATAATATAACAGTCTTCAGCACAACTTTCACTGATCACCTAGCCCATCTTAAAGAGGTGTTCATAAAGTTCCGAGAAGCTGGCCTCAAGTTAAAGCCTTCTAAGTGTGCTTTCTTCAAAGAGCACCTTGAATTCCTGGGCCATGAAGTAACCCAAACGGGAATTTGTCCAATGACCAAGAAGGTTGAAGCCATCAATAAAATGCTTCCGCCCACCAACCTCCGAGAAGTACAAGTCTTTCTGGGCATGATGGGTTACTATAGATAATTCATCCCTGATTTTGCTGATACTAGCAAACCCCTGGTTCAACTATTGTGTAATGTCCCTTTCAAATGGACCACCAGTCAACAGCAAGCCTTTGAGACTCTAAAGCAGAAACTCAAAGAAGCACCCATTTTAGTGTACCCTGATTACAATAATGAATTCATCTTGTACACTGATGCTAGCAACCTTGCTATTGGGGCTATCTTGGCTCAGCTCAACAATGAAGGTGTGGACCACCCTGTAGCCTATACTTCCCGTGTGCTAAATAAGCATGAAAAGAATTATAGTGTTACAAAGAAGGAATGCCTCACTGTGCTGCATGCAGCCAAACAATTCCGCCACTACGTGTATGGTACCCATTTCACTGTTGTCACTGACCATGCTTTGCTCAAATGGTTACAACAACTTAAGGAGCCTGAAGGACGCTTAGCCAGATGGGCTCTCTGCCTGCAAGGTTATGACTTCACTGTGCTCCATTGCCCCGGGATTCAACATCAGAACGCTGACGGGCTATCCCAAATACCCATCCTTGCCCTATATCCTGCTGAAGCAGACTGCCTGTACGAGCTAATTGGCTACCCTTCTTCCTGGGAAAGTGAGACAGAAAAGGTTCAACTTGCGTTGTCCAAATTGTCTGAAGATACCCTCATACGCGACAACCAACTCTTCAAGAAGGTGTGGGGTCAATACCTGCCATACGTGTGCCCCAGTCTTTGCCTCTCCTTGGTGTCACAAGCTCATAAAGAAACTGACAATGGAGGCATTGCCAAGACTTTTGACTGGCTTCAGAAGAATTACTTCTGGGAGAATCTTTGCCTGCTGATCCCTGATGACATAGCTAGTTGCCATGACTGCCAACTTCAGAGGCCCCAAGCTGCTTCTCACAAGTTCAAATTAGTTCCCCCTCAACATGCATTTCATACTGTCAGCATTGATGCTGTAGGTCCTCTCCCCCGCTCACGCTCCAGATGCCGCTTTATCCTGATTGCTGTTGACCACTTCAGCAAGTGGGTAGAAGCTTGCCCTACTAAAGACATCACTGCTAAGACTACCGCTGCCTTCCTGCTGCAGGATGTTTTCTACTGCCATGGCTGTCCTCAAGTGCTGTTACCAGACAACAGGACCAACTTCAATGCCAAACTTGTAACCTCTGTTGTTGAAGCTCTAGGAACTCACCAGTCTTTCTCTGCTCCTTATAATCCTTCTACTAATGGGGAAGTTGAGCATGCCAACTGACACTGGTTTCTATCATGAGGAAACTCACCTACTCTGACGCCGCCAATTGGGATCTATACTTACCTGCTGCCCTCTTTGCCTATTGTCTGAGCAAGCATCAGATAACAGGGTACTTCCCCTTTGCCATGTTGTATGGGCGTGAAGCCACCACTCTGTCACTCTTGGGGGTTCACCTACTCTCCTCTGATAAGGCCATGAACCCTGACAACCACATCAAAGACTTAGTCAACTGCATCATTGATATACAGGCCACTGCCTACACTTCCGCATATAAGACTAAGATGCTCAAGCTCTCTCCTGACAACGCTAGGTGCTCCCCCTTGCCTGAGTTTGCTGTTGGTGACCATGTCCTATACTATCAACACCGTGTGGGTGGGCGCGCACACAAACTGGACTACCTATGGATTGGCCCTTTAGAAGTGACTTTCAAACAAGGATCTGAGTACACTGTAAAGCTCCTCTCCAGTGGTCGCCCTTTTGCTTGTGTACACGCCAAGTTTCTCTGCAAGTATTACCCCCCCAAAGGCCAATCTAGAGGGGGGCAATGTTGTGAATAACAGCATTCACCATGTTTTGATTTCGCTTTTGTTGGGCCATTTTGAAGACAAATCTCTCTCTTTTGCTTTTGACTCTTGAAATGAACTGGCTTCTGCTTCAGGAAATATGATTGTTTGGTTTCCTGACTCTGCGCAACTCACTTGCCCCACTCATGCTTGTGGCAAGTGATCCTACTGTCCTGGTAGTGTTTTGTGGTATTCCTAACCACTATATATTCCATTTCACATTCACCAATAAAAATTAAGTTCTATTCACATTTTTGTCTTTGTGCCTTCTGTACTTCCGCGCCTCTCTCTAGCCACGCCTAGTAGAGATTATTCATCCAGGGCCGCAAGGTAAACACTTTTGCCTTCCCTGTCATCTAACCAAGACTTAGTACAATTCCAATCCTAAGGTTAGGATTCCCCGTTGTGTGTCTGTGCCGCGCCTCAGAACACGACACCGACAAGCCTCCCCTGGTAACAACTCCCTCCCTAGACCAATGGCGTGCCAAAGCCTGGGAAGTCAAACACAAGCGGATTGCAGGAGGGACAAAGCACCTTGAAGCTAGATACACTGTAGGTGACCCCGTCTACACCCTCAATCCCAACTCTGCTGTTGTAACTGTGCTGTTTTAGCAGAGTTACAAGGGGAAAATATTTAGAGGATAGATAATAATCTTTATTGTGAGATAGTGATTATATAGCTATTGTGAATTAATGGATAGCAGGAACATGATTGGTGATCACATGGCTAGATGGTAAAGGGGGTGGCTTGATCCTGCTAATGATTCAAGCGCCAAATTGAGGTTTCCACTGTGAGGGATCATCATTTGTTCATGTTGATTGATTTGGTAATTTGAGTTGACTTTCGGGTCTGGCTTTGAGTGACCATGTAATTGGATTGCGGGTCACAAACCCGCTTGGTTAGAACCTTGCTGGTGGGTCAAGCCTGTGGTTTTGACACCCCCCAGCTGAAAGTTGGCCTCCTCAGGAGGCAGGTTGTTGGGGAGGTTATCAGGAGCCTGGGCGCCATATTGAACCAGTTGTTGTTTGGTGGCAGGAGGGCAGTTTCCCGCTGTTTCTGTCTCACTTTGCAAGGTTGTAGGTGGTTGTGGTGTAACGTCTTGTCTTGCTTGCATTTCCCAAGCCCTTGCATAAGGTAAGTGTTATAGTTGCTTACCTTTAGGATTATTGCTGGCCCTACTTTTTTGGGTTATAACTTGCTTTTGTCAACATTCATGACCCAGAATTGTCCCCAACTTCATGTCTCTGGCAGATGGGTACAAAGGTTTTTTGTAAGTGTTCCTTTTCTTTGGCTGCTTGAATGCTGTTGGCCTCTATTACTTGAGGATCAGAGAGAGGGGGGACTTGACTTAGGATTTCCAGTTTGGGTCCTGTCAATGCTTGAATGATATTAGGCTGTGTGCCGTATACCAGTTCAAACAGGCTTTTCCCTGTGGATCTGTTCACTTGGGTTTGGAACACCAGTAATGCAGTTGATAGCTGCTTATACCAGTCTTTGGGTCTCCCAGCGGTGAGTTTGGCTAAGGCTTGCACAAGGCTACCATTAAGCCGCTCTACGCGTCCATTGGCCTGTGGATGGTATGGTGTTGTGACGGTGTGTTTGACTTCATTTTTTTCAAGGTACACATTGGTGTTTTTGGAGGTCAATTCTTTGCCCCCATTGGTTATCAGGAGTTCTGGCTTTCCAAACTTACTGATTATTTCCTTGCCAATGAATTGTTGGACGTTGTTAACGGTGTGCAATTTCACCGCTTGGGCTACTGGCCACCTTGTCGCAAAATCAATGGCTGTGATGATGTATTTTTTATTGTTGTGCTTTCCTGGCATGGGGCCCACAATGTCCAGGGCCCATACCTTGAACATTAGTTGGGTTTGAATGGGGAGTACAGACTTAGGCAGGTTCTCGCTTTTGGCAAACTTTTCGCAGACCTTGCACTGTTCTAGCACCTCCTGGACATTGCAGTATAAGGTTGGCCACCAGGCTTTATGTTTTAGGAATTCATATAGATTTTGGCTCTTAGTATGTCCGAGATCTCTGTGGTAGCAAAGAATGGTATCAACTCATTGATGTGTGGGAATGTAGGGAATGGTTGTGCCATCCAACATCTTTCTGTGAAAAGTCCTGTATATGTCAGCAAAGAGGTGTTTATTCTTAATGACCGTTTCCTTGGTGATATTAGTTGTGCCTGCGGGGAACCCTTTGTCTTTTGTACGTAGCACTAGGAGAGGCCAGTCTGGGTAAAGCCCATTCTCTCCCCTAGAAGCACGGACATACAGGCGGGACAGGGTGTCTGCCATGGTAAGTTTGGCCCCAGGCTTATATTGGATGAGCATGTTAAACCTTTCTAGGATTTCCATCCACTGCGCTTGGCGGCGTGACAAGTTTGCCAGTGTCTTGAAATAGATGAGCAACTTATGATTGGTTAGTGCTGTGAATTCTTCCTGCCGTTCCAGGTAACAGCACCATTTGACTAGGCAGTGTACAATGGTCAAAGAAATTCTTTGTCGTGGATAGGGTATTGACACTTGCCATCTGTCAGTTTGCGCAACTTGTAGGCTACAGGCAGAAAGTCACCATCACTTTCTTAATTTTTAGTACTCCCCCAATGGATGCATGTGAGGCGTCGGTTTTCATCTGGTACTCTCTGTATTGTTTGGGATATTGTAAGATGGGAGCTGTCATGAGCTTTTCCTTGAGACGTCTAAAACAGAGGTCACGCTGAGGGGTCCATACAAACTTGGACTTGGCGCCTGTTATGGCAGACAAGGGGGCGGTCAAGACGCCACAGTTGGGTATAAAGCGCCGTACATAGGCCACTATTCCCAAGAAGGTGTGTAGTTCTGACTTGTCCTTGGGGGTGGCATTTTGCAGATGGCTTGTATCTTCTGACTGTTGGGTTTGATGCCGTCCTTTGAGACTATGTGTCCCAAGAAGGGTAGTTGCTCCCGGAAGAACTGGTATTTAGAGGGCTTGGTCAGCAGTTTGTGTTGTGCCAGGGTTGCAAAGACTTCCTCCAGGTCCTTTTGATGCTGTTCTACCAAGGAGCTGTAGACAATGATATTGTCCAGGTACACGAGGGCGTGTCTGCCTATATGTGGCGCAAACACTTTGTTCATGAAGGTTACAAAGGTGGACGGGGCGTTGATCATGCCAAAGTTGAGTACCACACATTTTTAGGAACCATACTTGGTGCAGAAGACTGTCTTGGGGATGTCTTCCTCCTTGATACAAATCTGATTGTAACCTGAAGTTAAGTCAATCTTGGAGAAGACAGAGGCTCCTCCCAAGGCGTCAAAGAGATTGTCAATTAGTGGTAAGGGGTAAAAATTCTTGATGGTGACTTTGTTAAAGGCGCGGTAGTCTGTGACCAGGCGTAAGGTACTGTCCTTTTTAGCCACAAAGAATACAGCGGCCCCAAAGGGAGACTGTGAGGGGCGGATAAGTCCTTTTTCCAGTGCTTCCTTGAGATAGGCACACAGGGCGTCGTCCTTGTTTGGGGTCAGCCCGTAAATGGGGCGCGCCTTGGGTACAGCCCCCTTGAGTTGGATATAGTGTTGGATGTGTTTCTCAGGGGGTAGCCCAGGTAACACTTCCCTAAAGATTTCTGGGTGTTGGGCCACAATGTCGCAATCTTGCAGTGTGGAGGTGTCCTGGTGGTCCTTGAGGTGTATGATTTCATACTGGAAGGAGTCCCAGTCAATTGCTTTCAGGTTTTCCTTCTTGTCCAAAGTCTCTGTGATGCGTACAAAGACATGGTCTTGTAGGAGTTGGTCTACAGAGTCTGGGTATATTTGGTGGTTGACACCTTTGCGCTTGATGGTCAGCACTGAGGTCTCCCAGTCTACGTGAGGGTTGTTTCTCTGCAACCAGTCTAGTACCAGTACAATGTCAAACTTAGGGAAGTCAATGACGGGACCTTGGATGGTGGAGTGGAGGTTCTCAAGCATGACAGAGAAGGGAGCAGTTTCTTTTGTCACGGCAATGTGATGTTCATCAGCCAGGACCACATTTTTAATCCGCAAAGGATTAGTGGCCAGCTTGAATTTATCCACAAAGCTGCTGTTGACTAAGGTTCAATCTGCGCCCAAGTCCAAGAGTGCTGAGCCTGTGTAACTGCAAAAGCGAAAAGGGTAAGACATCAATTTATTGGGATGTCTGGTGATGGTGTATAGTACCAGGTCTTCCAAGGGCACTTGGATCATTGGGCATTGGTCCACGTCCTCAGGTCGGTATTCATTGTTGGGCGAGTCAGGAGTTGCGTGGGGAGAGCTTGGCTCACTTAGTGCTCTCCCTGGGCTTTTCCCTCATCTTGGTTGCCTTGGGTGGCAGTGACACAGAAATGGGTACAATTTGATTGGCCGTTATTTCCATTCCCATTCAAACCCGTGGGCTTGTGGTTGTTGTTGTTACCATTACCTCCAGGAGGTGGTTGCAAGGAGCGCCCACTTGAATGTGAGTCCTTGGGTCTCTCCTGTTTCCCAGTCTGTGCCTTGTGCAGAGTGTTGGAGGTTTGTTCCGCTTTTTCTGCTTCACAGTACAGGCTTTGTAGGTTGGTAACTTGGTCCAGGTTCACATGTCTCATCACGTGCAACTTGAGAGCGTTGTAGTACATGAGGTGTGTTGCTGGGGTGTCAAAGGCCATATTGAATGGGGCGCGGAGACAGAGTTCCTCGTAGGCGTAGGTGAGTTCTTTAACGGTGCATGTCTGGGTTAGGTTCTTTACTTGGCGTATGATTGTGAGTGCTGTATCCTTAAGCACAAATCTTGCCAAGAAGTCCTGTTTAAAGGTGTCCCAGTTCTTGTCAGTGTGCTCTTTGTGCCACTTGTCACACCAAGTGCCAGCAATATGGGTCAGAAAAATGGAAATCTCAGCAATCCAAAACCGCTGTGGGCACTCCATCTGAGCCAACTTGCTTTGGGCAGACTGGATCCATGCAGCAGCATTGTCGTTGTTGGCCCCCGCAAAGGGTTCCAAGGCGGCGCTGCAAAGACTTTGTGCAACATAGGTGGGCATGGTGGTCTTGTCTGCTGGTTGTGGTGTTGATGAGGGAGCCTGAAAGAACCCTAGGGCGGACAGGGCGTTAAAGGCGGGTAGCGGGATCACCGTGTTTTGGTAGAAAACAAAACCAACAGGTATCTCGGTACCAGGAGTGTACGGCGTCCAGTTGGGCGGGAGGCCAGACATAATTCTGTTGAGGATTTGTTGGCTACGGCGTGTGCGGGCAACAGGCAGAATTTTTCAAGATAAGGTAGGATGGAGAACCTACCTGTGCTATCAATGTTGTAACTGTGCTGTTTTAGCAGAGTTACAAGGGGAAAAATATTTAGAGGATAGATAATAATCTTTATTGTGAGATAGTGATTATATAGCTATTGTGAATCATTGGATAGCAGGAACATGATTGGTGATCACACGGCTGGATGGAAGAGGGGGTGGCTTGATCCTGCTAATGAGTCAAGCGCCAAATCAAGGTATCCACTGTGAGGGATAATATTTGTTCATGTTGATTGATTTGGTAATTTGAGTTGACTTTCGGGTCTGGCTTTGAGTGACCGGGTAATCAGATTGTGGGTCACGAACCCGCTTGGTTGGAACCTTGCTGATGGGTTGAACCTGCGTTTTTGACACTTCCAAGTTGGAACCCAACCATCTAGGGCTCTTCAAGATAGCTGCAGTCTATGATAATCACACTCACCAACTTGAGGATGTCCAAGAAAATACCAAGAAGCTCCACTATGATTGCTTGCGCCCCTGCTGCGCCATCCCCACACAAAAGTTGTTTGTGTGGACCTTCCCAGATCTTCCACAGACTCTGGTCTTGGTGTCTGACAACAAGCAGGGGGCAAGGGAGGGTGTTGCAACCAAGTTTCCAGACTCGCCTGCTAACATATCTTACGATACACAGGGGGTGCTCAATGAGCCGCCCCTTGACGTGTCTAACGTTATGGATTAATTTGATGGCAATATCAAATGGCAGATATTTCATCCCAATTAGGAGTGCTGCCAATTTGACTTGCTGATTCCCGCACGAGTTATTCCTCAGCTTCAAACCTTACATGGAACTTTCCACTCTGCCACCCCCTTGTGCCCTTGTGGCTTTCCCCATATAGTATATTAATCACAATATTCTACAATAAACAACACCTTATTCTTATTATTCTGTCCTTTCTATTGGACTGTTGTCTTCCCTGATTTCAAATACTGAATCCTCATTGGTTCAGTTGCAAAAAATTGTAATATATAATTCTATTTTATTATTATTATTTTCTGAAATCTACTGTAATCAAGTATCCTTAATAGCAGTACATGAATACATAGTGCAGTAAACTGATGGTTTATTTTCTCTCTCCTTTCTTCCTTGAAAATAAATTTTGTTGGCCCCTGGCTACGCCGGGGGCCAAAAAACTTTTAAAAAATTTCTGCATCATCAGGAGAGTCACTCATATAGCATTATATGGGTTTATGGTTGCTATATTAGTGATTTAGAGTGCATAATATTGCATCATTTCCAGTTTAGACAATTTTATATTTCACTTAATTTCATGTCTAAACATGGTTGTTGAGATTGTATTTTCCATTTGATTTTATCCAGAGTGGAGCTTCTTGATTTGGGTTGATTTGTCCTAGTTATTTACTTTACATTCAATTTAGATTCCAGTTCCCGTAATTAATATCTGAGTTTACTAGGGGCATTCAAAAGTGATTTGAAATTTGGTTCTTGGATTTGACAATCCTGCAATTTCAAAAAACATAGTAAACTTAATGAAAATGGTTGATGGAATTGAACGCTTCAAATCTGATTCCAGTTAATTCATTTCGTCCATTGGAGATATGCAGTTCAACTTGGATCTTGCAAAGTGTCTATGAGTTTCCGCATTTTTAAAAATTCAAATAAATACTCAAAACAATCAATTTAATTAAAAAAGGCTATACCGCAAAAGTGATTTGAAATTTGGACCAAAGATTTGACAATCCCGCATTTTTACGTTTAGGTTCTGGATTTACAGTACATTAATCAGTTACTGGGATCCCAGCCTTTGCGAGCCCTACCCAGGGTTCCTCGTAGGGCTGTGGCGGATCTGAAACGATGGCTGCTTTATAAAAAAGCAGCCATTCGCCTCAGATCTATAAACAATTCTGGAAATTGTTTAGGGTACAATTTTTCCAGAATAATTTTCCTACCATAACCACATACAGATTTTTTCCGGATTTTGTTTTTAAGTAGAATATATACTGTTTTTCCTTCAATTTTAAAAATAAAAATATTACAATTCAGATCCAACTCTAAGAATAAAAAATTATTTTTTTATTGATAATATATATGGTTATATCTGTCTTATCTGGAAAACAAAAAGCTGACCAAGACCTTTTTTTGAAATTTTGGATTCCCCCAGCGTAGGGGAATCCGAAAGAAGTATACTGGGAAGGGAGGACAGGATGATTACGGCATTTGCCTTAATCATCCCGTTTTTTTGCCGACACAGCCCTAGTTCCACGCAACAAAATTGGGCCCATATGGGAATTGGTTGGTTTAAAATTTATTTTAAATTCAAATTTAAACTTTACTTTAAAATCAATCCTCAGATGGGCTCCAACTGCGCAGCGTTGAATCGGAATGTATTAAAAAATCGATGAAACTCGACCGCAACCACACCATCACGCTTACAACCTCCGATTCCAAAGCTGGCCTGGGTTTAGTGAATCGCTCTAAAGTGAGCTTTGATCGAATTTGGCTCTATAGCTTCAATATATCTTTCTTAAAAATAGATTTATTTCATGTATACATTTGATTGAGTAAAAGTGGCGAGCCCTGCCTTTAATATAGATTTAAGCGGTTGAAATGGCTCGGAAATGCTCATGTTTAAGGGTTGTGCAGGTTTCAGCTAGAGGAAAAGCAGTTGGAGTTTTGGCAAGTAGACCTGGTTTACATCCAAGGTGATGCATTTAGGCTTGATCCAGGGTATTAGCGAGGCTTCGGCAGATGAGTGATGGGCAGGTCTGCCACAGAGAAAGTAGAACTTTCGTCAACAGCACTGCGGGGTGCAGATTAATTTAGGTCCCGGTTCAATTGGCTTATAAATATTTCGTATATAATACATCATCGCATAGATCATGGCAAGCATGGATATAAAGACATAAGGAGGTTGAGGCTAAATCTTACATGCAGTTCGCTTCACTTTTAGTTATTGCTGCTGGCGTGGCTCTCGGCCAAGAGACAGTCAAGGACAGATGGATCAAGACAGCAGGCGAAGACTACAACGTCGTTGGGAGGGTTAGCGACAAGAGCGGCAAAGTCATCTGCCTTGGCCTTGTGAGTGCTGGGAAAGATCTCCGTAGCCTTGGTGAGTGTTTTGACCGTAGCGCACAGTTCAGCATTGCTATAGTCTCATCCAAGGACATGCTCTCGCGGGGTGAAGCCAATGTGCGTGGGGTTGGCGTTTCAAGTAAACAAGGAGTATCAGAGCTGGTTAGCCTTGCAGTGCTCAATGTGTCGGGTAATCGGTTCACGCCCTTAAGGGCAGTGGATATCACCAGCAACTTTGACTACCACGTGAACTTCGTCTCCTACCGGCTCAACGGTGGAGGTTTGGAGAAACGTAGCTTCAAATATGTTGACGCCACTCTTTGCTTCAACGAGTACAACCGCAGGGTCAAGAGAATCGGATCTGGGCAGTTCCATTCAAGTATTTTCTGTGTCCAGCCCACAGCCCTGGATTCGACTTCGCCGTACTTGGGTGCCCCGTTGATTGCACGTCCCCGAAACGCAACCACCGAGCGCTTTGTGTCTGGTCTCTTCAAAGAGGCATTGCCGGACCAGCAGCTGTTCTACTTTGCTAAAGTGAAAGGCTTGTCAGAATTTTAATAAACTCTCAATCCCAGGGGTTCATAAAAAAGAGAGATAAAGGTTTCCCATCTTCTGCTTGTGCTTCTCTTTTTATCAACTCGTGAATTATCCTATTTTTATTCTTTATAACAATTTAGAGGCCAGGTAAATGATAAACAAGGGATATCGGGTACTAGCAGTTTCTTCATCCTTCTGATTCTCTTTTAGTGTTGCATCCCTTAAGTTAAATTCTACAATACCTTCAGGGCTATCTGAATTTATGTGTAACTTTTCCTTCCATACCGTTCCTTTTTTCTCTACACTTGATAATTTAAACAGTAGTTAACAAAGATGTGAGGATAAACAAAAACCGTGTCTTCTGCAAACAGAATATACTCAAACTTAAACAGATTCCAAGTACCTTTATAAAACATGTACTCTGTTAGCACTAATTCGGGAAGTTGATCGGCAAAACGGCTCAAGCATAGTGACCACATCAAACCATAAACCAATTTAATCAAAAGATGCTAAAAGATCTAGAGACCACAAAAAAGGTTCAGACATTCTTTGGTGTACATAAGTCTACCAAGTAAATTGAGTAAAAGGTACACTCAGTCATGATGTGTTTTAAACTCAGACCAAATACAAAGCCCAGTGACAACTCGATCCACAAAAAGAATCCCGCAGTTGTCATATGAGACGAGATGTACACAGGGATGGTACTCAGCCATCTAAAATAAGATAAACGATCAGAGATGTAAACTATATAAAGATTGCCCTGAGTATCCAATTCTAGCATAAAACTGGCGAAATCGATCAAGAATCAATAGATTAGGTTCCAAAATGGTATATGTACCACCAAAAACGACTATTTAAGACATAAATTACCTATAAACATGCATTTGTGTGATGCTATTGTCGAGGGTCTGGATGTACAAGCATTCCGGCTATTGCCATCACACCTAACATCCAGTCATTGCCCGATTTGGTGCCTTAGCAATATACCAGTTGACACACCAGAAATGGCAACAAACCAATATCACATGACTGTCCAGGTATCCAACGACTCGAACCCATCCAGCACATGACCAGCCCCTGGGTTTGGTCCAACTAATATCCCCGCCACAGTCAAAACTATATAAGTCTAAGAATATCATCCAATAAAACTTACTTCTTCTCCTCCTACTTTTTTATATTTGAAGCTTCTCCAAAAGGCGCTCCTTATCACTGGTAGCACTACAGTTTTTGACCACGCCAATGAAAGAGAAAATGACTGAACAGAACCCGCCCACCTTTGCCCACGTACTCAACCAGGCCACATCCCAGGAGACCTGGAAAATGTACTTCCACACCCACAACATTGACAAAGATATTCCTAGTGGATGCACTGTATTTGAAGGTCTGGTCATGCCCAAAGCATGCACCAAGATTATTCAATACAGTTGCTCTCTTCAACCACAAACAAACGCACAACCACCTATCACAGGTGAAGTTACCAACACCAAGTACATTGTTATTGACAAGTTCTTTAGTTAAAACAAAGAAAATGCCATCAACTGACTAGACCACTCAGCTGCTAAACTCTGCGCCAGCCGCATCCCCCACAAAAATTGGTCCAGGAAGCCAGCAAGCGCCTTTACAAGGCTGCAGCTAACTGGTTTGCCACCTGGGTTGGCTCACAAACTGACAACCAGCTTGACAACTGGGAAGAGTTCAAAGCAGTTATCAACCACAATTTCTACATCACTAAATTCCTCCAAGACATTGCAATGTAGCTCAGCAATCTTCCTCAGAAGACCACTAACACAGCTTATGCCATGAACCTGAGGAAATACACCACAAAATCCAAAATCCAGCGCAAGCTGACAACGTACACACCAGAGCCTCATTCATCAACAGAATGAAACCCTCTGTTGCTGCCCTCATCCGCCCAGAGGTTAATACTTTCATGCCTGCGCTCATTGCAGAAGCCAAGCGCGCGGAAAAATGCGCAAACATGGAATATACTGCACGCAGCAGCAACCACTCCTCAAACAGTAATGGCAGAGAAAAATCCACTAGTAACAAATGCCAAAACACTAATCACAGCAACATCAACTCCAATTGCAACAATGGCAATTGCAGCCAAAGCGCAAACTGCTCCCGTCCCAAGAAAGAGGACACTGCCAAAGTTAACAACGCTGAAGTAGCAACCCACTACAAATCTGACCTCACATTCTCTGACCTTGAAGGTCTCAAAACAGAGGAACAGGGAAAAGAGGAAGGAGAACAGGCTTAAGTGCCCCTGTCTCCCCCCAACACGACAAGAAGAAGTACCAAGGCACAAACTTTGCTGCTCGCATCCCCCATGTTCTGCAATCCTCCATTTTTATGAACGTAAAAATTAAAGATCACTCACAACTTCTTGTCTACCTATGCACTTACAAATCACATACACATAAAATTTTATTTGACTCTGGTGCATAACACACTATGGTTAGAAAACCTTTTGTAACCAAGTACAAAATACCAGTTGTCAAATCCAACTTCAAATACGCCAAGATGGCAGACAAATAAAAAGTTCTACTTGAAGGCAAAACAACTCCCTTCAGAATTGACCTCCAAGGCATACAAACGTCCATCAAAGTACTTGTCATGAACAACATAAACTATAATATTGTAGCAGGCATAGACTGGTTCACTCAAGTGAACCCCAGTGTATGTTGGAAAACAAAAACCATGACAATAAAACACAATGAAGTCAATTTCTTTATTCTCAAAGAACCCAATGGCCTAATTCTAAGAGATACAGTATTTGTCCAAGTCATAAATCAAGATGACTCTGAACATCTAACCAAAGACAGTACCTTCCACATAATGAGGTACTCCAAATTTAATAATATACAAACACAAAAAATCTAATGCCCAGAACTTGCAGCACTCCTAAACAAATATGCTCATGTATTTAAGGAAGAGCTCACAGAGTTACCCCCCAAACGAGAGGACAAACACAGCATCAACTTGTGCAAAGCCATGCCCAAATCTGCACCCCTCTACAGACTCTCCCCCATGGAGACCCAAACACTTAAAGCCCACATTGAGGACAATCAACCAAAGGATTCATTTGTCTGTCTGAATCCCTGTAGGGGGCAGCGGTTTCCTTTGTAAAGAAGAAAGAAGGATCCCTTTGCTTAGTTACTGACTACAGAGCACTAAACGCAAGTACAGTAAAAAATAAATACCCACTTCCCCTCATTGAAGATCTATTTGCAAGGCTCTCCGGAGAATAAATTTTCTAAAAATTGACCTCACATCTGGTTATAACCAAGTTGAAGTCAAAGAGAAAGACATACCAAAGACCGTGTTCCGCACAAAATTTGGGTCGTTTGGATGTAAAGTAATGAGCTTTGGGATGACCAAGGCTCCCGCAACGTTTGTCACCATCATGAACCAAGCGCTAAACGGTCTCTCAAACACATTATGTTACCTTGATGACATCATATTTTCAAAAAAAAAGAGGAACACCTCACGCATGTCCACAAGACACTCAATTGACTTGCAAAGCACAAACTATACGCTAAGCCTAGTAAGTGCCAATTTATGAAAAAGGAACTATTGTTCTTGGGCCACATTGTCTCTGACAGTGGCATCAAAGCAGACCCAGATAAAATAAAAGCCATAAATAACATGCAACGCCTCACCTCTGTGAAACAAGTTAGATGCTTTCTTAGTATGGTAGCTTACCTAAGGAAATACATCAAAGACTGCAGAAAGCTCACCACACCAATCAATGACCTAACCAAAGGTAATGCCAAGAAGAAATTCATCTGGACCCCAGAATGCAACAAGAATTTCCAGTTATTAAAACAAGCTTTGATTGAAGCACCAATCTTGCAATACCCTAATAACAATGGGTGCTACAAGCTTGATTCAGATGCTAGTGACACCACCATTGGCACAGTCTTACGCATCCGCCAGCCAGGGCAGCAAGATTTCCTGCCAGTATGTTACAAAAGCAGAAAACTAACAAACACTGAGCAAAGGTACCCAATACACAATAAAGAATTGCTAGCAATAGATCACACATGCAAGAAATGGAGATGTTATCTCGAAGGACACTTAAACGTCTGAGTGCTAACTGACCACAAATCCTTAATCTATTTCAAAACTCAGAACGCACTTGCGCGGCGCCAAGCCAAATGGATGTCCTTACTGGAGCAGCTTAATTTGGACATCCAATACAAAAAGGGGGCAGAGCTGGTCACAGCTGATGTTCTCTCTAGACTATGTCAGCCTAGAGAGGATCATCCTGACCACCTGGACCCTGACTGGCCCAACCTATACAACACTGAGTACAAGACAAAAGGAAAGGATCCCTCACCACATCAACTAACCCATGATACACTAGTAAGGAATGAAAAACATTTCCACATATCAAATGGCACAGTATACCCTATCATCAAGGATAAACACATTCCATACATCCCACTCACATAAAGAGTTGACACTATACTAAGACACAATTGTCTGCTAGGACACACAAAGGCTAACAACCTATATCTCACACTGAAAGAGATAGTATGGTGGCTCAACCTGAAGCAAGACATAATTGATGTTCTAAAAAAGTGTACAGTATGCAAAAAATACGCCAACACCAAGGCACCACAGCCAACAGTTAACCCAGTACCTGACCCCAAAACATTTAAGGTTTGGGGACTGGACATAGTGGGACCCTTCCCAGAAACCAAAACAAATCAACGTTTCCTAATTGTAGCCATCAACTTTGCCACATGTTGGCCCATCTGCTGGGCAACAAAAGATCACAAGGCAGAAAAAATAAATTGATTCATCAATAAAGCAATCATAGCAGACTACGGCACTCCAGACTACATCATAACAGATGGAGCAAAAGAGCTAACAGGCCACGTAGTAAACAACAATCTAAAAACAAAGAACATCAAACACTCCACAACCTTGCCCTACAGGCTACAGGCCAACAGCAGGGTTGAACGCCTCAACAGCAGCCTTATCAGAACCCTGGAAAAAATAATGGATGGCAAAGCCAAAGACACATGGCCACTATATGTGAAACATGCATTACTAGTATCCCGGGTTTGTACCAATCAAGGGAAAGGCTACTCACCGTTTGAACTAACATATGGGTATAAGCCAGAAATAGTCACCTGCAATAACCAACCATATGTAAATATCCCCCCGGGAAAACCTCCCACAGTAGAACAGAAACCAGCTCTACAACACATACGCCTCAAAGCCAAACTGGCTGAAATAAAGAAACTCAAAACTCAAAAGGTAACCTCAACAGAGGACCCACTCCCCATCAACTCCCCCGTCTGGGTCCTAGCTGGGAACAGAAAAAAACTAGACTCAGTAAAAAGGGGACCAGGAAGAATTATCAGATACCAACCAGACAGGAATACCTACCTGGTTAAGTTCCAGGGTGCCAAAGAGCCCATCACCAAAAAGTACCACAGATCTCGCCTCCGCCCTAGCAAAGAAAAACACTCAACCCAGTTGGTGCCCACTAGTAAACAACTCCAGGAACATCAGGCTGCAGCCGTCAAGACAAAGCCCCCTCCTGATGTACCCAAGTAACCCCTTAAGGGGGGTGTCAAGGGTCTGGATGTAAGAGCATCCAGCTATTGCCATCACACCTAACATCCAGTCATTGCCTGATTTGGTGCCTTTCCAATATACCATTTGACGTACCGGAAATGGCAACAAATCAATATCACATGACTGTCCAGGTATCTAATGACTTGAAACCATTCAGCACATGACCAGCCCCTGGGTTTGGTCTAACTAATATCCCTGCCACAGCCAAAACTATATAAGTCTAAAGTATCATTCAATAAAACTTACTTCTTCTCCTCCTACTTTTTTATATTTGAAGCTTTCCCAAAAGGCACTCCTTATTACTATTATAACTCAGTAGCCATTTAAAGATAGTGTGTAGCCTATTAAGTTAGAGCAGGAACTCAATATGGTTTAGTCTAGGGGTTCCTTACCTTGTAAAAATGAAAGGAGCACAACAACAGAGCGGCAATACATCTTGGGCTGGCCATGGTTGAGATATATCTGTGGGTTAAAAGACAGCGGAGTACAACACAAGTCCCCACCCAAGAAGGTGTTGGTGATACAGAATGCAATATCAAAATTTCACAGATACAGCAACCTTCCCAGGGCACATATATGAGAAGAGAACAGATTTTAAATGCCAGGGTGTCCAAGTTATCCAGGAAGGCTACAAAAATTGTCACTTCAAAACATTGAACAAGGAAGTTGAGCTCACTTCTTTGGTATTTTAGCCAGTTTAACGCCAGGAGTCAGCTCTAACAAGCATGATACAAAAGTTTCATAAATTTTTAGATACTAGCTTGAGCCTGATGTAAGTGAAAGAAACAAAGACAACAATGCTGATCCATAATATCACAGAAATGTGAAGGGGCAGTAGGTTTTGAAAAAGATCACAGCCTTTCTCCAATAAAGAGCCTATGCATTGTATACCAGCCACTGTGCAGGATTCTGATTCAACTGTACAAAAAGATTGACTCAGAAAGTTGTTCCTGGCATAACACGTCCTACCATTATCAAGTTGTTACACGGAACCAGTGGCTGCAAGGAGGCCTCAAATATTGCTGGTGCAGATCCAAAATCTTCCAACAAACTATAAAACCAGTATCTCAATCCCAGCAAACTTCTCTTAACAGAGAAACTCAAGCATCTTTTTACCCTGCTTGGTACCAAGCACAAGTTAGCCATCTGTCAGTGGGTATCCAGGACTACTATCTTGAACCAGCAGATTTACTGCCTATGATAAATCCCACTTTTGGGATAAAGGCCTCAATCCCTACTGTATATTGTGGGGCTAGAGGGCACCAGCTATAGTGAAAGAATATTGGGGTATATCACTGAACCCAAAAAAGTCCCAGTAACTCTAAAAGGCAGCAAAATTATGCCAAGAGATCCACCACCTTCAAGAAGAGAACCTATAAGTTCTATTAGATCAAACAATCAGCCTTTATATTGTATACACACAGTGCATACAGATACACGACCAGATTACCAAAGAAAGAGCTTTCATAAGTACATCAGTCTGCACTATATCCAGTCCCATAGTAGCACTCCTCAATTCAAATGATTTTGTGACATATCAAATGATCAAGGGATCACAGAGTATTGGTACACTCAAAATCATTTCTATGGCTGTTCCAGAAAAACCTTAGGTATAAAAACATACATTTGATCAATGACATCATGTTGAACAAGGCCAGTATCTATAAAGCTGCTGAAACCCTTGGTGCAGTTACAAGGGTTGATACTGGATACAGATTTAAACAGCAGAAATTGGCTAATTTTGGGTGCATACCTTGATTCTTCCAGCGTACTATCTGTTAATAAATCAGATTCAAAATGTATTTGGATAGCTCTAGAGAGATGCAAAGTTCAGCGCCCCTGATGGGTGGAGGCCCTGCTTGGTTTGCTATGGGTAAGGTCAAACCAACTCCTGGATGAGACCTTGGGTAAGTTTTATACCCAATTGAATAGAAAATTGGTATATGCCAAGCTGCTCTACTATTGAAAAATCTATTGATTTAAACTTATTATAATGATTTTACCTTGGTGATCTTTTTCAAGGCCCTAGAGATAAAAACTACATAGGGTACAAAAAATCTCAATAAATCATAATCCACTGCTGATCATCAAGTTGAGTGGAGAAATAATACCATCAACCTGCTGGTGTTTATTACTGATATAGCTGAAGATAAAGAAGAAGATAAACTGTTACTGTAAAAAAAGATTGATAGGACAAATAAACATATAATAAAAAAGGTATTGTCAAAAGACTATCTATTGGAAATATATATAAGTGCTGCTTTAAGCAAATAGTATAAATAAACCCCTAAAGATTCCTATTAAGTTAGATGGCATCCCACTAGTTATGGGATGAGCTTTATATGTCAGTTCCTGGACTCTTCCAATTCTGATATCTCTGGTCACTCTTCTATTTTTGAAGAGGAGGTGCATAAATCTATTTACCTGCAATAGCTTCTCAACTGAAGATTTAAACCTGCAGAAGACATCTGTTAAAAGAGTGGTCTAATGAGTAGCTCCTCTAAAATTTACTCAAATGCAGATCCCTCCCTTCTAGAAGGTGGCGGAGCCTGTCAATGGCCAGGGGGAACCCCTCCTTTTTCTTCGGATCTCCAATGATGCTCAAATAAACAAGAATTCAAGTTAAACCACCAGATGAAGCCTCTGACTATGGTTAGAGGCAGAAAACAAATACCAATTGTTTAAACTGTTCTGACCTTGTGTTTTAGGATGTATGAGCAGTTGAACAACAATTTCTTGGAGAAACATGGTGTTTGCTTTCTGATAATGATGATTAAGCTCAAAAAGGTCCTTGTTAACCCCCATTAAAACAAGCCTTTGAAAAGTAAAATTTCACCACTCACATTCTGTTTTTGCATAGCTTAACAAAGTGTGTGAATTGCAAGGTATATGTAACACTTGCCCTTTATAATTATCTGATGCAAATATTGCCATATGTTACAGGTCTTTTACCACACTCAAAAAAACCACTATTGCAAAGCTGAGGTTGTATAAATATAAAGCTTTTAATTGTGAACGGTTTGGGCCCTTGTTTGAACGCTAAAATTCAATTGTAAAAATCAACGGGCATTTGAATCTGCTGTAACTCTTTTTCTGGTTTTAGGTACTGGCCAACCCTTCTCCACCCCTAATTATTTTGCTTGCTTTCTTCAAAAAAACCTTCTCAATAGCCAATTTCAAATGTTTAATAAAGGTTCAGAGATATATAGGGAGCTAAAAATTTGTATCTTATCCATCAATTAAAGCCAAACAAAAAAAGCCATGTTATGCTTTGAAATAAAAATCCATATCAGCATGATAAATATTTTACATTTATACTGGATCTGTTATGTATGTGTTAAATAGCAGGAGCTTGGTCATTGGTAGGCTGTTGAGCCTGCCTTGGACCTTATCAATTATGTTCTGGAGGATTTATCCCTATTCCCATATGTCTGACACTATGAAAACTGTAGGCTTCAATTTGGGATTCCCAGCTACCTCCTTAGGTAGAATCATTAGACATTTAAATATTTTACTGAGTGTGTTTTCATATTAGTGTTACAACCAAGTTTCCAGACTTGCCTGCCAATGTATCTTACAATACACAGGGGGCGCTTGATGAGTCGCCCCTTGACGTATCTAACAACATGGGCCATTCTGATAGTAATGTTGAATTGTGGGCACTTCTTCCTAATTAGGAGCATTGCCAATTTGACCTACTGATCCAGCACAAGTTATTCCTTGGCTTTAATCTTTACATGGAGCGTGCCACCATGCCACCCACTTGCGGCCCGGTGGCTTTCCCATATTGTATATTAATTGTACTATTCTGCAATAAACAATAACTTATTCTTATTATTCCTGTCCTTTCTATTGGACTGTTGTCTTCCCCAATTCAAATGCTAAATCCTCATTGGTTCAGTTGCATCATTAGTTCTGATAGGTAAGGATAATCTGGGTTTCTACCAACATGAAAAATATGATGCATAATATGTGTACATCTTGGCCCCCAACTTGATTGGTATGATAATCAATAAATAAAAAAAAGATAACCATGCTGAGTTCTCCTGTATTGTTTTACATCAATAAAACATATCAATTGTCAAGTCCCTATTAACTTTTAATTTTTATACCGTATGTACTATTTTCCCAGTTTAATCCACTACATGTTTTTTATTTCTCCGGTTTCTTAATTGGCTGGCTTCTGGGTGCACTTTTAATTACTTGAAACTTATTAGAAGGTATATGTAGATATATCTCTAATTCTTATTAAAAATTCTATTAAAACAGTTTACACAACCAGCATTTTTTTGGGGTTGTAGTAAATATTATTAATTTATTTATCTGCAGCTGCTTTTGATCCCAACTTCCACTGCAACCAGATCTGGAACTGATATCCTGGCCAAAATGAGAAGGGAAGATGTCTGGAATATCAAATATGGAATGGTATGCTTGGCTCACAAGAAGTCTGGAGCATACATCCAACTCTGCTGCTGGGTCAAGGGCAGCTTTTGGCTTTGCAGTGAGGTGATAATATAGCTATGATTTCAAAACCAGCTTGAAAGGGTGCCTTTTTGTTTATTGGTTATTCTGGTTCTTTATCTGGTTTTTCATCAGCATTTAATGTTTATAAGCTGCAGATGCAGATATTCCAGGCATACTTGCTATACTTATGAATGTAACTTACTGTGAACATTTTTCAGTGCATATTTTGTGTGAAGGTTTATAATTGCTTAAAATTCTTAACAATAGATCCCAAACATTATCAAAATAAAAAATAAGGCCAGGCCAAAACATTGTACAGTAGTTTTAAAAGCTATGGCAACAACCAAAAATACCTCAGATTTAAACAAAATGATTTCAGATTTGAACAAAATCCAAGTTTCACAAGATTCAGAATATAATTAATTTAAATATTTTTGGTTAATAAATGAACTTTCAACCTGAAAAAAATTCCACTAGCCCATTGTACATACTTATAGCAAATAGCAAGCAACGTTGTTTAAACCACAAACAAAATGAACTGATGAAACAACTGAGATGGATGCATGCTATTCCAGAGTATATTATAATCCAATCAGGATTCATACAAGGCACTGACAGAAGGACTAGAATGAAACAAAAATTGATCAAACTAGAAGCAAGATTCCACAAGCACAAAACAAAATGAAGTCATACAAGATGTATAGTATGAGCAGCCTAAAATAGAAGCATAACAGTTTTATAGCCAATCAACAACTATCCAATTTAGGGACAGAGGCATTTTATTGATTTTCATGGCTCCTAATTTGTGTATAATAGTTTGGAGAACCTTCCAAATATAGACTTGAGATTACAATAAAAATAAATCATTAATTTTTAAATTTTCTACTTTTAGTGATTTTATCCTAGGTTTTTTACAATGGTTTTTAACAGCAATATCTTTGACAGCGCCAGCAGCCAAGCCAGCTTCAATGGAGGTGAGGCTCAGAACGTGGAGGCACCTGTTTACACCCAAGACTTTGAGGCAGGTAACAAGGAAGCTGACCTGTATCTGACCACTGACCCCTATGGCTTTGACTTGTTCAGTAGTCACATAGTGTCTAGCTTTGCCCCTGCTCCCGTACCCACCCCCGCACAAGCTGCCCACCAACCAACCAATCAGGATGGCAACCTTGATTTGGAATAACTTCCTGCCACCAGCCAACCTGCCCCCCTACAGCCAATCAGTCTTCAGCTCCCTGGCCCAGCGCCCCCAAGCAACAAATCATCACCACCCAAATTCTTCAGGAAATTGTGGCACTGAACCTGCAGGGTCTGTCATGGGATCAGAGTTCTCACCAATTAAAATTTACCCAAGCCACTATAATGCGGGAGTTCAACAACCTAATAACAAGGGGAATCTGATTGGGACAGCCAAGAAGCCCATGAAGGCCCCTGAGTCCCAAATCAATGAGGCATACCCAATCATGCTTGATCTATTGCAGCGGGACCCCAAGCTTCCCTTGAACCAGGTCCAGAATCAACTTGCGCACCATGGCATTTGGGTGTCTGAGCGCATGGTGCAGCTCTGGATGTATGGGAAGGTGGCATCAGTCTGTGTGCTGATCTATGTCACTGGCAACCAATGGGATGGCGCTGAGGATTCCCTATATGATACTGCCATTGAATCCACCCTGGTCCAATGCTTGACTAGTCTAACAGATGACATCATCTTCATCTCCTACTACAAGCTATCAATAGCTTTTGATGATTCTGGCAAGCAAGGAAGAGCCGCCACTCAAAAAAAGGAAGAAGGTCAAGAAGGGGATTTTCATTGGTGCATTTCTGGCTGTTTCAGCCAAGGGTTCTGTCTATTATTGGACAAACCCAGATTTCACCAATGGCTACATGTACAGCCACATCCTCAGTGGATTACTTGACTCCTGGGATGGCTTGAATGCCAAGCACCAGGTTTTTTTGAGCCACCAGATGGAGAGTAGCTCCACTGCCCTCCAGGCCATCAAGGGATGCGGGCACCAGGCCTCAGTCTACCCTGCTGGTCACGTAGACAGCCATTTGGCTGATGCGGTCTTCTTTAACATTAGAGATACACTACAGGAGCGCCGCCCTCAGGCTTTCAACAACCTCTATCTTGGGGTCCTTGACCACAATTCTCTCTTTGGTCACCAAATGATGGCTGACTTGTTTTCCCAAATAGTTTTCCATGTGAACATGGGCAACCAATCATGCAAGGATAAGCGCCTCCCACCCCGTGCCACAGCCACCTACCAGCCAATCAAGGCAATGACAGATGAGGAATATGACAAGCGGTAAATGGCAGCCATCACGCAAAATCCTCCTACCCCTATCCTTGCCACCCCACCTTAAAGCCCCACCCACCCAATCCCAGACCCCCCAGGCCAGCACCACCTCTACATCTTCCTTCCCACGCTATTCTGCTTACTAATAATCACTATTCCCTGCCCCAATAAACCCCCTGTTGCCAAACATTTTCTATTTATATTATCTTTATTTTGAATTTCAATTGTTCATGTTCTCTTTGTTTATAGTTGGGTTTATTTTTTATGTTCAGCTTATTTCTATAAAATCATATATTTACTATTCCATGTATCTAGATCCATAACAAAGTTATTTTTAGTACCCAAACACAGTCCCTTGTAAGAATATTAACAACAATTTGGTGATCAGCTAATTTGAATTAGAAAATTATAGATTAACTGTTTTTAGATTAAGTTGTTACTGATCCAAATTCAAAACCTTAATGATAAACTTTAAGCCAATCAGGAGCTGGGTGATAAAGTGATTGTTGTGACATAAAGGGTCATTAAAAATTCTTTGATGCACGTGCACAAATTAATATGATTGGCTGGTTGTTTTGCCATTGTGCGCCATTGCTGCTGTGGCAAGTTGTTGATGGACTAGTGCTAACCCAGCAGCTGATTGAGCACTAGTCCATCAACAACTTGCCACAGCAGCAATGGCGCACAATAGCAAAACACCCAGCTAATAAGATTAATTAGTGCACATTCACCAAAGTTTATTGAATGACCCTTTATGTCACAACAATCACTTTATTACTCAGCTCCTGATTGGCTTAAAGTTTATCATTAAGGTTTTGAATTTGGATCAGTAACAACTTTATCTAAACACAATTAACCTATAATTTTATAATTGAAGTTTAGCTGATCACCAAATTGTTGTTAATATTTTCACAAGGGTCAATGAAAAGTACCAAAAATAATATGACAATTAAGGAAACAATGCCAACACAAAGCAAACAACACATAGAGTTAAGCGTAAAACATATATACAATGGGTAAAAGATGGGATATTGTAGTGAATGGGAAACAAACAAGGATAAACAAAAGGCAAAAATATCAGAATAACACATATTTTATTTGGGTGAAAGCTATAAAAACATATGAAAAGGTTAGTAAAAAAATCAAATGAGAGAACTTGAAAAGCTTCTAAAGGACCTCAACTTGGCAATTGCCAAAATAAAAGACATTGACTGCAAGGTCAAAGCCAGAGTGAAGTCTGCCGTCCTTGAAAGGGACAAAATAGATAAGGTGTCCACCAAGGCACTCATGGCCAAAATTCCAGACACATCCAAAACAATCATTGAACACATATTAAATGTCCAGAAAACTGTGGTGGAAGACCTCAAATTCAAGTCTGTTTCCCTCTCTACGCCTCCATCTGGTTCAACGACCCTGAGATGTATGCCCACCTCAAATCTGCAAAGTGTGCAAGAACCAAGGACACTAAATTGCTGATGTGTTTGCTTGCTCCAAGAATGGCAAAGCCTGCCAAAGCCGCAGGCAAGGAGGAAACCCGCAAAGGTAACCTAAAAAATAAATTAATAAAAATTTCTAAATACTTACCTTTTTTTAGAAAACATAGACGGTGAACTCTGCCGGGTCCTGGTCCTCTTTCCCCCCACTTTCTATGCCAATTACGCTAATCATGTGGCTAGGCATCTTTTTCTGTCTCCCCCTGTCTTGCGGGAGCTGGAGGACCTCATCCATGGGTCCTTCCCAATGACAAGGGACGCGCTAGCTGGGCTGACACATTCTGAGGGGGCATCTGAGTGGGCAGTTACTGCCTACAAGGATGCCCAACTGGTCCGCCTGGACCCAGTGTTCTCAGTGGAGATTACTGTGTAAAATCCCTTGAGCTTGTTTGGGACGTCCTGGCAACGCTTCCATTCAAGAATAAACTGGAGATGGGCCGGGCACATGCAGCTGTTTGCTTCTGCTTCCCAGTGGAGCACACCATATCTTACCTGTTGGAGAACTTTGGGTGCACAGTGGGTAAATTGGCTGTTGAAGATGCAATAGCTGTAAAGAAGACCAAGATCTTCCTGGCAGACTTTGGGCTGGCCTGGAGTGCTAACAAGGCGGGGGTCCTACCAGCAATGGAGCTCATGTTTGCCAAGACAAAGCACAAGAAGAAGATTAGTGCTGTGTTTAATAAATTGTGCAAGTTTACTGAAGCCTTTGCTGGAAAAGGCTTCATCTGGTGGTTTATCTGGGGTATCTCTTTTACTTTGGGATGAGTGCGTCTGTAGAGGACCTTGACGGGGTCCTCCTAGGGATTAACAAGGCCAGGCTCTCCCTGGATGGGAAGAAGGTCCCCCTGGGTTACAACTCACTTGACCATGTTATCCAGGACGCCCTGGTCCTTGCTGGCATCTACAGGTTTTCAGCCCCACCAGAAAAGCTGCTGCTCCATTTCCACCTTACTATCCTCCCTTTTACTAGCTGCCAAGAATACTTCTAGAAGGATGTATCCACTGTACACGGTGTGACGGTGGAAGTTGTGTGCCACCTTCATTGTGGGGTGGGTACATACCGCCAAACCCACTACATGCGCTCTTAGTAAATCCTATTTTCCAATAAATTTCATTACAGTTTATATTATTTTTATTAAAATAAAATTTTATGATTATTGTTTTAGCAAACAAGTTTTGCAAAATAAATCCTGGAGAAGGTCATCATATAAGCATAAATATATTTACTTTAATAAAATTTACTTCTATTGTGTACACTTTACATTTAACTTTTTTTAATTTAATTTTTATACTTATTTGATAAAAGTGATATAATATATTCACGTAATTCAGTATCAAGTGTTTGAGATAACCTCAGATGCCATAATAGAAAAAAATTAATATAAAATAAATAAATTACAAATCTTCATTGATGTTCCCGCTGAATGTAATTGTGGGCTTATAAGCTTCAAAATATAAAATGATAATTAATAAATCTTAAACAGTAAATTATAGAATATAAAAAAGTCAAACAAGCTAAGCCTTTAATTGATTGGCTGTTTGGCAAGGCAGGCAAGGATGAACAAATCAGTGTGGTCATAGAATTTGGCCAGGGTCCCAGCTGGAAGGGTGTGGATCCTGGCCAGCAAATTAAACAGGTCTTCAGTCCCAGTTGGGGTTCCTTGCTTGACAACTTGCTTGAGCCACCCAAAGACTTCCTTGGTGGGATTTAGGAAGGGCAAATAAGCTGGGAGAAAGAGAAGGCACAAATTTGCCTTGGCCAATTGCTGGGGGCCCACAGCAATGCTGGTGTCAATCATTGGGAACTCCTCAAGAATGTCAGCCACTTTGTGGAGACCAACGTTGTCCAACACAATGACATTGGTGAAGCCAGGGCTTGTACACCTCAGGTGCTCCTGGACCAATCAGAGAAATGATAGGAAGGTCCGGCTATTGTGAGACCCCAAAATCATTTGGTATAGTTCAACCCCCTTTGGACCGAGGAGAGCCACCATCAAATAGGCTGTGGTGCGGACTGCAGCACTCCAAGCCATCCCATCATTTGAGCCTTTGGGGACATAGCCATATGCATTTGGCATAGACAAGGCAAATGCCAATTTGTCAATATAATAAAATTTCACAGTCCCCTTGGCTTTGAGGACAGTGTACGCTTCTGAGTATTTTTTCCAGGTGTCAATCTTGGCTGGGCTATTACAATTGTAGGGAGATACCCTGAGCTTTTTCCAGGAAAAGAGCATTCCCTTAACCAGATGATAATAAAAGGAAATTGAAGCCTCAACCCCAAAAGTAGACTTGACCATTGCCTGTATATTTGCCAGTTCAAGATGGCAATCTCAGGCTATCCAGTGGTGGATTACCCATTTGTGCTCCTTGGTGAACATGGTTGGCATTCACAAGGATTTCTCTGTGGCAAGGACTCAGCCAGTATTGATGAACTTGTTGAAGGTCTTTGAGGCGTACTTGGGATCCACCCCAATAAGAGCTGTGGCCACCTTGTAATAACCAGATTCATGCATTAGCTTGAGTAGGATTATGTGTTTGATATCTGGGATGCGCTTCTGGGCGGGCTTAGCAGGAGTAGTTGAAATGAGATCCTGCTCAGGTACTGGCTTGCAAGGCATAGGTACCTTGGTGTAGAACGCAGCAACTTTCTTTAACACTAACTTCCCCTCTGTGGTTCTGTAAAACTCAGGATCCTTGTCCTCTTCCTGGTTGCTATCACTGATTTAAGGCTTGTAGCTAGTGTCAAGCACAGGCTTAACCTTCTCCAGCATGGCTGATGGGACCAAATCCTGGCAGTAGACGGGGTCAAACACATGAATTAAGTTCTACCTCCTTGTTTCTAACTGTTTTTGTTGTGGTCACCTTGGTGGGCTTCTGGGTCAGCTTGGGGACCCAAGGGTTGATGCTCTGCACCATAGCAGCTTGTGCTCCTCAAACCAGCTGTGTCAGTGCAGCATCACTATTGAACTCTCCTCTCCTGTCTCCTTCCTGAGTAGGCATTTGGGTTGCACTAACTTTGTTCTTTGACCCGTGGGGGTGACCGCAACTGCGGCGCACAACATGTGCATTGGTACTCTGTTGTTTCCTTCCTTTTTGAGAATTCAATAAAATATTAAATAAAATTCAATTAAGTTACTCCTAATTTTAATTTTTGTTTGTATCTGAATATGGATATTTAATCAATGTTTTCCCCACCCAATATCCCAATTATAGATTTTTTATTTCTTAATTAGTTGTTTTTGGTTTTACAACGCCCATTTTAGAATAAAAAATAAAACAACTCATTTCCCCAGATTTTACTGCCAAATTCAAACACCCAACACAATATTTTTAAAATTTGTGTTTCAGATTGTGTGCCCTATTTTAGATACCTTGGTATCATTCTTGATTATAATACATTGCACACAACATTTGAGTGATTTTGTTTACATAGTGAGTTGCTATTGTGTTTTGTTTTTGGATTGAGTGTTGACACACTGCACTTGGGTGTATTTTGTCACCAATTCACATAGTAAACATATGTGTACCAAAAGTCAACTCACACCATTTTGTTTGTGAATCAATGTATTTTGGATTGTATTTTGAATAGTTTTGCTTTGCGCATGAGCACTTCTTTGCTGTGTTGACCCATTTTGCCCATCAACGCCAAAAATCCCTTTTAACAGAGTGTATATTTTAAACTGATAGTTAGATTTTGCTCAAATCTTAAATCATTTTGTTTAAATCTGAGGTATTTTTGGTTGCCGCCATAGCTTTTAAAAATACTGTACCTGTCAGGATTCCTGGATATCAAATAATTAATGGATTCATCCAATTATTGCTGGCCAGCTGTCAATCACTCTTAGGAATGGTTTCAACAAAATAATGCAGGCTGCAAGATGCAAATAGATGAATCAATGACTAAATCATATCATAGCATCAACAAATTCATGCATTGCAATTAATGAATGAAACATGCAATTACTGTTCATTAATTAGTTTCCGTCTGCAAGCACCTCAATATGCACCTCATAATAATTACTTATCTAAACTTTAATTGTATCCTAGAACAAGGTGGATGTCATAAGGACAGTCATATGCATTATGTCTAGTAGAGTCCAACATGGACTAAGCCGCCAGGCCAAACACTCTAAGATAAAAGGACCTAAGCCTATTTTATTAGAGTAGCTCTAATTAAGTGTAACAATAATCTCATAACTAGTAGCCAACTGCTGGCTAGCTAGCCCTGAATAGTGGCCCAGGCAGGCAGCTGAAAAGAGATTCAGCTGTGTGGTGTGTCTAGAACAAACACAGTAAGCTGAGGAAGTTGTCAAGCCAGCTTCCACAAAATCCACCCAGAAAATGCTGGGCCTCCTGCTGTATTTACCTAATGCTACTTAAGTCTCTTCCTAGTGTTGTGAGCTAACTTGGATAAAACGCAGGCAGGCAGGCCACCTATAAGTCAGTACATTAGAATAAAAGAATGATGATTATTTATTGCCTTGGTTATTGATCCAAGTCCTATTTCCTTAATGTGATCCTCTTTTAGGCTTTATTAGTAGAACAAAAGATGATAATGTTGTCATACAGTATAATTATCTATTGTAAAATATAGAGACAGAACTATGAACCTATATCCAGAAGTATGAAGAATTTTTCCAAATCCCTTGGGCTTTGGGCCCAGTCAGACTTGCTACTTCTGCAGACAAAGAAGTAATCCAGGCCGCAGGTTACACCAAAGTCACATGTTCTCTGTACTTTCCTAATGTTAGAATACTTAGGAGATCATCTGGCGGATGATAAAATACCACGGTCCGCAGATTTATGACAGTACTCACTAAATGTTAATTGGCTATTCAGGACAGATTTAAAGCATGATTTGGCAGGAATTATGGACATAAAAAGTATGGGAGATTTCAGAAAAATCCTAATGTTAGCTATGAGTGAATTTATTTGAAGCATCACTAGTAGAAACAGTTGGTGAGGAACAGATTGGGCTGGCTTAGGTGGGAGAGAGGTTTGGTGTGCATAGGGGAGTCTAGGAGATAATTTAAAGTAACATTGGCTTTTTTATATAACACTATTTACTACTCCTCTTTAATGAAAAATTAGGTGTAAAGGTGGCAGAGTTTCAAGGGGATAGGAAGTAGCTTTATTGACCATTTCCAATATCCTTCACATAGAATAATAAATTAGACAAAGGATTGGAGATACCCTGCTGAATTTAGATATAAGTGTAATTATAAAAAGACAAGGATATGATACCAAATTCCTCTATCTCTTATTATACTGCCAATGTTTTAAAATCCAATATCTGTTATATAGTAATCTGCATGACCAGGGAAAGATAGTACATATATTCTACCTCATGGATTTAAGACATTTAAGCTGGATCTCATTCCATCTGGTAGATCAGGTAGACCTTATAAATGGTCCTAGTTGAATTTTGTACCTTGTTCACAGCCTTCAGGATAGATTTTCATCCACACCCACAAGCATAATCAACTGGATATTTTAATAAAGTATTACAATTTTTTTGATAATCTCACTATAGATTCCCAAAAATTCTGCCATTTTGCTATTTTTACCACTCCTGTTTTTGGGGCCTCTTTTAAGGCTATAGCCTTAGAGCCTAAATATAGTTTGCAATAGCATATAAAAAACTGTGTTTTGAGTTTGGTGTGAAGAGCCCTTTTGACCACACCCTCAATCCTGGATTTCATGGTATATTTCAAACTCAAATTAATCATCCCAAACAATGAATAGGATCTGCACCAGGGAAGCTACTCTATGAACCCCACCTGGAAAACCTGGTTAAATCCCCATATACTACAACACCCAATTGATATCTGATCTGTACTAGCTTAAGATATTATTGTTTTTAAGAACAGTGCAGAATAGTATATATCTTTTTACACTGTGATGCCAGGCTGGAAATAAGGCTCTAAACCAATGGGTTTTTGATTGCAAACATCATGAGACTCTCTCATGAGGATTGCCTGAGTGCTTCCAAAGTGTCCATTTATGGTAACTGCCAGGTAACTGCAGGCTGGGGTAGTAATATTCTACAATAGTTAGCCAAATATCCCAATTATCATCACTCTACCTGTGGGCAATAAAGTGACAGCCAATAAAGGACAGAAGAAAGGAGGATAATATGAAAAAGCTATTTTATTAGGAAGAGGCTATTGTAGATTATATTGAGCATAAGCTGTGCTGTGGTTGGTTGGAGAGAAGTACAATAGGCTGTTATTAGGCCACAGAGATAGTGTCAGAATTAAAAGCCGACAGAACAACCTGTTTCATGTGGCTGTCCATAAATGAAAAATGGCAATTATAATCACTAATTGGCTTTGAATCTCACATTCACTTTGTTGGAGCATGTTTGCAATTGCTGCAGGTACTTGTTATCACATTTGGACCTGTAGTTAAGTTGATAACAATGGAGGAAATTTGAACAGGATGAAAAAATTGTGCAGTTGTTTGGTTGTTACGTCATTTTACACCCAGATGTATAATCCATTGTCTTATCTAATACTGGAACTGCAACAGTAACCTTAAGGGTTCAAACTTTTAAAATTTAAGGTCTACATTCAATAGTTCCAAGAGGCTATTTTTGTATTTATATGATTTGAGGACTATTTTGTCTTGATACAATGTTGGGGGTTAGAATCTCAATTTAAATCCTATTTGCAAAGCTTTGGGTGAAATCTACACACCAGTGCAAAAAAAGTTTCTAAATTGCCAGGATAGGGTGGTGCATTTGGGGTGGTTTATTCTGAAGGTTACCTCAGCAGCCTTTCAAACGTCTAGCCCCTTATGCCCATGGCCATGGTTTGCTGAAAAATCTGATCAGTTACACTTTCTGGACTTTAATTAGAGCTAACATGGCTGGATCTGACTGCTTGAGGAAAATCTGATGCCAATCAGCTTGCTTTAGTTGGTGCACCTGGGTGACATTAGCCAGGATGGATCAATTTTTTTGTCATCTTGAGCAATAGCCTGGCATTTGACTTGATCAACACAAGCCTTCAGGTGATATTCAAATAATATGACATTAGTTTCAGCAGCAGGAACATTTAGTTCCTCATCATCTTTAATGAAGCTAAAGCATTAAGTGTATAAATCAGAAGGACTAGCCCCTTTTTCTTAGATGTTGAATACCACAAGCTCTGTTTATTAAATGCAATTCAGGCCAATCATTCTATCACTCAAAAAGCTATTCCAGGCTATAACATATCCTCAATAAGAACAGGAGAGGTATAGTTTTGCTTAAAGTTTTGGTACAGATTGATCTTTGCTAAAATTATTGGCTGACCTTGATTAATTAGTTAGGTAGCTGGATGTAGAATCAAATCCCCCATTTCTCAAATAGAATTCCCTGGATTAGTAGTGGATATTCCCTACATATTTTAAAGCCTTTTATAAAGTGAACTGATTATTGAATGCTATATAGCTGGTAACGTTTGCTCTTCATGCACCGCCTGGGGACTTGCTGTTCAGCAGGCTTCTGGTTAGTGAACTGGCTTTCCAGGATCACTACAGTAGTTTTTTAAAGCAGTGGCAAAAGAATATCTGCTCAGCTTAAAACATTTGTTAGCTATGGATTTATGCTCGTTACATTACACCTGGATTCCATTACTGTAAATTCAGAACCTGAACATAAAAATGCGGGATTGTCAAATCCTTGGTCCAAATTTCAAATTGCTTTTGCGGGATAGCCTTTTTTTAATTAAATTGATTTTTTTGAGTATTTATTTGAATATTTGAAAATTGGGAACTCATAGAAACTTTGCAAAGTTCAAGTCAAGCTGCATATTTCATATGGACAAAATGAATTAACTGGAATCAGATTTGAAGCGTTCAAATCCATCAACCGTTTTCATTAAGTTTACTATGTTTTTTGAAATTGCGGGATTGTCAAATCCAAGAACTGAATTTCAAATCACTTTTGAATTCCACTAGTAAACTCAGATATTAATTGCAAGAACTGGAATCCAAATTGAATGTACAGTAAGCACACTAGGAAACACCAACCCAAATCAAGAAGCTCCACCACAGCTAAAATCAAATGAAAAATTCAATCTTGATAACCATAATTAGACATAAAAAGTTATTAAACTTTAAAATCATCCAAACCCAGAAAGTATACAATATTATTCACTTCAAATTACAGATATAGAAACTCTGCTACTATTCAAGGCTATATCAAGAGAAAACAACTTCCCACAACTAAACCAATAACTCCAAATAAATACATATTTAATCTAAAATATATTTTTTATTTTATTTTTATGGACTGTCAATCACATTCCCAACCCGCTCCTGCACCAGCCCGTGGGGCAGCCCATCCACAAGGGCGTCCCAGAGGGTCCAAGAACAGACCCAGAACCCAACTTGAAGGGAGTCATGCCAATACACAGGCCTCCCAAGGTGTCATTGCCAGCCAGCCACCTCCCGCGTCCCAGGCCCAATCAACCAGCTTAAATCCCAGGCAGAAGCCACTCTCAAGGCCTGCTATCAAAGTCTTCTACACCAGGGTCACCGGGAACACTGAGGTTACTTACACCTCCACCGTGTACCCAGTTGTCACCCAGCCCCGCACTCTTGACCCAAGAGTTACTACTTCCTGCCCCCACGTCTTTGACACCACCTACGAGCCATTGGCAGCCACTGTTTAGCCATCTGCGCCTGTGATCTATTCCACCATTGACGGCGCCAGTGCAACCAAGCGTGATCCCACCTTCTACACAGAGGTCCCTGTCCCCTGTGTCAAGCCTGGTAGCCAGGATGCCGTGGTACCTGCCAAGGGCCGGCGTTGGTTGACAGATAGTGAGCGTGAAGCTCTCCTCAACTGCTTGAATGGCGGAATGGCGGTTTGGGATATTGCATCCCAATTTGGTGTCACAGCCAGGTACATTGACAACATCAACACCAAGTATGGCAATACAGGGCAAAATGCTGAATCCACCAAAGCTAAGCAGCAGCCAAAACTCTTGCAGCCTGTGCACATTGACGCAATCAAGCAGTGGGTAGCCAGGGATTGCCACCTGGACACGCTTGCTGTCCAATCAATGCTTGCCACAGAGTTTGGGATTTCTGTTTCTAAAACCCTTGTTTACAAAACAATGGTTGATTTGGGTTTCTCTTGGAAGGTGCTCGGAGTTTATCCGTACAACAGAAACAGTGAAAAGACCATTGAAGATCAACACATTTATGCCAAGACATATCTGGTACTAAAGGAGACTGGGAATGTCCAGTTGTTCTATATCAACAAATTGTTGTTTTCCTCCTCACTCAGGTCCAGGCGTGGGTGGGTTGAGAAGGGGTCCAAGGACGGCGTAGCCCATTGTGCAACTGTCTGTTCCCAGACTTATTCAATGGTCGCGCTTCTTGGTCCTTCCAGGTTGGACCAGTATCAGATGATTAAAAGCTCCCATAACAGCAAGACCTTTCTTGATTTTCTCTGAGTTGTCAAGGGGTGCCTTTGGATAAATTATAGTGGCACAACCAACATTGTTGTGCTTGATAATTTTGGGCTCCACAAAGTGGATCTGGTTGTGTCCGAGTTCCCCCCCCCCATTGACAAGAATAGCCACTCCTCCAGCCACCGCCTTGCTGATTGTCCAATGAGACTTCTCTTCCTCCCGCCATATTCCCCATTCCTGAATCCAATCAAGGAGGTGTTTGGTTGGATCAAGAATAAGGTGAAACAAGGCCTTCCTCAGGACACCAAGGACCTATTCAATATTCTTGAGGTCAGCCAATTTGTGATGCCACCTGATGTGGTGGCGGCTTTTTACAAGCACTCAGAATCCTACCCCCTAAAGCCCTGGCCTCTGAGCCAATCAGATAAATGGGCTCTCTGGTTTACTTTGTTTTTATTTTTATTTATTATGTTTTTATTAGGTCTCAAAAATTATTATTTATATATAATAATTTGACGTGTGATTGTATTATAGACATATAAGAATACATAGAAAAGGCAAGTAAAATTAACTATACTAGGTATGAAGAATATATTTCTATTATAATGCACTGAATACTTTATTGACTGTTGTGCTACCAAATAAATAAATTAAAAAGATAGAAATAGAATTTTTTATTTAAATAATTATTAATTGTTGATGGTACTTTAGCTTTTTTACGCCACAAATTGGACCTTGCGTGTTATCATATGATCCTTGTTATTTCAGTGCCACAATAGCCACACAACACAACAACCAATGATTTTTATATAATTCATATTAATTTGTACTTAGAACGCAGTTTAATTATATTGAATATGTGTATCAAATCATATTACAAGGGAAAGGTAATTTGAGTTGTAAACAATCATTTGTTTAGAACAATAGTGGAGCGGGACACATGATGTATATAAATTCAATTCTCCATGTTTATCTTTGTGATAAATGGACCCATACTTGACAAGATAATAAATAATAAATAAAAACATTTTTAACTTATTTTTAAATATTGGATGTGGTCACAACTTTAACTATTGTCTTGTAATATATTTAGATATATTACTATTTTAATTTACCTATTAAAATTTAAAATAAAAGTATAATTACAAATCTTAAAAGTTTAATATTAAAGGTTAAATATTCAAAATATACCAATTTTTATTTAATTGTGATTTATTCAATATTAAAATAAACCATATTAAAATATTAAATATTTTTAATAGTGATGTCAGGAAATCCTGATTCATTAGGATTGACTGATCTATATCCCTATTACTGAAGCTATGTTGATTTTGGACGCAACACAGCCAAAGTGACACAGTATTCCAGAATACGGAGGAACTATAATAAGGTTGATATAGTTTCCAACTCAGAAGACACCTGAGACATTCTGGGTCTCAGGTCACGGGCCAATCCAGAAGCTTCTATAATTAGATGCTAAGGATTCCAGATTCCAAATAGGAATGCAGACCCGACCCAGAGACAGATCGGGAAATTACAACATCCTATTTCACCGAGAGTTGAGACGGAAGACCACCCGTGCAAACATTGTGCATTACACCAAGCACAAGGGCAGGTTGGCCAAATTGGGTGTCAACTTAGTTGCCATAACTAAGTCAAGGAATATCTGGGCTGAAGAGGAGAAATCAGCAGCCTAGAATATTACCTCATCCCAAACCATTATTTGGGTTTTGGGATCCAACTCTGGGGGATGAAACTAGTAGCTTTGGGATGATAGGCTAGCTAGTAAGAGTTGTCCGCAGCTAGACGCCAGTTTGGCTGCTAGCTGTCAACTATAAAGGGGTCTTCCAAGATCACTTGGAAGGCAGACAATTTAATACCCTTCAACATCCCTACTAGTCCGAATAGTAGTGGTGTCAAAGTACAATAAGAGCAAATTATTGATACTTGTGAACTCCTGCCAAAACCACCACAGCTGGTGTTGCGTCTCCAAAGGACCACAGGACTTCCACCCCAATTGGATCAACCAACAACAGAATACAGCATGTTGTCACACCAATAGAAGTACATCTGTCCCCATACAGATATCCCATCCCAACATGATTAAATCACCTAATAAAAACAATCAATCTTCTTCTTCAAGAACCAGAAATCTTGACAAGTGACTTTTAGATACTAAAATTTTAATATTAAACTATTTAATAGTAAATATTTAATATCAAAATAATTAATATTAAAATATTTAATATTATAATATTAATATTAAATGTTTACTATTAAATATTTCATTATCAATTATTTAACAGTGAATATTTTAATATTAAATTTTTTATATTAAATATTTTAATATTAAAATTTTACAAGTAAAATTTTAAAATAGTGAAGTATTTAGCATTAAAATTTAATATTTAAAAATAAATAAAAAATAAAATTAAAAAGTTTAAGTTGCAAGGGAAAATGATTTATTAGGGGAATGTGGATTGCAAGGGAATGTGATTATTCCAGGGAATTATACCCTGAAATTAAATTTTCTGCTAATGTGTCCAATTGGGACCACATACTCTTCTGTATGTGGTGGATGACTCTGGCGCTGATTGCTAGAGGGGTGGCGCTCAGCACCCCAGTGTTGGCCAAACGTCTTATAAAAGGCAATCAGGTGAGAGAATCAACTAGGTGATTTTTGGGGGGGGGGCACATAGTACCCATATAGTGTTGCTATTACAAATGAGCCATATAGGACGTGCTCAACTGTCCTGTATCCCTGGGGTGTCTTCTGTTGGTTGAGGGCTACGCGGCATATATCAATTTGTATGGGTACATCTTCCAACTTTTTGACGTTGGCTTTCAATATGCAGTGGAGAAGGATTCCCAGGTACACCGCGACGTGGATTCTTTGCAAGGTATACTTTTCTGAGAACATGCACAATTTTTTGAAAGTTTGTACTAACCTATTGATATAGGACGTTTGGCTGAATTTGAAGAGGGTATCAGGGGCACCTGACTTGAATCTGCCCCTCAGGCCTCTGCAAATGAAATAAATAAAGGTTTAAAATTATTCACGAGGACTGCATCCCCGACTTTATTGGATAGAGACTTAAAATTTTTATTAAAGATTACTGATTTCAGATATTCATTTCCAATTTGAAAATTGTTTTTTATTAATTTTTTTGTATTTGTTGATATTTGTGAAGGGGAACCTTTGAACGCTTTTAATATGTATTCATCTAAGTTCAGTTTTATATCCCCGCAAATTTCATTCATTTCTTTGATTTTAATTGTTGATCTTAGTTTGTAGGCTTCCCTTATCCATGGCGAGCACCCCGCAGGTGGTTGATATTCCCTATCTTGAGCTTTGCTATTAAAAAACTATTCATATTCTGTTGAATTAATTTATTTATTTGGTTTTTATTTATTTGTTTTATAGGGGCCACCAGTGACTGGTAACCCCCATAAAACCAACTTGGCGTAAAAGCCGCCACTTCTGCGACCTCATCCCTATCCCAGGTGATGACTAAAATAAATATAAGTAAAACATAAAAAGACTTACTAATTGTTTCCCCTGTGGCCCCCTCAGCCACAAGCACCATATTGGCAAACTTCATGAGAGTTGGATGCTCTTCATTAATTTTCTTAGGCTTAATTTTTCTTATTCTTCTTGCAACTTGTGCTTCCTCTTGATTTTCATTTGATAAGCTTCTGTATTTCTTGATGCACTTCTGCTTCTTGCTTGTGTTTCATTTTCATCTGTTTCCATTTGGTTGGTTTCCTCTTTGTTGGTGTTAATTTCCTTTTGAATTTCTGTTCTTTCAATTAGTTTTATCTTCTTATTGTTTTTTTGGCCCCCTGCCAGAACTCCCACAAATTGTAGGCTGTGTTGTTGAATTCAAGACTTGATAAAATAGTTCCCTGTAGATTAAGTAATTTTTTTATTCTTTTCATCTATAATATTTCCCAACTTATCCAGGGCATCTTCTTTTGACTGTATCAGTGGCTGGCCCTCATCCCCTAGCTTTCCTGTCACTATTTCTCTGATGTTTTTCTCAATTTCAACAACCTTTTGCAGGTGAGCTTCTAATTTGTTGATTAAGTTATAGATTGTTGATATATTGTTTGAATTCCATCAAAAAACTGGTTTTTATAGTACTATATTCAGTGCATACATATTTTTTGTCATCATTAATAAATTAAAGACAATAAATGTAAATATATCATTAAAATATTGCAATTAGGCGTCAACTCTTGATATTTTGATATTATGTCCATAATTCAATGGATTTTGTTTAATAAAATTCACTGTAAACTTGGCCTTTTCCATTATAATTTAATAAAATGGATTATGTTTATATTAGAGAGCCATTAACGCTTAGTACAAATACTGATACATAGTGCATTTTACAGTCTGTATATTTACCTAGTGGTAATAATTCTATAAACTTTTTGATTGGATTTTACGAGGTAATAATGATGTAATGTGTTAATAGATTACTGTTTATTGTCATTAATTGGCTGATTTTCTTTGCTATGGCAATTATGCATTTTCTGATATTTACGCACTAGTATCCAATTGGATGTGAAGCCAACCAATTGGATACTAGTGCGTAAATATCAGAAAATGCATAATTGCCACAGCAAAGAAAATCAGCCAATTAATGACAATAAACAGTAATCTATTAACACATTACATTATTAAGACCTTGTAAAATCTGACTGAAAAGTTTATAGAATTATTACCAATAGGTAAATATACAGGCTGTAAAATGCACTATGTATCAATATTGGTACTAAGCATTAATGGCTCTCTAATATAAACAAAATCCATTTTATTAAATTATAATAGAAAAGGCCAAATTTACAGTGTATTTTATTAAACAAAATCCATTGAGTTATGGACATAATATCAAAATATCAAGAGTTGACGTCTAATTGCAATATTTTAATGCAATATTTACGTTTATTGTCTTCAATTTATTAATGATGATGAAAAATATGTATGCTCATAATTTTAAGCTATTTGTAAAATGTACAACATTGTATTAATTATGGGAAATGTTGCTAATGTAAAAAGAAAATATTATTAATTATGAATTGAAAGAGAGATATCAATTTTAATAAGTTGTCACAAAGAAAAGATTTATATACTAATCAAAGGACGGGAAGGGAAGGGAATGGACAGAATGGACATTGCCTTCATCTGCGCCTGTGAAAGGGGCGGCATCAGAGATAGTGGGGAGGGAATTGGTAGTGGCTTGGGAGTCAGGGTTGGAAGGCAGGTGGCTTGATGGGGGGGGTTGGGGAGGCAGGGTTTGTTGACTGGGAAGGGGCAGCAAGAGCAGTTTGCTTCAATTGCTCAAATTCTTCTTCTGTCACATATGCTGGCTTAACAAAACAGATAGACTGGCGTGGGGGGAGACGGGGGTCCTTTCTGGACTTATCACTATCACTTGCATAGAAGATGATGAGATCAAATAAGTCCTTGACAGACACAGAAGGGAAAAGCTCATACCCCTTATCAATCTGGGTGCATAGTTTGTTGTAGGTGGCAGGCTTCAAGCGCCTGAGGGAGGAATCAAAATTGTAGAGACATACATCTGCAAGATGCATGTTGGCATAGTTGATGGGGTAGGACTAGCAGGTATGTCCCGCAGCCCTGATTTCTTGGGTATCCCATTCCTGCTGCTCCATCTCTGCACTCAATACAACTGTGTGCATGGTGTTTTGTGTGGCCCACTCCTCCAGCATGGCCTTGAGCTCTGTCTGGTAGGCATACTCATCTGCAGTGTTCAATATTGCCAAGTAATAATTGACGCCCAATGGTGAAACTGCCAATAAAACCCTGACAAAACAATTCAAGATTGGGCCACGCTTGTACACATCAGATTGGATGCGCTTCTCTCCAAAGTCTTGGATACTGGCTGAGATCTTGGCTCATGATAGGAAGATGTCATCATTATGGGCCCTCATTGCCCTCCCTTTAATAAAATTAATAATGGTTGCATTGCATGGGTCAGTATCCACCAAAATGGGGCCACTGAGAATTTGATTGGACAAGATTCTAGCAGCAACCACAACTCTGTGCATCCATGAATTCACTGTTCTTTTGTTGGTGAAGATGCTGTGGAGTCCCAACTGGAGACATACCTGACCAGGGGCATCTGCGGGTCACGTTCCATGATGGCTATTATAAGGGGATGGGCTGTATCACCTTTGGTTGAGGTACGGGCACCAGTTGGGGTCTTCTTAGTGGGGGGCCACAGTTGGTGTGGGCTCGCAGGGTTGCAGCCACAGTTGACTTTGCAAAACCCATTGTGGCCGCAATTTCCTAGAGGGACATAAGCTTCCCTTGCTTTTCAACCATTTTGAGAACAATGTCCGGAGTGATCAATTTTCTTCTGCGTCTTGCAGGCTGATTGGCTGGGGGAGGGATGTGTTCATTTTGGGAACTGGTCGATGCCATCTGATTGGCTATTTTGGGGTTCTGGGCTCTCTGGGTGACCCCATGGCTAAAATAGCTGGTTCCGGATGCCATTGCTGATAAGGATTTGGGTTGGCAGCTGCCTGTGCATGATGGGCAAACAGGGCCATGCTTGAGGATGCGGGAGAAAGAACACACTCCTGGGTAGTGCTTGTAGAGAGGCCTGCAGGTTGGGAGTGGCCATAGACAGAGGCTTCACCGTTAAGAGACCCAGTGTAGCCCTGCATAATTTTGTCAAGGCCAGGGAAAGCTCATTGACTTGATTGTTGTTGAAAGAAGACATAATAAAAAATTTATTATAATTTTAAACTCGAGAAAAGGAATGTATATTTTAGTCAATTTTATTGTTATATATGTCAATTTGTGAATATTACGATCTAAATTTTAGCCAACCTAAAATGAAATAGGGTGATTTTTGAGGATGCCTAAAATTCCTAAAAGAATTTGCATAAATCCACTCTAGATCCTTTAACATGCTTTTTGAGACACCCATAAATTATATTTATTTCAAATTCATTGCAATTATAATTTGAAACTTGGTTCTTGGATTTGAAAATCCCGCAATTTCAGATTTGTTAATTTTCACATGATGTCTATGATTTGTTTGATATACAGGAAATCTCAAATTGTACATAAGAATCCCGCATTTCTGATTCATGTATCCTGCATTTGTTTGTTGGGTTTTATCTTTTGTTAGTTGAGTTATCTGCTCAAGAGATTTGAAATTTGCCAATTTAAATAAACCAAAAAAAGTCAAATTAAATGGTTACTTTTATTAAATATTTTAATTTTCACTAAGCTGAGTTGCCTGCAAAAGTGATTCAAAATTTGGACCAAGGATTTGACAATCCTGCATTTTTACGTTCAGGTTCTGAATTTACAGTATAATTCTTTCTGGGATGTGTTGCCTTTGTCCTTAAAGCTGAGCTGAGTTGATCTTGCTTATTGCCACAGCGTTGAAAGTCAATGAGCTGCTGTGATATTCAGCCAAATATGAGAGACAATATTATTTGATCATCATGATTGCCATATGACAGACATGATGAAGCTCAATCCCTTATTGTGTGTAAGACAACTTCCAAGATAAAATCCTGAAACTGTCTTCAGACCATCATTCCATTCAAGAGGTATATCTTCTAGTGTATGATCTAAGCTGATATCTCAAATAAGAACATCTTTTCCTTCAAATCCATCCTCCCCTGAAGCTTCGATTAAATTTGACACTGCACATCCAGGTCCATTACCAGATCTTAAATATCTGTACATAGGTCACCTAAACTTTTGGATGGTTGTGGACCGGGAACTTTGGGTGTTTCTGTACTTTTCTGGATCATCAATTGGTTCCATGGATAAGATCTAACTCCCGGCTGGTAGTTGATCTTTGTTACTCCTAGAAGATCCTGGACATTAGTTTTGCATCTGGTGTTAGATCAAGATCTCTCTGAGGTGGCTTGATTTCTCTATACCCACAGCTGTAAATTGACGCAATGGTATCAAGAATTGAACCATAACTTGAGCCCTTACACAAAAAGTGATGCTTACTACTCTTTTTAAAAAATGGTTGAAGGGGATCATTTAATCAATAAATCCTGGTAGACCAATGGTCATGTGAACCTGTTGAGGGTTCCAGAAGCTCATCATCTTTAGTTTGATATCAGATCCCACCCCCTTTGAAACCCCTCCAACCCAAGTAAAAACCAAGGTGGATATTGATTTTTACTAGATCTTCAGGGTCCTGGGATATTGTCTCAGTAAAGGCTTCTACCAATAAGCCCAGGCTCAATCTGGAGCAAGCCCAGGCCAAGTTTGATGAGGAACTGGGTACAGGTAAGATGTAGGATTATATAGATTGATGACTCAAGCCACCCGTGAGAATTGGGGAGCCGGTCAGTAGGAAACAAACCCAAGCTCTCAACCATAATAAAATTTGCTGTTCCAGCAACAACCAGAAGGCTGTTGCCAAAAATTCCTGGAAGGCAAAGGGAAAGGAATCAACTGAACACCAACAGCAACTGAAAATCCAGATGGCCAAATTAGACTGACAAATTTTGAACTTTATTAGAGTAGAGAATGGTGAAGCAAGGTCTTTCATAACTCTTGCATCCATTTAAAGAAGGGGGATGGGATTGGGATGGGAAGTTGAATGTCCAAACCTAATTGGCCAAGGATATGAGGGAACATGTATGCATCTCTTGAGGCAGGAAAATCTGGAAAAATACAAATGGACAAAATCAAAGGAGAAATGGACTCAACTAAAAACTAAGGAACCTGTCTTGAATGCAATGACCACTGCTCCCAGCCGCTCTTGCACACAATATTTAACCAGCAGTGTCTCTTGGGTGGGTTAGGTGGGGGCATTCTCAAACTAATTATGTAATTAATAGTGTGAGGACCTTTCTTGGGAGTTTTCAGTAAATCTTTGGTAAACATCCAGGCGTAAGTTGGCAGAGATCCCCAAGCATTTGGTGAGGATTGAAGTAGAGGCCCAAGGTGGAGGCGTAACTTTACACCACCCCTGGCCTGGATTAAACCGCTATTCCCATGGGGGAAAGAGCCAGAATTTGTTGTACTATTGGTATTGAATCTCAGAAAGGCCTTCCATATATTTGACTTATGAGTATAGCTATTATAGATATTAAGTAAATCCTAGAACTAAAGTAATATCTGATGTGATGCCAATTTAATGGCTTCTAGAAGGATTCATTAAGGGTTGGGCTTCTAGGTAAACCACCCTTAAGATAAAAGACCTAGTTGTCTATTATCTTATGAAAGGTCTTATTCTAATGAACCAATTTTTTCAACCATCTCTCACTGATGGCAGCTTTTCTGAGGCCTGCTAGTTCCGGGTTGTGGCTAAGGAAGGCACTTGTCTCTGCTCTTCAAGAGGAATAATTGCTGTAAGCAGCTGCATAGTACACTTGACTAACATATTGGGCTAATTACCCTTAGTTTACCACACCCACATCAAGGTTATACTATCCAAGCTCCTCCAACTGGGCTATCTGCTGTGCTACCCTAATGCTGATTATTTCACTTTCTTAGAAGAGCATACAGGATTTCTGAAAAAATGTGGTCATATAAGCTGGACCATATTGTCATATACATTATAAATGTTGTAACATATTTTATTACTCCCTCTCGGGGAATTAACACCCCAAGTAAATCACTGAGCGGCTCACCGAGTGGTTCACTGCCCAGCCAATAAACCGGTGGCACCTTTATCAGTTAACCATCTATGACGGGGATCACTCAATCCAGGTCCTAAATGGAACACAACTTGATTAAGCCTCGTGAATCAAGAAGAACATTACTCAGATAATCCCCATGACCTCCATGACGTATGTGGACGCCATGTGGCTTCTCATGAAAGTATATATTATCCTATATTTATATCCAATAAAGTATCATTCTCTTCTTAATCTTCCCCTTTATTTTGTTTATTATACTTCCCAGAAGTATAAACTTGACAGTGGTAGCACAGGTAGGTTATCCATACCTACCCAACTCAAAAGAAAAAGTTCCTCCCAAGAAAAGAACCCAAGCAATGTCACTCCCTAACAGTTGGAGAAATTACAAAGTAGGACAAGACGTCCCCCTGGACTTTTCATCTACAATAATCTCCTTGTACCCATTGACCAGTACAACACCTTTAAAACCCCCAGACTGTTCCCTACCACACCAGCTACAACAGCGTCTACACAACCTGAGATACCCAATATTGTGTTTCAGCGCTTACATACTGCAGAGATTGGCGCCTTTGCAGGACTACGCTGTGAGAACACCTCTCTTTGGATCAACAGCACTGAGAGCAAGTTTGAACAAGTGGAGTACCCCCAAAGACTCTGGGCTAGCAAAATTGCCCTCCGCGTCACAGGGACTGCCTTGCGCTTTGTTACCAAATGGCTAGCTCAACATCCTGACCAGAAGGAAAACTGGGAAATATTCAAAGCCACATTCCTCAAAAAGTTCTCCATGAAAGATTCAGACGTAGTGATCATGACCAAACTCTGAACCTTCAAAATGACAGGAATCATCAAGGAATACATCTCAACATATGAAGGACTACGTGATCGTGCGCCCAACAATCAATTTTGATGAACCTGGACCACGCCTGGACTTCTACAATGGCCTTCCTACACATATAAGATGTCAGTTTGACATGACCCGCTGCAAGAACCTCAAGGATGTATTCCTAGAAGGAAAACACGCAGCTCAGAAGTCTGACAATCTACACACCACCAACAAGAGTAAGGAAAACCCTGCAGTTAAGAGAGAGCCTCACCCCAACAAGCAAAACAACCGAGCCAACAGTAAGCAACCTCAAAACAGGAATTGCGCTGCACAAGCCAACCAGGCTAGCACTTAAGATACCAACAAGGAGGGAAAAGCTCAGAGGAGTGCTTAGGCAAGCTGCCCTCCCCCCTCTTCACAAGACTTGTACAGAGAACAGGACTTGTACTCCATCACCATGATCCAGGTTCCCTCCAGCAACCCTCTCCTGTTTGCCGCCCAATCTGGAAATAAACTCCTTACCTATCCTTTCTATTTTTACAGATACCAGGGCACAGCGCTATTTGACACTGGAGCCAATCAATTGCTTATTAACAAGAGTTTTGCAGACCTCATGAAGTTACCTACCATTTGAAGTAACATCAAAAAGAGTCATCATGGCGGACAACCACAGCACACCAGTCACCCAGGAAGCAAAATCATTCTGTGCTCAAATAGGAGACGTGCAGACTACACTTAGTGGCTCAATTATACCAATCCCCAAGTATGATGTTGTAGATGATCTGGAATAGATGAGGAAGAACAATCCTCATATTGACTGGGATAGCACTACCCTCACTATATGCAAAGAGAGGTGCACCATCACGTGTATCCAACCCACCTTGACACACTTATGAGAGGCCATGTATTTGTGAGAATTACAGAAAAAAGAAGACAAAAAAGACCCTAGTAATATCAATTGGAACACCTGCACTTATGAGATTATCCACTTCAAAAATGTAGAGACCTCACACAAACAAGACTCAATTGACAACAGCTAATCCAAGAATTCTCTTCCATTTTCCAAGAATCACTACCTGGGCTACCCCCTGATTGGGGTATACAACATGAGATTGATCTAAAAGGTAGCATGCTTAAGGCGCAACCCATCTACCGCCTCACACCACAAGAAGATGACGCTCTGAATTCCCACCTTGATGAAGCACGTGAGAAAGGCCTCATCAGACCTTCAAAATCACCCTTTGGTGCCGCTGTCTTCTTTGTGGCAAAGAAAGATGGAGGCCTCCGCCTAGTCACAGACTACAGGGCCCTCAACAAGGTCACAATAAAAAACAGGTATCCCCTGCCCCTAATTGATGACCTTTTTGATGCCCTGGGGGTCCCAAATCTTCACAAAAATTGATTTGACAGCAGGTTACCACAAAATTTGTGTAAAACCTGAAACATTCCAAAGACCGCATTTTGAACTAAATATGGGTCCTTTGAATGTGTTGTCCTCAATTTTGGCATGACAAACGCTCCCAGTACCTTTGTAACCTTCATGAATGAAGTATTCAAGGAACACATTTGGAAAAGAGCAATCATCTACCTAGACAACATCATCATCTATAGTCCCAACCTACAACAACACTGGGAAGATGTTCACGCAGTCCTCTGTACCCTGCAGGAAAACCAACTAATTGCCAAACCATCCAAATGTGAGTTCTTCTCAACTGAACTCCCCTTCCTTGGTCATATCATTAACAAGGACGGTATCAAGCCTGATCCAGACAAGATATGCGCTATAACAGAAATACCAGCCCCAAGAAACAAGAGCAAGCTCCGCACTTTCTTTGGAATGGTAGCATATGTACGCAGGTTCATCCCTGACTAGGGCGCCCTAACAGTCCCCTTATCAGCAATCACTGGGAAAACAATCAAGTTCATCTGGACAACTTTACGAGATCAACATTTCCGCCAGCTGAAGGAGCGCATGGTTACTGCCCCCATCCTGCAATACTCAAACTGTGAGGGTATCTTTGAGCTAGAAACTGATGCCTCTGATTATGCCATAGGAGGAGTCCTCCATATCCAAATGGCCCAGAAAGACTTCCTCCCTGTGGCATATGAATCCAGGAAGCTATCAGACGGCAAACAAAGATACCCTATACATGATAAGGAGTTAGTTGCCATCATACACTGCCTCATGAAATGGCAATGCTATCTAAAAGGAGCCCAGACGTTCAAATTACTCACCAACCACAAGTCATTGATATTTTTTAAAACACAACAACACTTGTCAAAAATACAAGCCAAATGAATGAGTCTCATACAGAGATACCCCATGCAAATTGAATACAATCCAGGCAGAGAGATGCTTACTGCAGACGCCCTATCAAGGCTATACAATAAACACATCCTCTGCACTGATGGTGACCCCAACTGGCCCATGTCAATCATGGGGAATCTCCAGGAAGGGTTCCCACCTGGCGCATCAATGGACATCCAAGAAAAAGTCCTCAAGAACAAACATCTGTTCAAAAACGTATATGGTACCCTCCACCAAATCCTTCCAAATGGTGACACAGTACCCTACGTTCTGTCAACACAAAATATTGACACAATCCTCTGTTATCACAGAGACTTGGGACACCCCTGTAGCAGAAACTTGCATGAATACCTCAAGACTCACTACTGGTGGCCCAACATGCTAGATGATATCAGAGAAGTACTAGAACAATGCAAGGTCTGTGAAAAGTACTCCCAAACCAAAGCTTCACCCAAATCAGTAGTACCCATATCCATCACACAGCCCTTCAAGGTATGGTCATTAGATATTGTGGGACCTATGCCTGGTGAAAGCAAAGTCAAGAAGTACATCATCACAGCCATCAACTATGCAACCAGATGGCCCGTAGCACAAGCCACAAAGGAGCATAAAGGCAATGACATGAGAAGATTCATTGGCAAGGAGATCATAGCTAAGTTTGGAAAGCCTGACCTCTTAATCACAGATGGAGGCACTGAACTCAAAGCTATTGACACCAACATATACCTTGCCAAAAATGGAATAAAACACATCACAGCCAGTCCATATCACCCCCAAGAAAATGGACGCGTAGAACAACTCAACGGCTCTCTAGTGGAAGCCCACAGTAAGTTATCTGCCAACAATCCAAAAGCCTGGGTTGACATGTTAACAACCTCCATTATGGTCTGCAGAACACAAGTCAACCACAATACAGGAAAAAGCCCTTATGAACTTGTCTATGGTCAGAAACCTTCACTTGTCAGCACTACCACGGGACCATGGCTGCCACTTCCCAAGAAGATACCAGACAGCAACAACCCAAAAGTACTACAAGCCAGAAAGGACCAAGAAGTGATGGAACAGCAAAGGGTTCAACGAGAAGCAATCCCATTACAACAAGAAAGGTTCCAAGTCAGATACAAGATCTGGGTTGTCAACCACAACCAGCACAAATTAGACCCAGGATTGAGGGGACTGGGCATTGTCATGGAGGTGAAACCCAATAACACCTACCTCATCAAAGGGATTGGAGCTTGAACCAAACTAAAATGTATGCATCATGATTGACTTTGTTTGTATAAGGCAAGAGCAGTCCAACAAAATTCAAGACTCCCTGTTCCTAATGCTAAACTGGATCAGTACCAGGCCCGTATACTAGATACCCTCAAGAAGATTCCTAAGGCGCCACCTTCCAGCACCCCAGGGGGAGATGTCGCAACATCTTTGATTACTCCCTCTCAGAGAATTAATGCCCCAAGTAAATCACCGAGCGGCTCACCAAGTGGTTCACCGCCCAGCCAATAAACCAGTGGCACCATTATCAGTTAACCATCTATGATGGGGATCACTCAATCCAGGTCCTAAATGGAACACAACTTGATTAAGCCTTGTGACTCAAGAGGAACATTACTCAGATAAGCCCCATGACCTCCATGATGTATGTGGACGCCATGTGGCTTCTCATGATACTATATATTATCCTATATTCATATCCAATAAAGTATCATTCTCTTCTTAATCTTCCCCTTTATTTTGTTTATTATACTTCCCAGAAGTATAAACTTGACATAAATAAATATATATATTGATTGTCTTACCTTCCTTTGAACTTACCAGTAAATGTTACCCTTCCTCATTATTCTTTTCCGCATTTCATAATGTTGGGAGTTAGAGAAAAAGAGGGCGCTTTGTCATGCAGCATGATCCTGTTTATAGAAGTATAGTTGTAGCCTGGACCTTCCCCCAGATGTATAGAATAAAGTCCCACTACCTTCCTGGATGCAGGCTAAGTCAGACTTCTTACATATGTAGACCTTAAGGGCCGATATGCAATGCCAAAGCCACAGGTTCTCCATGTGAACTCTTGATGTTGGAAATTGTAGGATTTCATCCTGGTTGACAAGATAATACCATGATCCACAGGTTTTCAAATCACATGAAAGGAAATGGTGGGGAAAGTTTGTAGTTAAAGTAAACATGGGAAAAACTAAGCTGCCTAAAAAATTGGGCCCATGGAACAGCTTTACAACTCCTTGACTGGAAGTGGATTGATGGGAAGCACTCAACACCAGATGTTAGCCGGTAATTGTAATCTATATTTGCAAAGCTCATGTGATGGCGTGTAGGAGGCTGAGGGCTGGTTAGAACATCGATTTGTAGGGTTTTTTTGGGGGGGGGGGGGTTACGTGGTATACTTGATCTTTCCTGGGCTTTGGGATTAAACGATAAGTTCTATTTAAAGGTTTGGTTTAAAAACAAAGGTACATATTCGGGATTGACGTAAGGTTAAATGGGTTCAAGAAAACTTTGGGCATTTTTTACTCCGCTCATGGAAAGATAAAAATCCTGATCTACGTGACCCTTACTCCTTCTGGTGAGAAGCTTCTTGACAAGCTAAGAATCCGCATTTCAAGATTGCTTCTTGGAATGCGGGACCTTTCCGGTTTCAAGACTCTACGGTTGAGAAATGGGATCCTAGGAACTGGGATGTATAAGCTTGCATCTATCTGGGTTAGCTAAGGAAGGAATCTAGAATTCCAGGGAACAAGGAACTAAATGCCTGACTAGAGTGAATTAGTAACCCCAGGGTATCGGTTTTGATCAATTGCCATTCACTCTGCTAATGACATCGTTCCCTGGAGTTGATCCTGTTTCTTAACATGTGTTTATTGTGAGCTTTTATATGATCTGTTTGGGTTAGAAATATTGGGATCAACTTCAAAGTAACCAGTAACTGAGTTGGTGCCAATTCAAACCATCAAATTGTTGCTTTTGGATCAATGAATTCTTGGGGTTCGAGTTAAGTCTAATGGCTGGTTCTAGATGCAAGTTAAAACCTGTACTTGGAAGATAGATTCGCATCTCTAGCAGGATATCAACTTATCACAATTTAAATTGTATTCTTAATGCGTGGAAACCCTGCCTATGCAGAGCAACTTATGCAGCCAATCAGATGGCTGCAGAATAAATGCACCAAGTACAGCAGCTTAAATAGCGACAACTTATTGCACTAGCAACTAATGCAGTTCATTCAACTATTGTTTGCTATTGGAGTTCTGAGTCAGGAGAGAATCAAGGACAGATGGGTCAAGGCCCCAAGGAAAGACAATAGCTTTGTCGGAAGGGTCCTCAACTCGCAAGGCCAGCTTGTTTGCCTTGGGCTCGTGAACCTGGACAAGTCTCTCCAGACTATGCCTGAATGTTTAAACGGACGCCCGCGATTCAATGTCAGTGTTGTCGTGGAGTCCGGGCCATCGGAAGGGAGACGGCGTATCCGAGAGGTCTGGTATAGAATTACGAAAAGATCCAGGGCGGTGGGCCAAGTCAAGCTCAAAACAAACGATATCCAGCTGACACGCTTAAACGCAGTGGATATTACACGCGACTTTGACTACCACGTGAACTTTGTGGCCTACCGAGTCAGGAGAAGGGGTTTGGAGAAGCGTAGCTTCAAATATATTAGCCCAGACACATGCTTCGAAGAGTACAGCAATTTCGAACCAATCAGCCAAGAGCAATTCCATACCGAGCTCTTCTGCGTCACGCCCACGGCCGGAAGAAGGGTCCGGCTGGTTCCTGGTTCCCCTCTGGTTGCTCACCCACGAGTTAACCAGTCAAATAGATATGTCTCGGGGCTATTCAAGACCAAGCTTCAGTCCAAGCTATTTTACTTTACAAAACAGTTCCGTCTTACTTATCAACACTAGAAAGTTTTCTCCTATATAGCTACCTTAACTAGCTTACCCCTAAGGATGATTGTGAAAATGCATATGTATCTTGTTTTGAAAAGATAGCTTTCACATTTTATGATTCTTTTTTATCAAAGGAATTTAAATTGTACGAAGCTGCTGCTCTTGTGTAGCAGCTAAACCCTCACCATCCAATAAAATAATGATTCTTCCCACAATCCAGTACCAAAATTTAACACAAGAATATATGTGCTGCAGTGAGTCGCATCGCTAAGTCGATCTAATACTAAAGCGTGGATTGGGTTAATAACGGGCACTTGAAGTTGGTCATTTGGTGAGATACACGATCTCAAAAAAACCATCTTACAAGCACGACATGGTAATTTTTTAAAAAAATGTGAATTTTAAAGATAAATAATTTTTAGCTAGTGGTTTATACCGTGTCATTACAAAGAACACCCTACAAATCACCATTACAAAACAAAATAACAACCCGGTTGTCCAAATTAGCCCTTCAATATGTGGGTTTTAGAGCTGCTGAGATAGACGACCCAAGATTGGCTCAGAGAAAACAAAACTTGCCCATTAAAAAGTATCAGTAGAGCAATAATGTTTTAGCAGTACTGAGATATAAATAGCAGTCAATATTTTATCATGATACGCCAATCACCATGTAAAAAAGTAAGCTCTGTTAAAAGCCACATATCCACAGATGAACAACAAAACATACCATACATCTTGTCAGAAATCTGCGGACTGTGGTATTTTATCATCCATCAGATGATCTCCTAAGTCTTCTAACATTAGGAAGATACATAGAACCTGTGACTTTGGCATAACCTCCAGCCCAGAGTATTTGCTGTCATCAGAATTAGCAAGTCTGACAGGGCCCAAGGGCCAAAGGATTTGGGATAATTCTTCCTACTTCTTGATATAGGTTCATAGTTGTTGTCTCTATATTTTACTATAAGAATTAATCATGTATGGTGACAGTATGATCTTTTTCTCTCTAATTAATTAAAATCAAACTAGGGAAATGATTCAGAATATGAACTCATTATTAGACAACTGGTATTGAGGCTGGCCCAGCTGCCTGCATTTATCTGAGTTAGCTCACAACGCTAAGAGGGGACTCAGTAGCTTTAGGGCGTTGCAGCAGGGGGCCTAACCTTGGGTGTGATTGTTTTTCAAATAAAGCTTGCTTGAGAACTCCCACAGATCAGTATCCTTTCTGACGCTGTGCAACTATCCCTTGGTCTGAGCGGAATGGTTGTCTGTGACAGAAATTGTTGGATAATAAGAAGCAGTCTCTAGATGGTGAGGAATCATCACCCAAATCCACATAGAGTTGATGATTAACCACCAACAAAGCTTTAAATACCTTTTTTTGATATTTTCAAAAGATACACTAGAGTTAAGCAACATGATTAACTCTAACCAAAAAAAGCCTGAGATAAATTTCCTGAGAGAGAATTGATGAGACTTTGGGGTAAAATTCAGGACATTGAGAGGTTAAAAACGTCTCAGCTTCAGATACAGTAGGGAAAACTCCTGGATTTGCGGGCATTGGATTAACATTGGGTAGAGGCGGCGACAAAGTATCAACCGCTGGGCCCCAGCTTCCTGTAATAATCCAGCTAAGGATTAAATTGTAGGGGATGTAGCGCAACAGGCCAACTACAAGATGCATTTCAAAATAAGATTAGGTCAGAGGAGATTCAATTTTTATTGAGTAAATTTTTGGGAGGGCTCAACTCTTATAGTTGAAACAGTGAAAATTATTTGATATATATCAAAATTTGACTAAGCAATACCGCCTGGATCCTGGGCTCCGATTCCTTCTGCATCGTCAAGTAAGTATCTGGTCCAGTTTGTAAAGAACCCTTGAATGACCAACTTCTGATGACCATGCTGATAACTAAGATCATATTGGGTGACCCTCAAATTTGGTCAATTTATCAACATCAGCTTGCAAAGAGAAATAAAATCCAAACGGTAAACTGGAGCGGCTATACCCCATTTTCAATCAACTGTTTGATTTAAATCCATTAAACCAGTTAATTTGGCTAACGGCTTTCCAGCTTTTTGAGCTTTCTTACTTGGGCAGATAATACCCTGGCATTGTAGGATCTACCCTGACACTTGCTGACAGGAACTGATTAATGAGCAGTAATTGCATGTTCCGTTCATTAATTACAATGTATGAATTTTTTGATGCCAGGGTATGATTTGGTCATTGATCCATCAATCCTGGAGCCTGCAGCCCAGGTTACTTTGTTGAAATCATTCCTAAGAGCATTTGACAGCTGGCCTGCATTGATTGGTTGGATCTGTTAGCTAGTAAATATTTCAAAATTCTGACACCTGTACAGCAATATTCTATGTTCCAAACCTGGATGTACATCAATCCTGGGAGAAAGCTCAATAGTAACACATGCCTACTGAATAACAAGCACATGGGAAAAATCAACCCCAGCAACAGCATTACAATCCCAGTTCATTCTGATTGAAACCTGACTCAGAATATAGATGAAATTTCCACTGCTACTCCATCAAGTCTTGTTTAAGAAAACTGGCATCAAGTTTCATATCCACCTCCCTAATTCAACCAACCAAGGATCAGCCAAAAATCTTTGACAATGATCAACCTCTATAAACCAAGGGAGAATCTTTCTCCTATCCTTATTAAGATTTTTAACAGCCGTAAAGTAGCCTCTTAAAGCAACAGCAGGGTTGCCCGTATTGCCACTCAATACCAAGAGCTTGGGGCAGTCAACCTCCAGGGGTGCAGGGCTAGCACCACTGCAGTATACAAAGGTTGCTTCAGCTCACCTCACGAGGATGTAGAGCAGTGTGTTCCTGCCATTTAAACTGGTGATTTGTGTTTAGATTCAACCAAAGATCACAAGTGGACAGGGTAATGACCTGTTCCTCTCACAGGAAAACATTAAAATCAGTCTGTCCCCAGTCAATAGCCCCCAATGCTATCATATATAGCAAGCCATATATGATCTGCCTTGTATGGGAAGGCCAGACCCAATCTAACTCTAAAAAGACCAAAAAGAACAATCAATTGGTATTTTCATGATATTATTGCCATTATCATGGGTGATTTGGACCTTTTTACAATTGCAAAGCATCCCAGGTTTACCTGGGCAACCAGAACAAGGAGTTGTACAGGGTACACAAGCTAGAAAAGGCCATTTAGATGAAGCATGTATATTCCAAGACGCTATCCCTGCCATAGTAGTCCCTTCAATGATGGGGTTAATTGTACCAGTTGGAAAGGGCAGAGATCAGGGAAACAGGGAAGAAATCAGAAATTTTGGCAGGGGTGAATCAAACTGCTGATAGGAACTAGACTATGGCAGCTCCTGCTGAAGATTGAGTTACAAGTATCCAAGCAAAGTTAGCCCTGATGAGTCATGCAGTCTTAAACTCGTTTGATATGCCCTCATCAATTGGAAAAGTTATCAGAAGTCAAGCGTCCAAGGGCTTCTTATGTACCAGTCTAGATATAGGTTAGAAAAATCAATCATGGGCTGGCCAAGGAGGCAAAAGATCAGGTGAAAATTGCTGAGCCAATAGTTTTGATAGGTAACAAATCTTTTTTATCATCCAGCTCATAAGGGTTGAGCCCTCCCATGTTCTTGATAAAGGAAGCTCATCTACTTCAATCTCAAATGGATTTTTGTGGCTCTGGTACTGGACCTACTTTGGGATATCCAGTACGGCCTGAATTTACATCCCATTGTTGCAGAAAGATGGTTCTGTGCCTAGCCCCCTTTTTCTGGATGTCCATATATAGCTCCAATGCCTTCCGATGGTGGATTTCTCATTGTTTAGATCAGAGAAGAACATTTTCTAGGTTTTTAATGCCTGAAGCTCTATTTCAAATACTTGTTGAATTTGCCGCAAGCTAAATATCTCATTTGCTTTGGTTGGTGTTACCCTTCCTGTTAGCCCATAAGATTACTTTTAGAAACTTTACCAGGAGGTACTTGAAGCCATATTAATGGCTCACTGTTGATTATATGTGGGTTGAGGTGTTCATCTCTCACTTCTCAGGGATGGCTTCTTAATATACTGCAGTTTTTTGTCACAGGTAGGGGTTAGATGTAGATATAAAGCATCTGTATTGGTATTAATAGCTTATAGGTAACAAGAGAGTTGATATCTGTACCCATGGTGCGTAACAGGTTAAGGGCTAGGATAGAGGGCAGCCAATAGTTATAGGGGTGGGGTGGTGACTGATTAGTTTGATCCATGTTTATATCTGTGCAAATTCTCTTGGTTTCTAGAGGATTGGAATGTCAGTTTGGGGTGGGATGCTAGTGGATTTTTGACCAATTTATGATCTCTTGGGTGAGTTTATACTATTGGCTCTAGGTTGGTCTTGTGATTTTTACCACAGAGCTGTGAAAGGTTGGTACTAGATTGGTATCCAGGTTGTCTGTGAATATATGTGGTGCATATGATCTTTGAGGTGTATAGAGAAGAAAATGGGGGAGGTTGATAAAGGATGTGATAGAATGGAAAGATAGTTTTATAGAAGGGTTATTAGCAGAGCTTCTTCTGAGTGAGGTTGTGTAGATAGATTGGAGTCTATCTGGGGTGGTGATATCTTAGTAGGTAGGTTATAGGAGCTGGGTTGGGAATCTCTTGGATCCTTCTATTTGGATAAAGCTGGGGTTGGGTGTGTTTTTAATCCTTCTCTGGGGAATGTTTTTAATGCAGTTATCTAAGAAGCTGTGCTAGGGTGAGGTTAGGATGGGTAATTCCATGGTATATTCCCCTTGCCAGCCATGGCCGTAGAGTTTCCTTATTGAGGCTTGGGATTTGGCAACTCGGCCGCCGGAAACAGGACTGGGAAAGTTTAGTCCGATAATGGTGTACAGGGGTGGGAAGATAAACTATGCGTAAGCTCGAAGTCTCAGGTTGGTTCGGTGATTTGTTGGGGTTTATTTCCATTGGGTTTGGTTTGGGATTTGGTGGTTTATCCGGGGAAAGTGTGAATTTTGAGTGCTTCGAAATGTCGTTGATTCAAGTGGATGGGTTGGTTTAGAATTTATAGGAAGGGATGGTTTTTCCGGTGCGCTGCTGGGTGATATATCTGGGATAGGAGCATGGTTTGATGTATGGGTTTGATTAATTCCTGTCAATACTAAAAACGCGTCGTGTTCTTGGTGCGTTACTTTGAAGCAAGGGTGTTAACTTTGGTAGAGTGGTGGATTTCCCTGGGCTCGATGCCACGGGTAACTTTGAGGACGAGTTGCCAAAGAAAGAGTTGTGCGTGAAAGGAAGAATGCTAATAAAATACCCCACTAGGCAGGCTCCGCTTATGATTGGCGTGGAGTCTGTTGACACCGCGCGTCTTTGCGTGCCACCGTCCCAGTCAACCCTTTGATAAAGGCTTGCCAGCTGCAGAGCACTCCATATGAAGAATCCAAGGGCGTGTGATTACTGCAAGGAGTACCGCGTGCGCTGCGTACGCCTAAGCGATACCTCGTGCAAGGAGTGCCGCGCCAACCACGAGAAGTGCCAATTCAACATCTTACCAAAGAAGCGTGGCCCCAAGCCACGCTCCACCGCCCCCCGCGCCTCCAGCGAAGCCACCCAATCCATCGATCCCTTTGTCAATTACACCGGCGCTGAAATCCTGAACATGGCTTCCCCTGATGCAGTCGAAGAGTGCCTACATCTGATTGGTCAAACCTTCACCGATCCCCACCTCGTTATCCCCATCAGAGGGATTCTCCTTAAAATCAGGAACACCGCCCTCCTCAACCCATTCTGGACACAGCTGCCCCACGAGATTGCTGCCGTTCTCCGCTGCTGCAATCCAAGCATCGCCAACACATTAGTCCGTGTCCTAGCTGCCCTGGGCCACGTCATCGCTCGCCACCCCTCCTCCGTGATCTTCTACGAGGCAGCCCTTGACGCCGCCCAGTTCCTGCATGCCGCCAATGTCAAAGTCCCCCTCATCCCCACCCTCCTCAACGCATGCTACGATCAACTAAAATTAAACCACATGGCTTGACGTAAACAAAAATCCAAACTACCCAACTTGGAATAATAAAACATTTATTTTCAAACAAGAACCACCAAGCCAATCAGGATTTATCATCTGCTTCCAAGAACCCTGAATCCACAAGGAATAACTTTCAAATGACGATTATTGGTCTTCTTCGCCGCTCACCATCTTATAGCAACTTCAATTAGTTTGGCGCGACCATCCCCTCAAACTTAATTGCGCTGTTTATGCCCGAATCATCCCTTAAGAAGAAAGGTAATACCGGCGCCTTTGGTAGGAATTGCAATCCCTTGCTTTGAAATGTTGCAAGGTCGTTTTTATTCGGGCGTGCCTTGGGTGTATTTAACTTCGGATTATAAATTCTTGTTAACGATGTTTAATTTATAGACATTTTAAAATTAACTGAAGATGGCATTTTTATAAAAATAGTTTTATTTAAAATCAATTGTAGTTGTTTTTCGTCATTTTAAGTAGTTTAAACCACAAAAATATGTAACTGGGTGTTTGCTAGAAAAGAACATTTACTTCACACGAGGATGCAAAGAGAGCAATGGCTGGATTTGCGGTTACGGCGGGACCAAAGGATCGCATAGCTTGGGCACAGCTATACTTGAATAAGCAAATGACCACAATAAACGCGATCCAAGGCAAGGTTTGGAATCACTATGATTATATTTACTTGGCTTCGGCTTTATCCGACGATTGCCGAAATCATCTATCCTTCCGCAGTTACTCCACCCGAAGCATAAATCCCGCCTCGGTTGAAATTCCCAACTCCAGTTTCTTGTGCAAAAATACCTTCAATAAACCATCACCTGCCCGCTCTAGAACGACATAAAAGAAGCCTCAAATACATTGTCCACGCTTAATTGATCCTTGGCATACTCAAACATCCAAATTCCATCTTCCTCCACATCCACCTCCCGAGTGAATCTTTATTTCTATAAAAGGCAACCATCCCATCTCACACAATCATCTACTAAACCACTAACCAATCATCTACCCAAAACAAAACCACCAACCAATCACTTAACCATCCCTAAACTCCAACCAATCACCTAACCAAAACCAATCACTTAACCTAATCTAAACCATAGACTTATCATCTACCCGAATATAAATCACCAGCCAATTACCTACCCAAATCCTCGCCACACGACAAATCACTTATACATCCTGTAAACAAGCAATAGATTAGCATACGCCACCACTTCCCACAATATATTTATACTCTAATTACCCCACGTCTCAGTCTAAATCTAACAAACATTTATTTAATACATTCCCAAAAAATTATCAATTCAACTTTTACCAGCTCCTTCTGAACATATCCACAATGTTACATGTCATTAAAACCTATACTGGCGATGGGAAGACCCATTCCACCTCCATCCACTAGTGTCTCACCTAGCTCGATTAGCCACCAGCTGTATAGATGGGTCATTATTTTAGGGATTAGGCTATTTTCTAATGCACATGCTGCTCAAGTCGCAGCATAACACAGTTCGATTTTGAAAAAGTAACTAATTACACAATTTATATTTAAAACATTAATCTCTCAATGAAAAATTAATATTTTTTCACACTGTAAACTATCAAAATGAAGCTAAGAATCTTATCTTTCTAATGGTGTAAAAATTTTAATATGTATACTATGCTCAATATTAAAGCAAAAGTAATTTAAAAGAGCATAATCCAGATTTTATTATATGATTATATCTAATGATATAAAGTAGATCACTTGAAAGCTAATAAATACTCTTTTTTCAATACACAACAGATGTTTTTTATTTGACGAAATTAAATATAAGATTGAGAGCTTTATTTTCGCATTTTATTTTATTTAAAAAGCTCAATTCTTTAGGATTTTATGATAGTTTGAAGTTAGGGTGTTTTTATCACTGTTTAGATTGATTTTAAGGTTCAAGTGAGCTTTGAACCTCAAATTAAGCATTCTTTAAATGGAATTCTTTAATATTTTATCATTTTAAAAATATGCGGAAGAGTTACAATTAACTGAATACATTATTTTAATTGATTTGCATTGATTACAAAGAGGATATGATGTAATAATAATGCTTAGCTGCTTCACATATATCACTTGTGCATGAAAACTGGGTATTTAATTAATTTCTGCAAACATAAATTCAAGTTCAAACTATAATAAAAGCTATCACACCATTTCTTTCAGAATGGTGTCATTTAGCTTGGTATATAAGAGCTAAAGTACCACAAAGCTTCTAATCCAAAAGACCACATTCAAAGACCACATTCTGATCATAACTACTCCATCATTAAGGCACACATCAGAGATCTGACCTAATTACAGATTCAAAATACTACCATGTCCTCAGTTAAATTTACTTCTTCCATGCTACCCTTTTTTTCCTTGGGAGCTTCAACAAAAAGAGAGAGAATTGCAATGTTAAAAAAGGCATTCCTCTTTATTGCTGGTGATGATCTTGATAATTTCATCAAGCATTTCCTTACTCAAACTGAATTTGGGAAAGCTCAGTTCCTGCCAACTATTCAAAATCAAAAGGCAATGAGTTCATTGAAAACTTAAAGGATCTCATGAAATCTTCTCCCCAAAAACATCTCCCAGCCTTGTGATCTCTGGTTACTTCCAGTTACCCTTTAAAAGAGCTTAATGATATGGGGTTTAATATAACCAAAAGTGAGTTTGAATACTCAAGAAAAATAAATAAAAATAAAAATGTAAGCTTAAACAAAAAAAGCCAAAAAAATAATAACTATTCATTAAAAAAAGAAATAACTAATAAAATAATTAAAAAATTGCTGGAAAATTCTTTTGAAACAAGCCAGTTTACAAAAAAAAGTGCCTGAAAAAATTTATAAAGATATAGAAAAAGAGATGAGTAATTACTCAACTGAAATTAAATACTCCCTACTTAAAATAAAAAAAGAAATATATGAAAATATGAAAATAAAAAATGAAATTTCAGTTTCAATTTCCACTTACTATAAATTAATTCCTAAAAATATAATAAAAAGTAAAAAACAAACTGATATGTGCAATATTTGTAATTTAAAAAATTCACTAGAAAAAAGAAGGAAGAATGTGAAAGTAAAAACTTACCATTACCAGAATCTATAGACAATGACTTAAAGACTATTAATCAGCACCAAGACTTTTATGTTCATCAAAATAGTGAATATAAAAGAGATATTAATGAACTAGATGATGAGTCTTGTGTTGTAGTTATAGATTATAAAGAAAACTTAAAGGTTGGAGGTGGTCTAATTGAGACCAATAATTGTTTTTATTCAAAAAAACCAATCTCATTATTAGGGTTTGCATTAGTTTTTAAAGAAAACAATAAAATTAAATATGAATATCATGATTTTTTGTCTCAAATATTATCACATGATTATTTATTTTCAGGTGAATGTCTAATAAGTCTTTTTAAATTAGATAGATTTAAAAAAATAAAAAATATAAAAGTATGGACGGATAATGGAAATCATTTTAGATCATATGAATTTTTATATTACTTATTTAAAGAGGCACCTAAATATATTAAGGGTTCTATAAAATATAACCGTTTTGTTGAATGCCATGGAAAAAGCATTGTTGATGGTCACTTTTGGTGTAATATCAAAAATTTTAAAGGAAAAAGAAAATGTACTTTATATTAATAACATTAATGATCTAAAAAATATTTGTGAGAAAGAAGAATGAAGAAAAGAATTATACAATTCAGCTTTAACTGGTTCAATTGTTTCCCAAAAAGCATTTTTTTATATTTATGAAAGGAAATTTAGACCTATAAAAAGAGAGCTTGAAGTTAAAAATCTGTGCATTAATCTTTCATATTTGATGAAAGATGAGAAGTTATATACTTCACCTTTAACATTTGAAAGCTTCTCAGAATATTCTGAGATAACTTATCATTTGAAATCACATGATGATATCAGAGAAACAAAAATATCAGAAGATGCTAGTAGTGTATTGGGGCAAGTTCATGAAGTAGGGCAGCTTACTAGAGGGTGTATTTTAAATAGAGTTATCAGTCTTTCAAAAACAACAACCTTTTTTTCTGAAACAAACTAAGAATATTTATGATGAGCCAAAGATAGGGTAATAGCATTTATAGCTTTGGGGCTGCTATTACTCTCCCATGCAACTCATCATAAATATTTTTGGTTTGTAGTAGCACTTAAGATATTTTCAGTAGTACTATAAGTTGCAATTTTCAATTATAAAATCACCCAAGCCCAAGATCAATTAAATATTTGGGATTGATTGTATTTTACTCTTTCTGAATAATTTGAATATGAATAATGTGATTAAGTTATAAAATAACCAATCTGGCGCCTAGGCATAACAAGAAAAATAATGTCCCATCTGTTTTGTTTAGGGTTCAAGAGGCTTGTTTATGGTAATAGTAGCCTTTGGGGATCAGTATTGGATGGAAGTTCTATATGAAATCAGATTGGGATATAAATGTTTATTTTAAAGCTCTAAAGTTGGCGAGCTATGTTATGTTGATGGGACAGTAGATCTTGGAAGGTTGGGCTTTGTCAGATGGCTGGGGATATTAAAGTTCTATGGTGGAAATGCAAGCTGGAAAAGCTTAAGGGTGGGGTAGCTGGTCTAGAACTCACTAAAGATTTCGCTCACGAAAGTGAAAAAGTAGTACCGCTCGCCATCATGCACGCCAGTGAAGCTGTAGACAGCAGCGACCCGGGATGGATCCGAAGGGTCAGTGAGGGGTGCGCCAAGGGCGGCGCTGCCCATGACATCGTTGCGGGAGCCGCGGGCTGGGTGAGCACAGAGGTACATGCCTCTGTTCCTTTTGGTTCGGGCAGCATTTGGTTGCAGCGTGAAATAGATGCGATCACATGTCCTGCGCGGTACAACAGCAAACATGCGGCGTACAAGACGGCCTCTAGAGAAGCGGTAGGAAACCATCTGGTCGTTGTTGTGAACAGATTTCTGAGTAACCAGCGGAGCCAAGCGGGGTCTGATTGCGAACTTGGCGATGGCCAGATTAAAATCAGATGGCGATGAGGCTTTCCACATCTTGTGGAAGTAGATGGGATCGAGACGGATGTTATTGAAGTATACGTCTGAGGAGGATTTTAAGCATGTTGAAGTGCTGACGACATGGTTCTCATCAAACTTGAAGCCCATGCAGTTCCGTGTCCCAGTGATCCTTCCTATCAGCTTGTTTTCGCTCCTCGAGGCTGGCTGCCAGCCGGAGCTTTGGCTCTGGCCATGAAGACCCACGAAGAAGCAGAACGAAAGAAGGATTTTCAATAACATTGGGCTCTGAATCAGAAGCAGCAGTGATATTTAAGCCAGCTACCTGCAACTTTCCTCCGTTGCATCCTCTTTAATATAACTTCCAACACAGGTCCATCCCAATAGAAAACCCATGCTGGAACCCTGGCTAGTCTGCATCTTAAAAAGAACGATATACCATGCACCAGACCAACTTGGAAAATCCTTCATTATACGAAGCCCACTCTCCTAGGCACATGTGGCGAAAGACATACAAAATATATCTGCAGAGGCTAGAATAAAAATCGATCCAATTAAAGCTTCACCGTCAATATAAATGTTAAACTAATTCTTAAAAAGCGACCAAAATCTTGGAGCCTAATCTCGAATCAACTGTAGATCTGGCAAAGCTCATACTTATCCTGTTAAGGAGTGAACTTTAAAGTAGGAAATATTTAGGACCCCCGAAGAGATAAACTAAACGAACCCTTCTGCTCCAGGCGCACACTAGAACCTGCCGATAGCAAAGTTTCTTCAAGTTTTTAAATACCCCTTCTTCAAGCATGATGGAAACTCTTAATCCTGCCAAGCCATCGTGCCCTAGTTCAATTGCGTAACAACTAAACCATAATGCAGGTCTCGAGCGATCGAATTAAATTTTATGCCATGATTAGATCCCTTGTCAGGCCTATCTATGTAAGAACTGTCTTGGATAAGAGACGTTTACTGCGGTCACTCGCTGCAGATTGGGATCATGCAAGTATTGCCCTCTTCTTTACGGTTCGTACATGGCATGCGATCCTATTGGCTAACCGTGTTCGTCAATGGCATGGTTTCCAAACCAGGATTGGGCTAGGTTAGCCATCGTAACTTTTATACCAGGGCACAAATTTACTGAAGCTTTAAAATGCGATGCCTCCTCAACATCGGCTAGAAAGTGCGCTCAGGTTGGGTACTTGTGGTTGGCTGGAGAGGTAAGCGTTGAATCAAATACCAGCCAAATTAGCAATCGAATTCCTAAGCTTCGTTCAGGGAACTAGTCTGCTGGGCTTGTGGATGGGTTGGATTTAACCACAGACGTAAATCAAACCTTTGCTCCAAGTACAACCCCCGATATAGCCTGTTGAACTGGGGCCTTCAGTTTAATGTTTTTCTCAATAAATTATAGGAGCACGGGAATCTCTTCCTCTATACTGATGTACATGACGATATAAACAGTACCAATCACAGGAAATTGCATGGAGTGTATTTTTATTAGACCCTATATAAACGGGAGTAAAACGTGTCACGATACCTTTGATTACTCCCTCTTTTTATAATCATTCCCCCAATAACCAACTCAATCCCCCAGTAAAAGGTGATACCCACATCACATCCAGATATTCTATCAGGATCAGAAATCCAGGCCCCAAGATCAACACAGCCCCATAACTGCCATGATCTACATTGATGTCATGCAATTCATCAGTAATATATATATAATTCTCTTCTATATCCAATAAAACTATCATCCACAATCACCCTTTATCTGCATTATATACTTCCCACAGGTATATACTCAACAGGGGCCAACCCTCTTATCAGGAAAGTTGAAACCTTTTTCAAAGCACTGGAGGGCCTACCCAAACATTTCCCACCCAACCAAAAAGGGCATACAGACCTGCAAGCTCATCTCGATGCCATTGACTTTGGAGCTTACAATGGTCAAGCCAACTGAGACCATGGACATATCCTTTTCCGATACAAGGCAACCCAATCTTCTCCAATAGTTTAGCATAGATTAGTAGAGCCTTCCCTCCCCAAACCTATAGCATAAACTATGCCGCCCCTTGACTTTAAACCAAGCCATTGCACTAGCTCCATAACTGTGAGGATAAACTTGATCAGTTCAGCCTAAACCACTATCTACTCGTACGAAGACGGGATCAACTTTGATCAAAATCTAACCAGCCTATATCAGCCACGGGTAGATCTGAGCCCCTGGGATACATCCACTAGGCCAGGGTTGCGAGGCACACACCATCTTAGGCTACAACAAAGATCCATATCACAACCTTGATGGTTGGAACTTCCCCCTTGCATCTCTTTTGGGTAGCTTGTAGGGAGCCACCCGTACGTACCGTGCCAGGATGGGAAGCTTAAGACCACCACTGGGCAGCTATTATAAGGTATAGCTTCAGGAACTCAATGACTTAGCATGTTTAATAAGTGGAGATATTGTGGTGCATCTATGGGATAACCAGGCTTGCCCCCAGGGCAACTATTGGACAAGTTGAGGCTAGGTTAATAGTCCCAACAGGAAGTGGTTGGCGGAGCGCTGACTATTACCTTATTTGATGACTGAAGGGTTAGGTGCCTGGGCAACCTTTGTTGCTGCTTCAGGACTCTGGGTCTTGGGAAACATTTAGGGGGCCCTCAGAACCGGTTTCTCACAGAAGATGGATACAATGGCAAAGTGGAGAAATCCACAGCAAACGAAATTGACAGGCATCCAGAAACAGTAACACTTCAACAGGAAAACCTCAACAGTGAGAAGTTACAACAATATTTAGGATGTGCCAACTCTCTCTATACAGGGAGAAAGATGCTCCAGTGCAGATGGCAATAATAACATTGGTTGGGTTCGATGTTTATTCTACAAACCAGGTTTCTGGTGGAGGAGCGTAAAGCTCAGTCAAATAGTGAGGGAAACACAGCAGGAAGGGTACAGGCTTTTAGGTGGATTGGGCAGGGAGGTAACTTTGTTATCAGAGGAAGGCTGAGAAAATTGGTTGAGATGCTGAAAAGATCTCCTGGGAAGGGAACAGTTGAAGCCAGGAGCTACATGACAGGAAATAGGCCACAGCCACTAGAGAGAAGAAGGCACGTGGCACTGGCATATACTGAAGCAACTTACAGCCATAGAAAAAGTATGGATCTAATGCTGTCAGTATACAGTAAGCACAGCCCAGATAACCCCAGAGCAGTGAAGCAGTAGATCAGCAGTAAAGAACCCAGAATCAGAAAAAGTTTAAAGAATTCTTCCTTCTACAGCTTAATGAAGATGATTCATAATGATGTGTTCTGAGGCGCGGCACAGACACACAGCAGGAAACTCTACCCTTATTATTGAGTGTGTACTAAGTCTGGGTTAGTTGGCAGGGAAGGTGAGGCAATTACCTTGTGGCCCTAGATAATAAAGCTCTACTAGTCATGGCTAGAGAAGGCACTGAAGTACTTGAAAAAACAAAGACAGAGATGTGAATAGAACTTGAATTTTATTGAAGATAGAGAATTGGAATGTATACTGTTTGGTGCTACCAAAAAACAATACAAGGATGGTAGGATCACTCGCCACAAGCATGAGTGGAGCAAGTGAGTTTTACAGACCAAGGAAGATGGGCAGATGAATTTTCATTGTTGGAAATAGACCCCTTCAAGGAGCAAAGGCAAAAGCAAGGGATTCATCCCCAAAAGAACCCAACAAAGGCAAAATCAAAAGAGCGTGAGTATTGGCATTCACTGCAGATGACCTTTATCTCAAAGTCCTGGACCATGAGTCTCTCTTTGGTCAGCAGATGAAGCTGATGTGTTTGCCCAAACTGTCTTCCATGTGAACATTGGCAACAGAAAACATAAGGACAAGTGCCTCTACCCCATGCCACTGCTGTCTACCAATCAATCCAGCCAATGTCGGGATTCACCTTTTATTAGCTGCTATTCTGTCTTTTACATTTATCTGCTTATTTGGCTACTAGTATAACCAAGATTATCCTATTCACTTAATTTCTAAATTCTCTGCTTCCTACCTCCATTTTCCATATTTAAAGTCTTATATTGGCTTTGTTTAAGCCAACTTATGATCTAAATAATGGTTAACACTATTCCAAACATTCCTTACCTTTTTGCCACCCGGTTTCAACCCCTGGATCTACTTAAGAAGATTAGAAAGTTGGCTCTGAAAAGCTTACCTTTCACTTTACGCTTTACTAAGTGTTTGGACTGGTTTTTTCCTCACTTTTTTTGCTTGCTCTTACCCAGAGCTTCGCCGTAACCGCCTATCACTCCTTCCGGTCTCCTTTAGCTTGAATTTAACTATTCCAAGTTAAATATTGAGTATTTTACACCCTTTACCTCTGTTCTTGTTTAAGAGTTTTCTATAACCAAAAATGGTTAAACTCTCACCTCAATTCCTGCATTCCACAAACAAAGCTTAATAAAAGGCTTGGTTTTCTCCAGTCTCAACACTAAGTTGAGATTGTTTGACTTGCACCTCAAAAAAGGTACTTGCTAGGTTTTGTGGCTTGTGTTTCCTTTCTAATTTAATTAACTTATTTTTTTGACCTTATGATTCCTTTTGATTTTCTATTTCATCAGTTAGGTAGTTTCTATAATAATACACACAATTTGATTGTTGATAGTTTTAACCCTCCAACTAGTGGTGAGCAATTCCCTAACTTAGAAATTGATTTTTTGACCAAGTCCTCAGTCATTAAGACTGGGTTCTATTTTATTTTCTTAGGATTTATCAATTGCCTCAGCCCTTATTTTACCTCCTACAAGCTTCTAGGAGCCCTAGTCCAGTTGTTACTACAAACCTTACCTACTTTTTTGTATCTGACCAACATAAATATAAACGGTATTAAAGCTTTGGTCTACAACCATCTTCCCCAAACTATGAGACCTTACAGCCAATGACCGACAAGAAAGTAGTGTAAATTCAGAACCTGAACCTAAAAATGTGAGATTGTCAGATCCTTGGTCCAAATTTTGAATCACTTTTGCGGGCAACTAAGCTGAGCGAAAAATAAAATATTTAATAAAATCAACCACTTAATTGGACTCTTTTGGTCTACTTAAATTGGCAAGTTTCAAATCTCTTGAGCAGATGACTCAACCAACAAAAGGCAAAGTGCAATAAAAAATGCAGGATACATGGATTGGAAATGCGGGATGCTGATGTACAATTTGAGATTTCCTGTATTCCAAACCAATCATAGACACCAAGCAAAAGTTAACGGATCTGAAATGGCGGTATTGTTGAATCCAAGAACCAAGTGTCAAATCAAAAATGAGGTTGCTTTGAAATGAATATAATTTATGGGGGTCTCAAACAGGATGCCAAAGGATCTAGAGTGAATTTGTGCTGATTCTTTTAGGAAGAACAGGCATCCTCAAAAATTACCCTATTCCAGTTCAGGCCGGCTAAAATCTAGATTATAATGTTCACCAGCTTAACATAATTAACAATAAAATTGATTAAAATATGCACTTCTCTTTTTGAGTTTAATTTTTTAAGATAAAATTTATTATGTCTTCTTTCAACACCAACCAAGTTAACAAGCTGTCCCCTGGCCTTGCAAAATTATGCAGGGCTACACTGGGTCTCTTAACGGTGAAGCCTCTGTCTATAGCCACTCCCAACCTGTAGGCCCCTCCTCAAGCACTACCCAAGAGTGTGCTTTTTCCCGCAACCTCAAGCATGGCCCTGTTTGCCCATCACGCACAGGCAGCTGCTAACCCAAATCATGTATCAACACTAACGCCCAGAATTGGGCAAGTGAGCATTTGGGTCACCTAGAGAACCCAGAATCCAGAAACAGCCAATCATATGACAACGTCCAGTTCCTAATTTGACCACATCCTACCTCCAGCCAATCAGCCTGTAAGACGCAGAAGAAATCAAATACCCCAGAAACAGTTCTTGAAATGGTTGAAAAGCGAGGGATGCTTATGTCCCTTGGGGAAGTTGCAGCCGTGATGGGGTTTGCAAAGTCCACTGTGGCTACAACCCTGCGAGCCCATGCCAACTGTGGCCCCCTCCCAAGAAGACCCTGACTGGTGCCTGTACTTCAACTGAGGGTGAAAAAGCTCCCCTTTTCATGATGGCTATCATGAAACACAACCTGCAGATTTCTCTGGTCCAGGTACGTCTCCAACTGGGACTTCATGGCATTTTCACCAATAAGAGAACAGTGAATTTATGGATGCACAGAGTTGTGGTGGCTGCCAAAATCTTATCCAATCTGGTTCTCAGTGGCCCCATTTTGGTGGATACTGACCCCTATGATTCTGCTGCTATCAATTTTATCAAAGGGAGGGCAATGTGGGCCCGTAATGACGTCACTTTTTGGCATATACCAAGATTTTGGTAAGGATCCCTTACTTTGGGGAAAAGCACATCCAATCTGGCGTCTACAAGCGCGGCCCAATCCTGTATCAATTTGTTGGGGTTGTGTTGGCAGTTTCCCCATTGGGTGTCAATCATTACTCAGCAATATCAAACACCGCAGATGGGTTTGCCTACCAGAGGGAGCTCAAGGACATGCTGGAGGAGTGGGATACCCAACAAGCCTTATACACAGTTGTACTGAGTGCTGAGATGGTGCAGCAGGAATGGGCAGCCAAAGAAATTATTGCTGTGGGGCACACCTGTTGGTCCTACCCCATTTGTAAGGTCTTGCCCGTAATGGTGCAAGGTTATAGACTAGGGTGTGCAAGGCATTAGGATTCAAATTTAAAAGATATAGAAACGTAGGAACTGTCTGTAAGATAACCTTACAGAACCCTGCTAAAAACCTATATTGTGTCATGAAAGGAGTAATTGAGTGTAAGAACCCTAAGCAAATAAGATAAAACAATGTATTTAATAGTGAACAATTTTTAACTAAGGGAATGACAATATTAGGATATTCTTCATCCGCAAATTGGTACATATAACTATTGAATGCTTCCTTAAGGGAATACAACAGATACAACAAGCCTTAGGCTTGTTGTTTTACAAGTTTGATCTGTTTAAGGAAAGAAAAGGCTAAACTTTAAAATGAAACTAATAAAAATGTATAAATTTCTAAAAATTAAGATCTCAAGTTTAAAATTAGATAAAATTGAAGGGGAAGAAATCACTTAGAATTTTAGCTTAAAGCCTACTCTTCAAAAGCTCTTTATTTATAGAAGAAAAGCCTTTTCATTGGCAGTGATAGCCAGGAGGAAGCAGCCAAGAAGAGGAGCAACTGGAGAAGTTGGAAAAACCAGAACCAGAAATGGGGAAACAGAAGCCAGTACTATACGCTGATCAGCACGTTGAAGCTGGGGAGAGAGCAACAAAGTGGTAAGCAAAAGTTTGAACGGTAAGGATAGATGAAAACTTTCTAACTTTAAAGTAGAAATATATATAGAAAATAAATAACAGCAGAGCAAGCAAACAACAACAACAATTCAAACGCAAATAGCAAAAACAGAACAAGGTAATGAAATTAAAATACTTAAATATTAACTTTCATATTCAAAAAATCCAAATATAAAATACTGAAAGTTTAAACCAAATGAAAAATATAAAAGATAATGAATCAAAGAGCCTGCCCTTTGGGGCAGGGCATAACACCATTAACCACACTGACATGCATCTTGCAGATGTATGTCTCTACAATTTTGGTTCATCTCTCAGGTGCTTAAAGCCTGCCACCTACAATAAACTTTGCTCCCAAATTGAGAAGGGGTACAAGCTTTTCCCTTCTGTATTTGTCCAGGACTTATCAGATCTTGTCATATTCTATGCAAGTGATAGTGATAATTCCAGAAAAGACTCCCGCCTCCCCCCACACCCATTCATTTGGTTTGTCAAGCCTGCATATGTGACAGAAGAAGAATTCAATCAATTGAAGCAATCAGCTCTTAATGCCCCTTCCCAGTCAACAAACCCTGCCTCCCCCATCAAGCCACCTGCCTTCCAACCCTGACTCCCAAACACCACACATTCTCTCCCCACTATCTCTGATGCTGTCCCTTTCACAGGTGCAGATGAAGGCAATGTTCATTCTGCCCATTCCCTCCCCTTCTCATCCTTTGATGATTAAAATAAATCTTTTATTTGTGACAACTTATTAAAATTAATATTTCTCTTTCAATTCACAATTAACAATATTTCCTTTACAGTGTTAGCATTTCCCATATTTAAAAAAAGTGTGGTGCATTTGATGTAGTAACATATAATTATTTGCATTGATGTTTTTTGTTATCAATAATAAATTAAGAACCACAAATATAAATATTGCATTAGAATATTGCAATTAGACGTCAACTCTTGATATTTTGATATCATGTGCATAACTCAATGCATTTTGTTTGATAAAATTGATTGTAAACAAGTCCTTTTTTATTGTACTTTATTTAAATGGACTGTGTTTATACTAGAGAGCCATTAACGCTTAGTACAAATATTGATACATAGTGTATTTTACAGCCTGTATATTTACCTATTGGTAATAATTCTGTAAACTTTTCAGTTGGATTTTGTGAGGTAATAATAATATAATGGATTAATAAATTACTGTTATTATCATTAATTAGCTGATTTTCTCTGCTGTGGCAATTGTGCATTTTCTGATATTTACGCACTAGTATCCAATTGGTTGGTTTCATATCCAATCACACAGGCAATAGAGAACGTGGTTGCCACCCCAACCACATCTGGTCTTGGGGTGGTGACTTTATTTCCTATTGCCTGTGCAATTGGATGTGAAACCAACCAATTGGATACTAGTGCATAAATATTGGAAAATGCACAATTGCCACAGCAAAGAAAATCAGCTAATTAATGACAATAAACAGTAATTTATTAATACATTGCATTATTATTATCTCAAAAAATCTGACTGAAAGGTTTATAGAATTATTACCAATAGGTAAATATATAGGCTGTAAAATGCACTATGTATCAATATTTTTACTAAGCATTAATGGCTCTCTAGTATAAACACAGTCCATTTAAATAAAGTACAATGAAAAAGGCCTTGTTAACAATGACTTTTATTAACAAAATGCATTGAGTTTTGCACATAATATCAAAATATCAAGAGTTGAGGTCTAATTGCAATATTCTAATTCAATATTTACATTTATGGTCTTTAATTTATTAATGATGATGAAAAATATTAATGCGTTGAAGGTAGTACTATAAAACCAGTTTTTGATGTAAAGCAAACAAAATGTCAAATATCTACAGCCTAATAAACAAATTAGAGTCAGCCTTTTGGAGGGCTGTCAAGCTTGAAAATAACATAAGGGAAATTGTGGTAAATCAACTGGGAAATGAGGGAAGGGCCTTGGTCCAGCAAAACAAAACCCCAAAAATACCTGGGAACAATAGTCAACAAAGAACACAAGGAAATAGTTTTAAATCTTCAAAAGGAAATACTCAAGCGGTTAGATTTCAAAAGCAAAAGTACAACCTGTGGGAATTTGCAAAAACCAACAGAAAGAATACTCAAAAAATCAAATTGATTGAAGGAAATGAAAGCTCAAAGGAAATTAACACAAATGAAGAGGAAACTGATCAAATGGAAACAGATGAAAACAAAACACAATCAAGAAGCAGAAGGGCCTCAAGAAACAATAAAAATTCAATTAATGAAAATCAGGAGGAAACACAAGTAACACAGAAAATAAGGAAGATCAAGCCCAGAAAAACAAATGAAGAGCAGCCAACGCTCATGAAGTTTGCTGAAGGGGCACCTGTGGCTGAGGGGGCCGCAGGGGAAACAATCATTAAGTCTTTTTATGTTTTACTTATATTTACTTTAGTTATAACTAGGAATGGGGACAAGGTTGCAGAAGTGGCGGCTTTCACGCCAAGTTGGTATTATGGGGTTACCAATCACTGGTAGCCCCTGTAAAGCAAATAAATAAAAATGAAATAAATAAAATAATTCAAATGAATATGAATAATTTTTCAAATATAGAAGCAAAAGCCAGGGAATATTTACCACCTGTGGGGTGCTTGCCGTGGATTAGGGAAGCATACAAAATAGGAGCAAATATCAACTTCAAAGAGATAACTGAAATATGCAGGGATATCAAAATAAAATTCAATGAATATATTTATGAAAGTATACAATAATTCCCCTTTTAAAATATCAATGAATATGAAAAAACCTAATAAAAACTGACTTTCAAATAGGAACTGAATATCTTAAAGCTGAACTTTTTAATGAAGTATTCAAAGCATTATCAAATAACGTCAGGGACACAGTTCTTGTGAATACATTTAAACCTTTATTTATTTTGTTTGCGGAGGCATGGGGGGCAGATACAAGTTGGGCGCCCTCTAGAACCATCTTCAAATTCAGCAACACATCCTATATTAACAGATTAGCTCAAATACATATAAAATTATTTATGTTATCTGAAAAATATACCTTGCAAAGGATTCACATTACAGTGTACCTAGAAATTCTACTACATTGCATATTAAAGACTAACATCAAAAAATTAGAGGATGTACCTATACAACTTGATATATGCTATTGAGGGTCTGGCTGTACAAGTATTCTAGCTACCACCAACCTACTCAACATACATCCATTGCCCAATTTGGTGCCCTTTCAATATACTGTTCAACATACTGGAAATGACAACCAAGCAATATCACATGACTGTCCAAGTATTCAGTGGCTTGAACCCATCCTGCACATGACCAACCCCTAGGTTCAATCCAACTAAATCTCTGCCACAGACAAGTCTATATAAGTCTAAAGTATTATCCAATAAAATATACTTCTTCTCAACCTATTTTTATATTCAAAGCTTCCCCAAAGGCGCTCCTTATCATTGTTAGCAGATACGGTTTTTTGACCACACCCATGAAAGAGAAAATGACTGACCAAAACCTGCCCACCTTTGCTCATATACTCAACCAGGCCACATTCCAGGAGACCTGATGAACGTACTTCCACGCCCACAACATTGACAAAGATATACCTAGTGGATGCACTGTATTTGAAGGTCTGGTCATGCCCAAAGCATGCACTAAGATAAATCAATACAGTTGCTCTCTGCAACCACAAATAAATGCACAACCACCTATCACAGGTGAAGTTACCAACACCAAGTACATTGTTATTGACAAGTTCTTTAGTTAAAACAAAGAAAATGCCATCAACTGACTAGACCACTCAGCTGCTAAACTCTGCGCCAGCCGCATCCCCCACAAAAATTGGTCCAGGAAGCCAGCAAGCGCCTTTACAAGGCTGCAGCTAACTGGTTTGCCACCTGGGTTGGCTCACAAACTGACAACCAGCTTGACAACTGGGAAGAGTTCAAAGCAGTTATCAACCACAATTTCTACATCACTAAATTCCTCCAAGACATTGCAATGTAGCTCAGCAATCTTCCTCAGAAGACCACTAACACAGCTTATGCCATGAACCTGAGGAAATACACCACAAAATCCAAAATCCAGCGCAAGCTGACAACGTACACACCAGAGCCTCATTCATCAACAGAATGAAACCCTCTGTTGCTGCCCTCATCCGCCCAGAGGTTAATACTTTCATGCCTGCGCTCATTGCAGAAGCCAAGCGCGCGGAAAAATGCGCAAACATGGAATATACTGCACGCAGCAGCAACCACTCCTCAAACAGTAATGGCAGAGAAAACTCCACTAGTAACAAATGCCAAAACACTAATCACAGCAACAGCAACTCCAATTGCAACAATGGCAATTGCAGCCAAAGTGAAAATTGCTCCTGTCCCAAGAAAGAGGACACTGCCAAAGTTAACAACACTGAAACAGCAAGTCACTATACATCTGACCCCACATTATCTGACCTCAAAGGTCTCAAAACAAAGGAACATGGAAAAGAAGAGGAGGAACAGGAAGAAGTGCCCCTGTATACCCCCAACTTGACAAGAAACTGTACCAAGGCACAAACTTTGCTGCTTGCATCCCACGTGTCCTGCAATCCTCCATTTTTATGAACGTGAAAATTAAAGATTGCTCACAATTTTTTTGTCTACCCATGCACTTACAAATCTCATACACATAAAATTTAATTTGACTCTGGTGCATAACACACCATGGTTATCAAACCATTTGTAACCAAATATAAAATACCAGTTGTCAAATCCAACTTCAAATATGCCAGAATGGCAGATGAATTAAAGGTTCTACTCAAAGGAGAAACAACTCCCTTCAGAATTGACCTCCAACGCATACAAACGTCCATCAAAGGACTTGTCATGAACAACATAAACTTTTACATTGTAGCAGGCATGAAGTGGTTCACCCAAGTGAACCCCAGTTTATGTTGGAAAACAAAAACCATGACCATCAAACACAACAGAGTCAATTTTAATATCCTCAAAGAACCCAACAACCTCATTCTAAGAGACACAGTATTTGTCCAGGTCATAGACAAGATGACTCAGAACATTTAACAAAAGATAGTACCCTCCACATAACAAGATCCACTGAATTCAAAATATGCAAACAACCATGATTCAATGCCCAGAACTTGCGGCAATCCTAAACAAATACGCTCATGTATTCAAGGAAGAACTCACAGAGTTACCACCCAAACGAGAGGTCTAACACAGCATTGACCTATGTAAAACCATGACTAAACCTGCACCCCTCTACATACTCTCCCCCATGGAAACCCAAACCCTCAAGACTCATATTGAGGACAACCTAGCCAAAGGATTCATTTGCCCATCTGAATCCCTGTGGGGAGCGGCAGTGTTCTTTGTAAAGAAAAAAGAAGGTTCACTCCTCTAGTAACAGACTATAGAGGTCTCAATGCAAGCACAGTAAAGAATAAATATCCCCTCCCACTCATATAGAATCTGTTTGCAAGACTCTCTAGAGCCAAATTTTTCTCAAAGATTGACCTCACCTCAGGTTATAACCAAGTTGAAGTAAAAAAATACATACCAAAAACTGTGTTCTGCACTCAATTTGGGTCATTTGAATGTAAAGTAATGAACTTTGGGATGACCAACGCTCCAGCAATGTTTGTCACCATGATGAACCAAGCGCTGAATGGCCTCTCAAATACATTATGCTACCTCAACAATATCATTATATTCTCAAAAACAAAAGAGGAACACCTCACACATGTCCACAAGACACTCAATTGACTTGCAAAGCACTAAATTTACGCCAAGCCTAGCAAGTGCCAATTTATGGAAAATTAACTCCTGTTATTGGGCCACATTGTCTCTGAAGATGGCATCAAAGCAGATCCAGAAAAAATAAAAGCCATAAATAACATGCAACGCCCCACCTCCATTAAACAAGTTAGAGGGTTTCTTGGAATGTTAGATTACCTAAGGAAATACATCAAAGACTGCAGAAAGTTCACCACACCAATCAATGACTTAACCAAGGGTAATGCCAAAAATAAATTCATCTGGACATCAGAATGTGAAAAGAATTTCCAACTATTAAAACAAAGATTTGATCAAAGCACTAATCTTGCAATACCCTGATAACAACAGGTACTATGAGCTCAAGTTGGATGCCAGTGACACCGCCATTGGTGCAGTCCTACGCATCCTCCAGCCAGGGCAGCAAGACTTCCTGCCAGTATGTTACAAAAGCAGAAAACTGACCAAAACTGAGCAGAGATACCTTTACATGATAAAGAATTGCTAGCAATATATCACGCATGCAAGAAATGGAGATGTTACCTTGAAGGACACTTAAACGTCTGAGTGCTAACTGCCAAAAATCCTTAATCTATTTCAAAACTCAGAACGCACTTGCGCGGCGCCAAGCCAAATGGATGTCCTTGCTGGAACAGCTTAACCTGGACTTCCAATACAAAAAGGGGGAAGAGCTGTTCACGGCTGATGCTCTCTCTAGGCTATGCTAGCCAAGAGAGGATCACCCTGACCACCTGGACCCTGACTGGCCCAACCTATACAACACTGAGTACAAGACAAAAGGAAAGGATCCCTCCACACATCAACTAACCCACAATATGCTAGTAAGGAATGAAAAACATTTCCACATATCAAATGGCACAGTATACCAAATCATCAAAGATAAACACATTCCATACATCCCACTCACACAAAGAGTTGACACTATACTAAGACACCATTGTCTGCTAGGACACACAAAGGCTAACAACCTATATCTCACACTGAAAGAGATAGTATGGTGGCCCAACCTGAAGCAAGACATAATCAATGCTCTAAAAAAGTGTACAGTATGTGAAAAATACACCAGCTCTAAGGCGCCACAGCCAACAGTTAACCCAGTACCTGACCCTGAACCATTTAAGGTTTGGGGACTGGACGTAGTGGGACCCTTCCCAGAAACCAAAACAAATCAACATTTCCTAATTGTATCCATCAACTTTGCCACATGTTAGCTCATCTGCTGGGCAACAAAAGATCACAAGGCAGAAACAAATAAATCTATCATCAATAAAGCAATCATAGCAGACTACGGCACTCCCAACTACATCATAACATATGGAGCAAAAGAGCTAACAGGCCACGTAGTAAATGATAATATAAAACAAAAACCATTAAACACTTACAACCTCTCCATACAGGCCACAGGCCAACAGCAGAGTGGAACACCTAAACAACAGCCTTATAGGACCCTAGAGAAAATAATGGATGGCAAAGCCAAAGACACATGGCCACTATACGTGAAACATGCATTACTAGTATCCCAGGTTCACACCAATCAAGGGACAGGCTACTCACTGTTTGAACTAACATACAGATAAAAACCAGAGATAGTTACCTGCAACAATTAACCATACATAAAGATCCCCCGGGAAACCCCCTACAGTAGAACAAGTACCAACTCTATAACACATACACCTTAAAGCCAAAATAGCAGAAATAAAAAGGCTCAAAACACAAAAGGTAACCTCTATAGAGGAACCACTTCCCATTGACTCCCCTTTCTGGGTCCTGGCTGGAAACAAAAGCAAGCTAGACTCAATACACAGAGGACCAGGAAGAATCCAAGTACAGACCAGACAGAAACACCTATCTAGTGAAATTCCAAGATGTCAAAACCCCAATTGTCAAGAAATACCACAGAACCTATCTCTGCCTTAGAAAAGGAGAACACTCAACCTGACTGGTATCAACTAGCCAACAACTCCAGGAACATCAGGTGACAGCCGTTAAGACAAAGCCCCCTCCTGATGTACCAGAGTAACCCCTTAAGGGGGTGTCAAGGATCTGGATGTACAAGTATTCTGGCTACCGCCAACCTACTCAACATCCAGTCATTACCTGATTTGGTGCCCTTCCCATATACTGTTCAATATACCAGGAATGGCAACCAAGCAATATAACATGACTGTCCAAGTATCCAGCAACTCAAACCCATCCCGCACATGACCAGCCCCTAGGTTCAATCCAACTAAATCTCTGCCACAGCCAAGCCTATATATATCTAAAGTATTATCCAATAAAATATACTTCTCTTCTTTCTTAATTCCATATCTTAAGCCTCCCCAAAAGGCGCTCCTCATCATTGCCAATTAGCACTTGAACACCAGAAGACACTCTGGGGGTATAGGACAGTCAAGCATGTCCCATACAACTTCTTTGCATTGGCATTGTTGTATGGGTACTAAGTGCTTCCCAAAAAGAATCTGCTGATTGATTTGCTTACCTGCCTCCCTTTTAATAAGTGTTTGGCAATCACTGGGGTGCAGGGCGCCAGCCCTCTAGCAATTGCATCCAGGGTTGTCCACCACGTACAGAAGAGTATGTGGATCCAATTAGACACTCTAGCTGAAAATTTGATTTTGGGGTATAATTCCCCAGAATAATCACATTCCATTTGCAATTTGCATATCCCTAATAAATTATATTCCCTTGCAATTTAACCTTTTAATTTTTATTTTTTATTTTTTATTTTTTTATTTTTAAATATTAAAATTTGAAGTTTTAAATTGTAATATTTAAATTGTAATAGTAATATATCTAAATATATTATAAGACATTGGTTATAGTTGCAAATACATCAAATAATAAAAATAATTAAAAATATTTTATTTACTAGCTTGCTAAGTACAGGTTCATTTATTACATAGTTAAACATAAAGAACTAGATTTATCCGCAACATACAGCCTGCTCCACTTATGTTCTAAACAAGTGCCAGTTTAGAACTCAAATTACCTTTCCCTTGTAATATAATTTTATAAATATATTTTATATGCTTGACCCGCGTCATAAGTACTAATTAGTAAGAGATACATGAAAATCATTGGTTTTTGTGTGTGTGGCTATAGTGGCACTAAAATATTAAGGATCAGATGATGACTTGCAAGGTCCAATTTGTGGCTTAAAAAAAGATAAAGTACCAACAAGGAGAAGACAATTGTTTAAATAAAATTAATCTATTTATATCATTTTTATTTTTTAACGTAACAGTCAATATAATATTCAGTGCATTATAATAAAAATATATTCCTCATATCTAGTATATTTAATTTTACTTACCTTTTCTACATATTCTTATATGTCTATAATACAATACTGCCACATCATTATATATAAATAATAATTTTTGAGTCCTAATAAAAACAACATAAATAAAAATAAAAACAAATAAAACCTGGAGTGCCCATTTATCTGATTGGCTCAGAGGCCAGGGCTTTGGGAAGGAAGGAATGTGAGTGCTTGTAAAAAGCCACCACCACATCAAGTGGCATTGCAAATTGACTGGCCTCAAGGATATTGAATAGATCCTTGGTGTCCTGAGGAAGCCTTGCTTTGACCTTATTCTTGATTCACCCAAAGACCTCCTCAATTGGATTCAGAAATGAAGAATATGGCGGAAGAAAGAGGAGTCTCATTGGGCAGTCAGCCAGGCAGTGGCTGGCCAAATGGCTATTTTTATCAATAGGTGGAAAATTGGACACAACCAGATCCACTTTGTGGAGCCCAACATTATCTAACACAACAATGTTGGTTGTGCTGCTATAATTGATCTGGAGGTATTCCTTCACAGCTTGGAGAAAATCAAGGAATGTCCTGCTATTATGGGAACCCTTGATCATCTGGTTTTGATCCAACCCGCAAGGACCAAGAAGTGCTACCATTGAATAGGTCTGGGAACAGAAAGCTGCATGATGGGCTACACCATCCTTGGACCCCTTCTTGAACCACCCATGCCTGGACCTGAGTGAGGAGGAAAACAACAATTTGTTGATGTAGAAGAACTGGACATTCCCAGTCTCCTTTAGTGCCAGATATGTCTTGGCATAAATATGTCAATCCTCAATGGTCTTTTCACTGTTCCTATTGTACGGAGAAACTCTGAGCACCTTCCACAAGAAGCCCAAATCAACCATTGCTTTGTAAACAAGGGTTTTAGAAACAGAAAGCCTGAACTCCATGACCAACATTGATATGACAGCAAGCATGACCAGGCAACAATCCTTGGTCACTCACTGCCTGATTGCCTCAAGATGGGTGGGCTGAAGTAGGCTGGGCTGCCGCTTATACTTGGTGGATTTGTAAATTTTCCTGGTATTGCCGTACTTTTTGTTGATGTCGCCAATATATCTGGCTGTGGCACCAAATTGGGACGCAATATCCCAAACTGCCATTCCCCTGTTCAAGCAGTTGAGGAGAGTTTCTTGCTCACTATCTGTAAGAGAGGGGGGCTAGACTAACAAAGTCTGGCTCCCATCCTGGTGGGACCAACCACCAAGATGCCATGCAGTGCAAGACTGGGATAGCTGCACAAGGGGGCCTCCCAAAAGAGACCGGCTGAGAAAGGGGAGGGAAATATACATCCAAGGCCATGAACAGGGCCCCGGTAAGCAACCACAGAGAACAATCCCAGGTGGGAGGGCATCTGGGTTTAACATGGGGATTTGGTGCAGGGAGGGTAGGGAGGGAGCTGAGACTGCTGTGGGGAGAGGATCAACCAAGTCAGAAAAAGGGGGCTAGAAGTTCTGGATTCTGGAGGGGTTGACAATCCCTCAGGGTAAGAGGCTGACCAAGGAAACAAAACATAGGATTCTAAGTTGGTGGGGACCTGGGGGAAATGACTGATGGTATTAGAAAGCAGACCAGGAGCAAACCCAGGAGTTTGAGAAATCAGGGAAAGTTTGTTCCAAAAGCCAGGGCTGGTGGACCAGAACAATAGGGAGATAGGAACCAATATCTACATAGCCACCTTTTACCAAGGAGACAACATGATATCAGAGGGGATTTCCAACTGGGACTTCTGGATGGACAGTCCAAGCGCTCTGGGAAAGTAACAAGGGCACAGACCAGGTTTGGATTTCCTCAGGTCAATTTCAACAGAACTACAGGCAGGCGGACAGACAAACAGGCGGACCAGGGAAAAGCAAGTGGGGGGAACAGTAGCAAGAGTTAGGAAAAATACTTTTATTATTAAATAAAACTTTTTAAAATACAAAGAGATTTGAAAAGTCAGGAGTTTTATTCAACAATTGGAATTGGTAAGCAAGAGACCTGATGACCCATGCTTCCATTATATGCAGGGGGGAAAGTGATAGGGCTGGGAGTTTTGGAAGGGGGCTATCAGAAAGCAATCTAAAGGGGAGCCTGTTAAAAGCCACTGGCCAATCTTTCCCTGGTTTATGATCAAAATAATATGGGCAGCGGACCTGGAGGTAGAAATCAGTCCCCCCAATTAGCTAGGAGCCTTCCAGGGACTCAGGGTGTGCATTTCCCCTAATGCCTTCCTCTGACGTCCCAACTGGAGGGCTCCTGAAACCAATTATTTTGGGCTAAGGGACTTCTGGGCTGGAGGATTGGCTACCTGGGATACCACCAATTGAGGGATTTGATACCCAATTTTCCTGGACTGCAGGTTAATCCTATCCTGCCCCATGAGGCCCTCATTTTCCTGTTGACCCGCCAGTTGTCTCAGAACAGGACAACACCAGGACAGCAAGCAATCTAGCTGGATTAAAGTCTTCTCCACAGTTGGAGGGAACTCTAGCAAAAGGATTGGGACTTCAGCCAGGAAGGCCAACACAAAGCGTTCATCTACCGTATGGGCCAGGTCCTCCAGGTTTTGGAGGGTTTTTGCCTGCACACGGGCCATTGTTTTCAACGGTCTGGGAAAAACATCCCAATTCAGGGCTAAAGGTGGGCCACAGAACTTTACACTATATGTCAACTGACACTGGCCCTTGGCAGGTACTGCGGCATCCTGGCTAGCAGGCTTGACACAGGGGATGGGGACCTTTGTGTAGAAGGTTGGATCACGCTTGGTTGCGCTGGCGCCTTCAATGGTGGCATACAACACAGCTGTAGAAGGCTCTTCAATGGTGGCCAATAGCACATATGAGGTATCAAAAACGCGGGGGCAGGAAGTAGCAACTCTTGGATCAAGAGTGCGGGGCCAGGTGAAAACTGGGTACACAGTGGAGGTGTAAGTAACCTCAGTTTTCCTGGTGACCCTAGTTTAGGAGACTTTGGTGGCAGGCCTTGAGAGTGGCTTCTGTCTTGGATTCATGCTGGTTGATTGGGCTTGGAATGCTGGAGGTGGTTGACTGGCGCTGACACCTTGGGAGGCCTGTGTATCAGCATGACTCCACTCAAGTTAGGTTCTGTGTCTGTTCTGGATCTGTTCTTGGACCCTCTGGTACGCCCTCGTGGACGGGCTGCCCTGCGGGCTGGTGCAGGAGCAGGTTGGGAATGCAATTGATGGTCCATAAAAATAAAGTAAAAAATATATTTTAGATTAAATATGTATTTATTTGGAGTTATTGGTTTAGTTGTGGGTAGTTGTTTTCTCTTGATTTAGCCTTGAATAGTAGCAGAGTTTCTATATTGATGATTTGAAGTAAATAATATTGTATACTTTCCAGGTTTGGATGAGTTTAAAGTTTAATAACTTTTTACGTCTAAACATGGTTATTGAGATTAAATTTTTAGTTTGATTTTAGTTGTGGTGGAGCTTCTTTATTTGGGTTTTTGTTTCCTAGTATGCTTACTTTACATTAAATTTGGATTCCAATTCCCGCAATTAATATCTGAGTTTACTAGTGGCACTCAAAAGTGATTTGAAATTTGGTTCATGGATTTGACAATCCCGCAATTCCAAAAAACATAGTAAACTTAATGAAAATGATTGATGTGACAGAAATCACTGGATAATATGAAGCTGTTTCTAAATGATGGGGAATTACCACCCAAATCCACATAGAATTGATGATTAACCACCAACGCGGCTTTAAATATCTTTTTGTGAAATTTCCAATTGAAACTCCAGGATTAAGTAGAAAAATCAATCCTAACCAGAGTAAACCAAGATAGATGACCTGGGAAAGCATCAATGCATCTTCAGCATAGAATTCTGGGCATTGGGAAGTGACACAATTTTCATTTTCAAGAATGGGGGTGGAGCTACAAAATTGGCTGGCATGAAATTGACATTTGGCGGCATCAACAACAAAGTTCCAGCTGAAGGACCCCATCTTCCTGAAATGATTTGGTTCAGAATCATATTGTAGAGAATATACCGCAACAACCCAATCACAGAATGCATTTTTAAAATTTAAAATTAGAACTTGGTATAAATGATTTTTATTGAGTAAATTTATGTGGACTCAACTCTTAGAGTTGAAACAGGAAAATTATTCAATATATATCAGAAAAATTGACTAAGAAATACCGCCTGAGTCTTGACCTCCTATTCCTTCCACATTGTCAAGTAAGTATCTAGTCCAGGTTTCAAAAGAACCCTTGTGTGACCAGTTTCTGACAACCATGCTGATTAACAAGCTTACATTGGGTGACCCTCATATTACGTCAATTTATCAACGTCAGTTTGAAAGGGGGAGCTGGTTTCAGCTGGCAGACTGGAGCAGCCGTGACCTTTTTTTGATTGACTATTTGGTTTAAATTCATTAACTTGGTCAATTTTGATACAGGTTTCCTGGCCTTCTGAGCCTTCTTACTTGGACAGACAATACCCAGCATTATGGAACCTACTGTGGCATTACCCTCTGCTTTAGCCCGGGCACAATACCACCATATGAGAGATGGCATAAGGAGAAATTCTTATGGGCAGGTGGGAGTTTCATTGCGGCTAAGGTAAGTTCAGGGTGACCAATAGCAGTGATTGCGCTTGTAGAACTCCTGGATCAGATCAGAGGAATTTGAACAATTGTAGTGGGGAACCCAGGAGTTTTCAGAATCAGGATGACCTTTCCAAGATACCAAATATTCCAAACAGCGAAGATTCTTGCAGGAAGCTAGAATACAATTTAACTCTTACTCAGGTTCTCCTTCCACAAGAATGAGTTGGGAAGAGGGAGTCTCTGTTCCTTTAAAGGGAGTAAGGAGACATTCATGGAAGGTGTGGAAAATCTTGAAAGCAGGAGGTAAATCCAGCCAATAGGCGGAGGGACCAATCTGACGTTCTACCTTGAAGGGACTAACTTGCTTGGGACCCAATTTACGACATGGAACTTTAAGTTTCATATTGCAAGCATTGATCATGACTAGATCACCTGGCCTGTAAGTTGGACCTTCCTGGCGCTTGCAATCTGTGTATTCCTTGTAAGTTGTCACGGCGGTGGCAAGAGTAACTTGGAGCTCCTGATGGACCTGCTTTAATACAGCAGCTTGATCAGTTGCAGCTTCCACATTGCTAACCAAACAAGGACCCATGTTGGAAGAAGGATTGTAACCCACATTGGCATAAAATGGCAATACTTGAGTTGACGTGTGCGGGGCGTTATTATATGTGAAATCTGTCATGGGTAGATTATCACACCAGTCATCTTGTTGTGCATTGGTGTAGCAGCGTAGGTAGACCTCCAAACTTTGGTTTACCCTCTCTGTTTGTCCATTGGACTGGGGGTGGAAAGCAGTAGAGCGGCACAATTTGATATCAAGGATTCCAGTAAAAGCTTCCCAGAACTGAGCAATAAATTGAGGACCACAGTCACTTACAATCTCCATTGGGATGCCATGTAGAGAGAAGATTCTGTTCACAAATAACCTAGCAGTTTCCACTGAAGTAATTGTGGTTGAGCAAGGTACAAAGTGTGCCATCTTTGTGAAACAATCAACTACTACCATGATTGCATTAAACCCATTAGAATTGGGAAGCTCGCCAATGAAATCCACCAACACAGACTTCCAAGGGCCCGCAGCAGGCTGAAGTGGAACCAGTAAACCAGTATTCTTATTCCAACTGTCCTTGGATCAAACACATACCAGGCAATCTCAAAAAAAGCGGCTACCTGCACAGTCAAACCTTTCCAGGAAAACTGGCAGTGGATAAGTTCCACTGTTTTGTTTTTTCCTGGATGACCAGCTGTTGAACAGGTATGATTAGCCTCCATGATTTCATCCCAAATAGTACCTTCAGGGACCCACAAGCAACCTTGATGATATAAGACTGGATCAATCTTATGATAACCCTGAGGCTGACCTTACTGGGTTTGCACACGCTAGCTCCAATAGCCTATCATAACCTTTGGACAAAGGTTGCAGAAACTTAACCTTGGAATACAAGTCCAGGTCTGCGCCCTCAGCTAAGGACATGGTGGCCAACGTAGCCGGTGGAGGTAATACAAAAGGCAATACAGCTTTGTCTGGAATTATAGTAAGTGTGTTAAACTTGTTGTCCATACTAGCATCTGGGAGATGGGAGGGGTTCCTGCTTAGAGCATTGGCCAAGTGATTGTCAGGTCCCTTAATAAATTTGTAGCGGAACTTGTATCTTGTCAGATCACCATGCCATCTGGATTGGCAACCCAAAAAAACCCTGGGTTTTCAATAATATAGAAGAGCTTTGTGGTCAGTTCTTACTACAAATGGATGACGTGCTGACATAAGATGGTGGTGCCAATGCTTTAAAAATTCTATTACAGCCAACAATTCCTTGTTGTAAATCATGTAGTTGTGTTCTTGAGCCTCTATCTTCCTGGAGAAATACCCTACAGGTCTCTCAATCCCGTCACTAGCCATTTGCAACAGCACACTAGCCACAGCGTATTTAGATGCATTGGTGGAAACCACAAAAGGAAGCTCAGGATCCACATGTCTTAACACTGGGGAGGACAACAAAAGAGCCTTGACTGCTGAAAAGGCACTTGCACACTCAGGCGTCCAGACTAAAGTCGTCTTTCCACTAGCCAAATATAAAGGGGCAGCCACCTCAGACAAGTGGGGAGTGAATTTCTTCAAGAACGTACATGTACCCAGAAAACTACAAAGTTGGGATACTGTCACAGGTGTAGCATACTCTTGAACCGCAGCTTCTTTGCCAGGGGCAATGGTGTGGCCATCCTCAAAGATAATATTACCCAGAAAAGTAACCTTACATTTAAGAATTCACATTTACTTGTTTTGATAATCAAGTTTGCTTGGAGAATGCGCTCTACAACTGCCAACAAGTGGGCCTTATGGAACTCCTCATCTGGAGAAAGCACCAAGATGTCATCCATATATGCAATGGCACAAACACCTAGGAAATCTCCCAGGACTGAATCAATCAACCGCTGAAAGTAAGCTGGGGCATTCTTCAATCCAAAAGGTATTATGCATAACTGGAAGATACCCTTATTGATTCTGAATGCTGTTAACCATTCCATTCCTTCTGCAATCCTTATTTGATTGAAAGCATTCAACAGGTCAAGTTTTGAGAATACCTTGGCCTTCTCAACACATCTAGAGATCTGTGCTTTGAGAGGTAAAGGATAAGGATCCGGAATTGTAATGTTGTTCAAATTCCCGTAATCAACACAAGGACAAAGGGAACCATCAGACTTCTGAACAAACAATAACAAAGAGCAGATTGACAAAGCCTTCTTGAAAATGTAGCCTTTTGCCAACATGTCGCAAGTCCATTCTTCCAAACATGCATCTTCCTTTAAGGTTAAAGGGTAAATAGGAGATGCAATGCAAATCAGATCAACAGTAACCTTAAAGTGAAAGTCAAACTGAGTGTGCTTGGGAAGGACCTCGCCTCTGGTGGCGTCAAATGCCGCAGACCAGGGTTGCAAGCATGCTGTTAAATCCAAACTTGCGGGGACAGGGATAGGCACTGACTGTATTGTCTGTGATGATTGCTCTAATTCAGACATATCCAACAGCGGAATATGAATGGTTATACCTGAAGAGTGTTCCACCTGCAGCTCATTTTTCTCCAGTAAGGTTGATACATTATGATCTCTCCACCAACTCACTCCCAAAATGATAGGATACATCAGGGTAGAGCAAACAGAAAACCTTGCAGTAAAGGACTGACCTGCAACTATAAAAGTAACTGGCTTCTTCAGCTGGAAGGAGGGGAACATTTGACAGTTTCCACCCCTAACAAGAATTCCAAGGTGGTACTTGAGCTGTAGCAAGTCTGCAGTCTCCACACTCATGAAGTTCTCAGAAGCACCTGTATCCAATAAAATGGCTGGTCAATAGATAGTTTGACCATTATCTATGTTACCATAAAACAAGAAGTAACCAGAAGTAGATTTATTGGCAGCAAAGGCTGTAATCTCAGCAGGAGTTTGCTTCTCCTTGGTAGTACAGACGGCAGCTAAGGAGGCAGGATGCTCCTGGAAGTATTGCTTGATCATTTCTTGAACAGCGGCGGGAAGAACGGGATAGTTATAATCAATGGGCACAAGAGGCAACTCTTTGGACACAACCTCAGAAGGCTTGGTAGGTATGACGTGCTGAAGCATTGCCAAAGAGCTATCAGGACTGGACACCACAGGGGCTTCATTCACATGGACAGGTTTGTTCACCACTGCCAATTTCAGCTGAGAAGAGCTATGAGAAGAAAAATCCTGAGTTTGGCTGGAAGGAGCTGCCATAGAGCTGGGACCAGAAAACCAGGAGCACACAGCAGGCTTATCCTCAATTACCAATGTACCTTGTTTGGAAGTAGACAGATTTGAGACCAGAGAAAGAATTTGGCTTACCAGAGCCTCAGTTGTGGTTAACAGGAAATCCCAAACCGCCAAATCCTGGGCAGTCTGGTCAACTGCTAACCACAATGCTGAGAGTTTGTTCACCTCAGGAACATCAATTGTACGGCAATAGGTAAGAAACTGAGGAAGGAATACCGAAAGCAGAGTTGTACCCTGACGGAAGGCATACAGCTTACAATATACTTTGAGCTCCTCAATAGATACACACAAATTTTTTAACAAAGGATATAGAGATGCACTCTCAGTTAAAACACGTGGATTGTGCTCCACCGCGGACAACAACCATTCTCAAGCATCTTTGGAAACCTTTGTCATCACATGGTAAACTTGGGATTTGTGACTAAGGCTTGAGCCAGAATAAAATGATAATGCTGACAAAACTTCACGCAAAATTTCATCAGTGGGTGGGGCAGGAAAATAATCCAGGCGCCAAAATGACATGACACAACAGAAATAGGAAACAGAGGATCCAGTCTCTTCAACTGCAACTGGAGATGGAAACCAAAAATTAAAGAAAAGTCCAAACTGAAAACTCAGAAATGAACTGATGCAAATAAACATGGTAAATGCAGATATCTCAACAGAGCAGGAGAAAAGAAACACAAATTCATGATGAACTGCTTCCAAAAACTCAGACGTAGAAGAGTTGAGTAATGTGACAGAAATCACTGGATAATATGAAGCTGTTTCTAAATGATGGGGAATTACCACCCAAATCCACATAGAATTGATGATTAACCACCAACGCGGCTTTTAAATATCTTTTTGTGAAATTTCCAATTGAAACTCCAGGATTAAGTAGAACAATTAATCCTAACCAGAGTAAACCAAGATAAATGACCTGGGAAAGCATCAATGCATCTTCAGCGTAGAATTCTGGGCATTGAGAAGTGACACAATTTTCATTTTCCAGAATGGGGGTAGGAGCTACAAAATTGGCTGGCATGAAATTAACATTTTGCGGCGCTGACAACAAAGTTCCAGATGCTGGGCCCCATCTTCCTGAAATGATTCTGTTCAGAATCAGATTGTACAGGATATACCACAACAACCTGAGCACAGGATGCATTTTTAAAATTTAAAATTAGAACTTGGGATAATTGATTTTTATTGAGTAAATTTAGAAGGACTCAACTCTTAGCGTTGAAACAGGGAAAATTATTCAATATATATCAGAAAAATTGACTAAGCAATACCACCTGAGTCTTGATCTCCTATTCCTTTGGCATCTTCAAGTAAGTATATAGTCCAGGTTGCAAAGAACCCTTGTATGACCAGTTTCTGACAACCATGCTGATTAGTGAGCTTATATCGGGTGACCCTCATATTATGTTGATTTATCAATGTCAGTTTACAAGGGGGAGCTGGTTTCAGTTGGCATACTGGAGCAGCTGTGACCCATTTTTGATTGACCGTTTGGTTTAAATCCATTAACTTGGTCAATTTTGATACAGGTTTCCTGGCCTTCCGTGCCTTCTTACTTGGACAGACAATACCCGGCATTATGGAACTTACCGTGATAGTTGATATATTTGAATGCTTCAAATCTGATTCCAGTTAATTCATTTTTTCCATTGACAATATGCAGTTCAACTTGAACTTTTTAAAGTGTCTATGAGTTCCTGCATTTTTAAAAATTCAAATTAATACACAAAAAAATCAATTTAATTAAAAAAGGCCATCCCGCAAAAGTGATTCAAAATTTGGACCAAAGATTTGACAATCCCGCATTTTTATGTTCAGGTTCTGGATTTACAGTAACAAGAATTATATGGCAGCCATCACAATAAATCTAATTGGTTCTACCCCTGCTACCACCCCCCATCTTCTAGCCCCACCCACCCAATCCCAGACCCCCCAGGCCAGCACCACCTCTACATCTTCCCTGCTGTGCTATTCTGCCTAATAGGCATCACTCTTCCCCTCCCACATAAACTCCTTGCTGCCAAACATTTTCTATTTATATTATCTTTATCTTGAATTTCAATTGTTTATTTTCTCTTTGTTAATAGTTGGCTTTATTCTTTATGTTCATATTATTCCTATAAAAAGTATGTTTACTATGCCATGTATCTAGATCCAGGACACAGTTATTTCTGGCACTTTACACAGCTCCCTGTGAAAATATTAACAAAAATTTGGCAATCAGCTAAATTTAAATTAGAAAGTTATATGTTTGTTGTATTTAGATAGAGCTGTTGCTAATCCAAATTCAACCCCTCAATGATAAAATTTAAGCCAATCAGGGACCAGGAGAGAAATTGATTGTTGTGGCATAAAAATCATCCAATAATTTTTTAAGGCATGTGTGCTAATTAATCTGATTGGCTAGTTGTTTTGATATTGTGCTCCATTGCCGCTATGGCAAGTTATTGGTGGGCTAGTGCTCAATCAGCTGCTAGGTTAGCACTAGTCCACCAACACTTGCTACAGCGGCAATGGCACACAGTGGCAAAACAGCCCGCCAATCATATCAATTAGTGCACATGCATCAAAGAATTATTGGATGGCCCTTTATGTCACAGTACTCACTTTCTCACATGGTTCCTGATGGGCTTAAAGTTTATCATCAAGGGTTTGAATTTGGATCAGTGACAACTTTTCTAAACACAGTAAACTTATAATTTTCTAATTTAATTTTAGCTGATTGCCAAATTTTTGTCAAAATTTTCACAGGGGGCTGTGTAAAGAGCCAAAAATAACTATGTTCTAGATCTAGATACATAGAATAGTAAACATACAATTTTATAGGAATAAGCTGAACATAAAGAATAAAACCAAATATTAACAAAGAGAAAATAAGCAATTTAAATTCAAGATAACAATAATATAAATAGAAAATGTTTGGCAACAAGGAGTTTATGTGGGAGGGGAAGAGTGATGTCTATTAGGCAGAATAGCGTGGGAGAGAAGGCGTCAAGGTGGTGCTGGCCTGGGAAGTTTGGGATTGGATAAGAGGGGCTGATGGGCAAGGGTTGGTGGTGTCAGGGGTTTAATTTATTGGATTGATTGTGATAGCTGCCATATAAAGCCTGTTATATTCCTAGTTCATCATTGGCTGGATTGGTTTGTAGATGGCTGTAGCGTGGAGTGAGAGGCTCTTATCCTTGTGTGATTGGTTGCCCATGTTCACGTGAAAGACAATTTGGGCAAACAAGTCAGCTACTATCTTCTGAACAAAGAGAGAACCATGGTCAAGGACACCAAGATAAAGATTTTTAAAAGCCTGCTGGCAGCGCTCCTGGACTGTGTCTTTAATATTGAAGAACATGATATCACCTAGATGGATGTCTGCATGGCCAGCTGGATAAACTAAGGCCTGGTGCCCTTGTCATTGGGATGCCTTGAGGGCAGTGGAGCTACCCTTCATCTGGTGGCTCAGGAAAACCCAATAGGTGGGATTTGTTCTATCCCAGGATTCAAAAAATTCACTGATAATATGGCTATACTCATAGCCATTGGTTTAATCAGGTTTTTTCTAATAATAGACAAACTTTTTCACCAAACACCCAAAAAATGTACCAATGAAAGTCCCCCTCTTGACCTTCTTTCTTTTTATTTTTCTTGGTGTCTTTTCCTTGCTTGCCATATTTGTTGAAATTAATGGAAAATTTTTAATAGGTAATAAACATTATGTCATTGGACAAACTTGTCAAGCATCAGACAAGAGTGAATGTAAGGGCAGGATCATATTGAAATCCTCACTGCCATCACATTGGTTACCACCAAAATTGATCAACACCCTGATTGAAGCCACTTTCCCGTGCATCTAGAGCTGCACCATGCACTTGGAAACCTAAACACCATGATGCGCAAGTTTCTTCTGGACCTGAGTCAGGGGAATCTTGGGGTCTTGTTTCAGGAGATCAAGCATGATTGGTTATGTCTTGTTGATCTGGGACTCTGGGGCCTTCTTTGGCTTCTTGTCTGTCCCAATCAGGTTTTCCTTATTCATTAAGTTGTTGAATTTCCACATGATGATAGCTTGGATAAATTTCAATTGGCTGGCAATCTGGGCCCACTTCATACCACACTGGTTGAGTGTCACAATTTCCTGAAAAATTCGGACAGTAATGATTTGGCGCTTAGTGCGCTGAGCCACAGGAGCTGTAGTCTGATTGGCTGTGGGGGGCAGGTTGAGTGTTGGCAGGCAGTTGTTTCAAACCAGGGTTGCCATCCTGATTGGCTGGTTGGTTGGTGCCTTGCATGGGGTCAGGAAAGGGGGCAGCAGCAGAGCTGGACACTAGGTGACTCTCAAATAAGTCAACCCCATAGGGGTCAGGGTCAAGTACAGGTTGGCCTCCTCATTACCCACATCAAAGATCTGGGTGTAAACGGGTGCCTTTGCGTACTGAGCCTCACCTTTGAGGAAGCTGCCTTGGCTGCTGCTTTTTTTGCTGGCGCCATCAAAAATTTTGAAGTTGTTGAAAGCCATTGTAAAAAACCTAGTGTTGAGTATATACTTCCAGGAAGTATAATAAACAAGATGAGGGGAAGACTAAGAAGAAAATGATACTTTATTGGATATGAATATAGGATAATATAGTATTATGGAAAGCCAAATACTGTCCATGTATGTCATGGAGGCCATGGGGCTTACCTTAGTAATGTTCCTCTTAAGTTGCAAGGCTTACTCAAGCTGTGTTCCATTTAGGATCTGGATTATTTGATCCCTGTAATAGATGGTTGACTGATAGTAGTGTCACCAATTTACTGGTTAGTTGATGACCCATTTGGTGATCTACTTGGGGCATTAATTCCCCAAGAGGGAGTAATCAAAGATGTTGCATCATCTCCCCCTGGGTTGCTGGAAGGCGGAGCCTTGGGAATTTTCTTAAGAGTGTTGGGGATACAAGCTTGGTATTGATCCAGTTTGGCGTTAGGGACAGGGAGTCTGGAATTTTTTGGGCTGTTCTTGCTTTACATAGGCAGAGTTAGTCGTGGTGCATGTGTTTCAGTTCTTTTTGGGCTTCAATTCCCTTGATGAGGTAGGTATTGTTGGGCTTGGCTTCCATGACAATGCCTGGTCCACATAAACCTGGGTCCAACTTGTGCTGGTTGTGGTTGAAAACCCAGATTTTGTCCCCAACTTGGAATCTTTCCTGCTGTAGTGGGATTTTTTTTCCTCTCAACTCTTTTGTGTTACATTTCCTTTTGGTCTTTTCTAGTGCGTTGTATGTTGGGGTCACTGTTGTCTGGCACCTTTTTGGGCAGAGGTAATTGTGTTCCTGTGGTTGTACTAACAAGAGCAGGATTTTTAATGTAGACAAGTTCATAAGGACTTTTGCCTGTGTTACTTTTGACTTGTGTTCTACAGACCATGAGTGGTGTTGGCAGCATGTTGACCCAGGCCTTTGGTTTTTAGCAGATAGCTTGCTGAGGGCTTCTACAAGCAAGCCATTTAGTTGTTCTACTCATACATTTGCTTGAGGGTGATATGAGATGGCTGTGATATGTTTTATTCTATTCTTGGCAAGATAGATATTGGTGTCAATGGCCTAAAGTTTGGTGCCTCCATATGTGATCAGAAGGTCAGGTTTTTAAAACTTAGCTATAATTTCTTTCCCAATAAATTGTCTCACATTGTTGCCTTTGTGTTCTTTTGTAGCTTGTGCCACAGGCCATCTGATTTCATAGTTGTTAGCTGTTATTATGTACTTCTTGCCCTTGCTTTTACCAGGCATTGGTACCACAATATCAAATGACTATACCTTGAAGGGTTGTGTGATGAATACAGGTACTACTGACTTGGGTGGTGCTTTGGTTTTGGTGTACTTCTCATAGACTTCACATTGTTCCAGTACCTCTCTGATATCATCTAGCATGTTGGGCCACCAGTAGTGTGTCTTGAGATATTCAGGCAAGTTCTTGCTATGGGTGTGTTCCAGATCTCTGTGGTATTGGATGATTGTGTCAATCTTTTGCGTTGACAGGAAATAAGGTACAGTGTCACCATTTGGAAGTATTTGGTGCAGAGTGCCATATATGTTTTTGAACATATGTTTGTTTTTGAAGACCTTCTCTTGGATTTCCATTGGGGTGCCAGATGGGAAAACTTCCTGGATATTCCCCATGATTAACATGGGACAGTTGGGGCTGCCATCAGCGCAAAGGACATGTTTGCTGTATAGCCTTGACAGGGTATCTGCAGTAAGCATTTCCTTGTCTGGCTTGTATTCAATTTGCATTGGGTACCTCTGTATGAGGCTCATTCACTTGGCTTGCCTTCTTGACAAGTGATGTTGTGTTTTGAAGAATATTAGTGGCTTGTAGTTGGTGAGTACTTTGAACGTTTGGGCCCCTTTCAGATAGTATCACCATTTTATGAGGCAATGTATGATGGCCACCAACTGTTTATTGTGTATGGTATATCTGTGTTTGCCGTTGGATAGTTTCCTTGACTCATATGCCACAGGGAGGAAGTCCTTTTCTGCCATTTGGATACAGAGTACCCCTCCTATGGCGTAATCATATGCATCAGTTTCTAATTCATAAATTCCCTCACAATTTGGATACTAAAGGATAGAGGCGGTAACCATATGCTCTTTTAGTTGACAGAAGTGTTGGTCTTGTAGGGGTTTCCAGACAAACTTGGTTGTTTTTCTTGTAATTTCAGACAGGGGGCTATTAGGGCGCCCCAGTCAGGGATGAACCTTCTTAAATAGGCTGCTATTCCAAGAAATGTGCAGAGTTTGCTCTTATTTCTTGGGGCTGGCATTTCAGTTATGGCGCGTATCCTGTCTGGATCTGGTTTGATTTTGTCTTTGCTGATAATGTGACCAAGGAATGGAAGTTCAGCCAAAAAGAATTCACACTTTGATGGTTTGGCAATCAATTGGTTTTCTTCAAGGGTGCAGAGAACTGAGCGGATATCTTCCCAGTGTTGTTGCTGGTTGGGACTATAAATGATGTTGTTGTCCAGGTAGATAATTGCTCTTTTCCCAATGTGTTCCTTTAATACTTCATTCATGAAGGTTAAAAAAGTACTGGGAGCGTTTGTCATGCCAAAATTGAGAACAACACATTCAAAGGATCTGTATTTAGTTTGAAATGCAGTCTTTGGAATGTCTTTGGGTTTCACGCAAATTTGGTGGTAACCTGCTGTCAAATCAATTATTGTGAAGATTTGGGACCCCCCAGGGTGTCAAAAAAGTTGTCAATCAGGGGCAGGGGATACCTATTCTTAATTTTGACCTTGTTGAGTGCTCTGTAGTTGGTGACCAGGCGGAGTCCTCCATCCTTCTTTGCCACAAAGAAGACAGCAGCACCAAAAAGTGATTTTATGGTTGTATGAGTCCTTTCTCAAGCGCTTTGTCAAGGTAAGCTTTTGGGGTGTTGTCTTCCTGTGGTGTGAGGCAGTAGATAGGTTGTGCTATAGTAAACTCCCTTTGAGGTTGATTTTGTGTTGTATGCCGCGGTTGGGAGGTAATCCTGGCAGTGTTTATTGGAATACAGAGGGAAATTCATTGACTAGCTGGTCTCTAATTGGGTTTTGTTTGTGTTGAGTTTCTGTGTTTTTGAAGTGTATGACCTCATACATACATGTGCTCTAATTGATTTTGCTGATTTCAGTTTCTTTCTCTGTTTCCATGATCTTTACAAATATGTGGTCCCTCATGAGGGTATCAAGATGTGTTGGGTACACGTGATGGTGGACTTCTCCTCACTGGATAGTGAGGGTGGCACTGTCCCAGTTGATGCAAGGCTTTGTCTTTTGCATTCAATCTAATCCAAGTATGATATTGCATTTGGGGATTGGGATGATGGGGTTGCTAATTGTTGTTTGGACGTCTTCAATTTGGTCTTGGAAAGGTTTTGTCTTGTGGGTAACTGGTGTGCTGTGGTTGTCTGCCATGATGACTTTCTTGATGCTACTTTGAATGGTAGGTAACTTCATGAGGCCTGCAAAACTCTTGTTAATTAATGATTGATTGGCTCCAGTATTAAATAGTGCTGTGCCCTGGTATCTGCAAAAACGGAAAGGATAGGTAAGGAGTTTATTTTTAGTTTGGGCAACAAACAGTAGAGGATTGCTGGAGGGAACCTGGATCATGGTGATTGAGTCCAAGTCCTGTTCTCTGTATGAGTCTTGTGAAGAGGGGGAGGGTGGCTTGCCTAAGCACTCCCCTGAGCTTTTCCCTCCTTGTTGGTATCTTTGGTGCTGGCCTGGTTGGCTTGTGCAGTGTGATTTCCATTTCAAGGATGGGTACTTTTGGCTTGGTTGTTTTGCTTATTGGGACGAGGCTCTCTCTTAGCTTCAGGGTTTTCCTTGCGCTTGTTGGCGGCATGTAGATTGTCAGACTTCTGAGCTGTGTGTTTTCCTTCTAGGAATACATCCTTGAGGTTCTTGAAGCGGGTCATGTTGAACTGGCGTCTAATTTGTGTGGGAAGTCCATTGTAGAAGTCTAGGCGCGGACCAGGCTCATCAAAATTGATGGTGTTGGGTGCACAGTCACATAGTCCTTTGTATGCAGCAATGTATTCTTTGATGGATCCTGCCATTTTGAACATTCTGAGTTTGGTCATGATTACAATGCCAGAGTCTTTCATGGAGAACTTTTTGAGAAATGCGGTCTTGAACATGTCTCAGTTTCTTTTTGGTTGGGGTGTTAGTCTAATCACCCACTTACAAACATGATGTGGTTCCCATAAAAAAGGGCAATTTCACTGACCCAGAGTCTGAGGGGATAGTCTACTTGTATAAACTTGCTTTGTGTACTGTTGATTGAGAGGGAGGCATTTTCCTGGTGTAATCCTACAAACATCCCAATTTTGGCCAATTTTAGGTGTTGAAATACAATACTGGGTATTTTGGATGTCTGTGAGACGGTCAATGGTACAGGCAGGTTCACAAGTCTTTGAGTGTGGAGAAGGTTGTATTATTCAGTGGGTACAAGGACATCACCAAATATGGTGAAACCTGCAGGGATGTCTTGTCCTTCTTTGTAGTCTCTCCAGCCTGCGGGGAGGGCCATTGCTTGGGTCTTTTTCTTGGGAGGAATTTTTCCTTATAGTTGTGTAGGTGTGGATAACCTACCTGTGCTACCACTGTCAAGTATATACTTCTTGTGAAGTATAATAAATGAGATAAAGGGGAAATCAAGAAGAGAATGATACTTTATTGGATATGAATATGAGATAATATATAGTATCATGGAAAGCCACATACTGTTCATGTAGATCATGGAGGTCAAGGGGCTTACCTGAGTAATGTTCCTCTTAGATCATGAGGCTTACTCAAGAGTGTTCCATTTAGGATCTGATTTTTGATCCCTGTAATAAATGGTTGGCTGATAGTAGTGCCACCACTTTACTGGTTAGTTGGTGAGCCATTTGGTGACCCATTTGGTGATCACTTGGGGCGTTAATTCCCCAAGAGGGAGTAATCAAAGATGTTGCAACACTAGTGTTGAGGATCTGGATGTACAAGTATTCTGGCTACCGCCAACCCACTTAACATCCATTCATTGCCCAATTTGGTGCCCTCCCAATATACAGTTTGACATACTGAAAAAGCAACCAAGCAATATCACATGACTGTCCAAGTATCCAGTGGCTTGAACCCATCTTGCACATGACCAACCCCTAGGTTCAATCCAACTAAATCTCTGCCACAGCCAAATCTATATAAGTCTAAAGTAATTCCCAAAAAACATGCTTCTCTTCTTTCTCAATTCCATATTTGAAGCTTCCCCAGAAGGCGCTCCTCATCACTGGTAGCAGCTACAGTTTTTTGACCACGCCCATGAAAGAGAAAATGACTGACCAAAACCCGCCCACCATTGCTCACGTACTCAACCAGGCCACATCCCAGGAGACCTGGAAAACATACTTCTGCACCCACGACATTGACAAAGATATACCTAGTAGATGCACTGTATTTGAAGGACTGGTCATGCCCAAAGCATGCACCAAGATAATTCAATACAGTTGCTCTCTTCAACCACAAACAAACACACAACTGCCTATCACAGGCAAATTTACCAACACCAAGTACATTGGTATCAACAAATTCTTTGGTAAAAACAAAGAAAATGTCATCAACTGGCTAGATCACTCAGCCGCTAAACTCTGCGCCAGCTGCATCCCCCACAAAAAATGGGTCCAGGAAGCCAGCAAGCGCCTTTACGAGGCCGCAGCAAACTGGTTTGCCACCTGGGTCAGCTCACAAACTGACAACCAGCTTGACAACTGGGAAGAGTTCAAGGCGGACATCACCCACAATTTCTGCGTCACTGAATCCCTCCAAGACATTGCAATACAGCTCAGCAATCTTCCTCAGAAGACCACTATCACAGCTTACACCAATGAATTTGAGGAAATACACTGCAAAATCCAAAATCCAGCGCAAGCTGACAACATACACACCAGAGCCTCATTAATCAACAGAATGAAATCCTCTGTTGCTGCCCTCATCTGTTCAGAGGCCAACACCTCCATGCCTGCGCTCATTGCAGAAGCCAAGCGCAAAAAAACACGCAAACATGGAATATGCTGCACACAACAGCAACCACTCCTCAAAAAAATAGCAGCAACAACTATAATGGCAACAAATTATAAAAATATCAACCATAGCAACGGCAACTTCAATTGTAACAATGGCAATTGCAGCCAAAGTGCAAATTGCTCCTGCCCAAGAAAGAGGACACTGCCAAAGTTAACAACACTGAAACAGCAAGTCACTATACATCTGACCCCACATTATCTGACCTCAAAGGTCTCAAAACAAAGGAACATGGAAAAGAAGAGGAGGAACAGGCTTAAGTGCCCCTGTCCCCCCCCAACTTGAAAGAAACTGTACCAAGGCACAAACTTTGCTGCTTGCATCCCACGTGCCCTGCAATCCTCCATTTTTATGAACGTGAAAATTAAAGATTGCTCACAATTTTTTTGTCTATCCATGCACTTACAAATCTCACACAAATAAAATTCTATTTGACTCTGGTGCACAACACACTATGGTTAGCAAACCTTTTGTAACCAAGTACAAAATACCAGTTGTCAAATCCAACTTCAAATACGCCATAATGGCAGATGAATTAAAGGTTCTACTCAAAGGAGAAACAACTCCCTTCAGAATTGACCTCCAATGCATACAAACGTCCATCAAAGGACTTGTCATGAACAACATAAACTACAACATTATAGCAGGCATGGAGTGGTTCACCCGAGCAAACCCCAGTGTATGTTGAAAAACAAAAACCATGACCATCAAATGCAACAGAGTCAATTTTAATATCCTCAAAGATCCCAACAACCTCATTCTAAGAGACACAGTATTTGTCCAGGTCATAAACCAAGACAACTCTGAACGTTTAATCAAAGATAGTACCCTCCACATAAAGAGATACACCAAATTCAATAATATGCAAACAACCAAGATTCAATGCCCAGAGCTTGCGGCACTCCTAAACAAATACACTCATGTATTCAAGGAAGAACTCACAGAGTTACCACCCAAACAAGAGGTCAAACACGGCATCAACCTATGTAAAGCCATGCCTAAACCTGCACCCCTCTACAGACTCTCCCCCATGGAGACCCAAACCCTCAAGACTCATATTGAGGACAGCCTAGCCAAAGGATTCATTTGCCCATCTGAATCCCTGTGGTGTCACAGTAGGTTCCATAATGCCAGGTATTGTCCGTCCAAGTAAGAAGGCTCAGAAGGCCAGAAAACCTGTATCAAAATTGACCAAGTTAACAGATTTAAAAAAACAGTCAATTGAAAATGGGTCACAGCTGCTCCAGTCTGCCAGCTGAAACCAGCTCCCCCTTTCAAACTGACGTTGATAAATTGATGTAATATGAGGGTCACCCAATATAAGCTTATTAATCAGAATGGTTATCAGAAACCAGTCACGCAAGGGTTCTTTGAAACCTGGACTAGATACTTACTTGACAATGTGGAAGGAATAGGAGGTCAAGACTCAGGCGGTATTCCTTAGTCAATTTTCTGATATATATTGAATAATTTTCCCTGTTTCAACTCTAAGAGTTAAGTCCACATAAATTTACTCAATAAAAATCATTTATCCCAAGTTCTAATTTTAAATTTTAAAAATGCATCCTGTGCTTGGGTTGTTACAGTATATCCCGTACAATATGATTCTGAACAGAATCATTTCAGGAAGATGGGGCCCAGCATCTGGAACTTTGTTGCTGGCACCACAAAATGTTAATTTCATGCCAGCCAATTTTATAGCTCCTCCTCCCATTCTGGAAAATGAAAATTGTGTCACTTCTCAATGAGCTAGAATTCTACGCTTAAGATGCATTGATGCTTTCCCAGGTCATTTATCTTGGTTTACTCTGGTTAGGACTCATTGTTCTTTAATCCTGGAGTTACAATTGGAAATTTCACAAAAAAAAATATGAAGCCGTGTTGGTGGTTAATCATCAATTCTATGTGGATTTGGGTGGTAATTCCCCATCATTTAGAAACAGCTTCATATTATCCAGTGATTTCTGTCACATTACTCAACTCTTCTACGTCTGAGTTTTTGGAAGCAGTTCATCATGAATTTGTGTTTCTTTTCTCCTGCTCTGTTGAGATATCTGCATTTACCATGTTTATTTGCATCAGTTCATTTCTGAGTTTTCAGTTTGGGCTTTTCTTTAATTTGTGGTTTCCATCTCCAGTTGCAGTTGTTGAGACTGGATCCTCTGTTTTCTATTTCCGTTGTGTCATGTCATTTTGGTGCCCGGATTATTTTCCTGCCCCACCCACTGATGAAATTTCATGTGAAGTTTTTTCAGCATTATCATTTTATTCCGGCTCAAGCCTTAGTCACAAATCCCAAGTTTACCATGTGATGACAAAGATTTCTGAAGATACTTGTGAATGGTTGTTGTCTGCTGTGGAGCGCAATCCACGTGTTTTAATTGAGAGTGCATCTCTATACCCTTTGTTAAAAATATTATGTGTATCTATTGAGGAGCTCAAAGTTATTGTAAGCTGTACCCTTTCCATCAGGGTACAACTCCACTTTTGGTATTCCTTCCTCAGTTTCTTACCTACTGTTGTATAATCAATGTTCCTGAAGTGAATAAACTCTCAGTGTTGTGGTTAGCAGTTGATCAGACTGCCCAGGATTTAGCGGTTTGTGATTTCCTGTTAACCACAACTGAGGCCCTGGTAAGCCAAATTCTTTCTCTGGTCTCAAATCCTTCTGCTTCCAAGCAAGATACATTGGTAATTGAGGATAAACCTGCTGCGCGCTCCTGGTTTTCTGGTTGTTGCTCTGCGGTAGTTCCTTCCAACCAAAGCCAAGATTGTTCTCCCCCTAGCTTGTCTCAGCTACAATTGTTGGTGGTGAACAAACCTGGTGATGTAAAGGAGGCTCCTGTAGTGTCCAGTCCTAATAGTTCCTTGGCAATGCTTCAGCATGTTGTACCTGAAAAATCTTCCATGATTACATCCAAAGAGTTTCCCCTTGTTCCCATTGATTGTGATAACCCTGTTCTTCCAGCTGCTGTTCAAGAAATGATTGAGCGTTACTTCCAGGAGCATCCTGCCTCCTTAGCTGCCATCTGTACCGCAAATGAAAAACAAGACCCTGCCAATATTGCTACCTTTGCTGCAAATCAACCTACTTCTGGTTACTTCTTAATTTATGGTAGCATTGATAATGGTCAGACTATCTATCAGCCAGCTATTTTGTTGGATACAGGTGCTTCCAAAAATTTCATGAGTATGAAGACTGCCAACTTGCTACAACTCAAGTATCACCCGGGATTGCTTGTTAGGGGCGGGAACTGTCAGATGTTTCCCTCTTTCCAGCTGAAGAAGCCAGTTTTTTTGTAGTTGCAGGTCAGTCTTTTACTACAAGGTTTTCCGTTTGCTCAACCCTGATGTATCTTATTGTTTTGGGAGTGAGTTGGTGGAGAGATCATAATGTATTGACCTTACTGGAGAAAAATGAGCTACAGGTGGAACACTCCTCAGGTATAACTATTTGTATTCTGCTATTGGATATGTCTGAATCTGAGCAATCATCATAGACCATACAATTGTTTCCTGTCCCTGTCCCCGTAAGTTTGGATTTACCGGCATGCTTGCAACCCTGGTCTGCGGCATTTGACGCCACCAGAGGCGAGGTCCTTCCCAAGCACACTCAGTTTGACTTTCACTTTAAGGTTACTGTTGATCTGATCAGAATTGCGTCTCCTATTTACCCTTTAACCTTGAAGGAAGATGCATGTTTGGAAGAGTGGACTCTTGACATGTTGGCAAAAGGCTACATTTTTAAGAAGGCTTTGTCAATCTGCTCTCTGTTATTATTTGTTCAGAAGTCTGATGGGTCCCTTTGTCCTTGTGTTGACTACAGGAATTTGAATAACATTACAATTCTGGATCCTTATCCTTTACCTCTTGAAGCACAGATCTCTAGATGTGTTGAGAAGGCTAAGGTATTCTCAAAACTTGATCTGTTGAATGCTTTCAATCAAATCAGGATTGCAGAAGCAATGGAATGGTTAACAGCATTCAGAACTAAGAAGGGTATCTTCCAGTTCCGCATAATGCCTTTTGGATTGAAGAATGCCCCGGCTTGCTTTCAGTGGTTAATTGATTCAGTCCTGGGGGCTCTCCTATGTGTTTGTGCCATTGCATATATGGATGATATCTTGGTGTTTTCTCTGGATGAGGAGTCCCATAATGCCCACTTGTCAGCAGTGTAGAGCGCATGCTCCAAGCAAACTTGATCATCAAAAGGAGTAAGTGTGAATTATTTAAATGTAAGGTTACCTTTCTGGGTAATATTATCTTTGAGGATGGCCACACCATTGCCCCTGGCAAGGAAGCTGCAGTTTGAGAGTATGCTACGCCTGTGACAGTATCCCAAATTTTTAGTTTCTTGGGTACATGTATGTTATTGAAGGAATTCAACCCCCACTTGTCTGAAGTGGCCGCCCCTTTATATTTGGCTAGTGGAAAGACAACTTTAGTCTGGACGCCTGAGTGTGCAAGTGCCTTTTCAGCAGTCAAGGCTCTTTTGTTGTCCTCTCTAGTGTTAAGACATTTAGATCCTGAGCTTCCTTTTATGGTTTACACTAATGCATCTAAATACGCTGTGGCTAGTGTGCTGTTGCAGACAGCTAGTGATGGAATTGAGATACCTGTAGGGTATTTCTCCCGGAAGATGGAAGCTTGTGAACGCAATTACATGATTTACAACAAGGAATTATTGGCTGTTGTGGAATTGTTATGGCATTGGCATCACCATCTCATGTTGGCACGTCATCCATTTGTAGTAAGAACTGACCACAAAGCTCTTCTATATTATTGACAACCCAGGGTTTTGTCAGGCCGTCAATCCAGATGGCATGATGACCTGACAAGATACAAGTTCTGCTACGAGTTTATTAAGGGATCTGAAAATCACTTGGCCAATGCACTAAGCAGGAACCCTTCCCATCTCCCAGATGCTAGTATGGACGCCAAGTTTAACACACATACTATGATTTCAGACAAGTCTGTGGTGCCTTTTGTATTGCCTCCGCTGACTACGTTGGCCACCATGTCCTTAGCTGAGGGCGCAGACCTGGACTTGTATTCCAAGGTTAAGTTTCTGCAACCTTTGTCCAAAGGTTATGATAGGCTATTAGAGCTAGCATGCGCAAACCCACTGGGTCAGCCTCAGGGTTATCATAAGATTGGTCCAATCCTATATCATCAAGGTTGCTTGTGGGCCCCTGAAGGCACTATTTGGGACAAAATCATGGAGGCTAATCATACCTGTCCAACAGCTGGTCATCCAGGGAAAAACAAACCAGTGGAACTAATCCGCCGCCAGTTTTTCTGGAAAGGTTTGACTGTGCAGGTAGCAGCTTTTGTTTGAGATTGCCTGGTATGTGTTTGATCCAAGGCCAGTTGGAATAAGACTACTGGCTTACTGGTTCCACTACAGCCTGCTGCGGGACCCTGGATGTCTGTGTTGATGGATTTCATTTGTGAGCTTCCCAATTCCAATGGGTTTAACCCAATCATGGTGGTAGTCAATTGTTTCACAAAGATGGCACACTTTGTACCTTGCTCAACCATGATTACTTTGGAAGAAACTGCTAGGTTATTTGTGAACAGAATCTTCACCCTACATGGCATCCCAATGGAGATTGTAAGTGACCGTGGTCCTCAATTTATTGCTCAGTTCTGGGAAGCTTTTACTGGAATCCTTGGTATCAAATTGTGCCGCTCTACTGCTTTCCACCCCCAATCTGACAGACAAACAGAGAGGTTAAACCAAAGTTTGGAGATCTACCTACATTGCTACACTAATGCGTGACAAGATGACTGGTGTGATAATCTATCCATGGCAGAGTTCACATATAATAACGCCCCACACACGTCAACTCAAGTATTGCCATTTTATGCCAATGTGGGTTACAATCCTTCTTCTAACATGGGTCCTTGTTTGGTTAGCAACGTAGAAGCTGCAACTGATCAAGCTGCTGCATTAAAGCAGGTCCATCAGGAGCTCCATTTTACTCTTGCTGCCGCTGTAACAACTTACAGGCCAGGTGATCTAGTCATGGTTGATGCTTGCAAAATGAAACTTAAGGTTCCCTGCCGTAAATTAGGTCCCAAGAGAGTTGGTTCCTTCAAGGTAGAACGTAATATTAGTCCCTCTGCCTATCATTTAGATTTACCTCATGCTTTCAAGTTTTTCACACCTTCCATGAAGGTATTCTTACTCCCTTCAAAGGGACAGAGACTCCCTCTTTCCAACCCATTCTTGTGGAAGGAGAACCTGAGTATGAGTTAAATTGTATTCTGGCTTCCTGCAAGAATTGCCTACATTTTGGAATATTTGGTGTCTTGGATAGGTTATCCTGATTCTGAAAACTCCAGGGTTCCCCACTAAAATTGTTCAAATGCCTCAGATCTGATCCAGGAGTTCTACAAGCGCAATCACTGCTATTGGTCACCCTGAACTTACCTTAGCCGCAATGAAACTCCCACCTGCCCATAAGAATTTCTCCTTATGCCATCTCTCATATGGTGTTATTGTGCCCGGGCTAAAGCAGAGGGTAATGTCACGGTAGGTTCCATAATGCTGGGTATTGTCCGTCCAAGTAAGAAGGCTCGGAAGGCTGGAAAACCTGTATCAAAATTGACCGAGTTAACGGATTTAAACCAAACGTTCAATCAAAAAAAGATCACGGCTGCTCCAGTCTGCCAGCTGAAACCAGCTCCCCCTTTCAAACTGACATTGATAAATTGACGTAATATGAGGGTCACCCAATATAAGCTTGTTAATCAGCATGGTTGTCAGAAACTGGTCACGCAAGGGTTCTTTTGAAACCTGGACTAGATACTTACTTGACAATGTGGAAGGAATAGGAGGTCAAGACTCAGGCGGTATTTCTTAGTCAATTTTTCTGATATATATTGAATAATTTTCCCTGTTTCAACTCTAAGAGTTGAGTCCACATAAATTTACTCAATAAAAATCATTTATCCTAAGTTCTAATTTTAAATTTTAAAAATGCATTCTGTGATTGGGTTGTTGCGGTATATTCTCTACAATATGATTCTGAACCAAATCATTTCAGGAAGATGGGGTCCTTCAGCTGGAACTTTGTTGTTGATGCCGCCAAATGTCAATTTCATGCCAGCCAATTTTATAGCTCCACCCCCATTCTTGAAACTGAAAATTGTGTCACTTCCCAATGCCCAGAATTCTATGCTGAAGATGCATTGATGCTTTCCCAGGTCATCTATCTTGGTTTACTCTGGTTAGGATTGATTTTTCTACTTAATCCTGGAGTTTCAATTGGAAATTTCACAAAAAGATATTTAAAGCCGCGTTGGTGGTTAATCATCAATTCTATGTGGATTTGGGTGGTAATTCCCCATCATTTAGAAACAGCTTCATATTATCCAGTGATTTCTGTCACATGTGGGGGGTAGCAATGTTCTTTGTAAAGGAAAAAGAAGGTTCACTCCTCTAGTAACTGACTATAGAGGTCTTAATGCAAGCACAGTAAAGAATAAATATCCTCTCTCACTCATAGAGGACCTGTTTGCAAGACTCTCCAGAGCCAAATTTTCTCCAAAATTGACCTCACCTCAGGTTATAACCAAGTTAAAGTAAAAGAAAAAGACATATCAAAAACTGTGTTCCATACACAATTTGGATATTTTGAATGTAGAGTAATGAACTTAGGGATGACTAACGCTCCCACAATGTTTGTCACAATGATGAACCAAGCGCTGAATGACCTCTCAAATACATTATGCTACCTTGACAATATCATTACACTCTCAAAAACAAAAGAGGAACACCCCACACGTGTCTGAGAAACACTCAATTGACTTGCAAAGCACAAACTCTATGCCAAGCCTAGTAAGTGCAAATTTATGGAAAAGGAACTCCTGTTATTGCGCCACATTGTCTCTGACAGTGGCATCAAAGCAGATCCAGACAAAATAAAAGCCATAAATAACATGCAACTTCCCACCTCTTTTAAACAAGTTAGATGCTTTCATGGAATGGTAGATTACCTAAGGAAATACATTAAAGACTGCAAAAAGCTCACCACACCAATCAATGACTTAACCAAGGGTAATGCCAAAAAAAAATTTATCTGGACACCAGAATGTGTCAAGAATTTCCAACTATTAAAACAAACTTTTATTGAAGCACTAATCTTGCAATACCCTAATAAAAACGGGTGCTATGAGCTTGGGTCAGATGCCAGTGACACCGCCATTGGCGCAGTCCTACGCATCTGCCAGCCAGGGCAGCAAGACTTCCTGCCGGTATGGTACAAAAGTAGAAAACTAACCAACACTTAGAAGAGGTACTGAGATGAATGACATTTCAATACTTGTATTGAAAACCCAAGAGTTGATCCCCAGTTCCCAGAAGGCGGATCAAACCCTCCAGACCAGTCCAGGACCCGCCAAACCGTTAAATCACAGACTCAAACCGTTAAATTACTCCGCAATCTGCCGGCCTACTACAGAGGACCCTCCAAAGACTACTCAAGTCACACAAAGTGGACGGGAGACCGCCCACTTGTTAAATTGCAAACCTGAGTTACTCTGAGACCCGCCAGCCTCCCAAAGACAATTCCCAAATGTTCATCAGATTGATGCCAACCTTGAGCCACCAAAGACCCAAACCTATGCAGAGGTTGCAGCTTGCCTTAAGGAGGTTAAAACAAAACCTATTTTTAACCCTGCCAATGACCACCAGCAACTGCCAGTCTCCTGCCCAGAAGGGGTAGTACAATTGGATTACTCAGGTGACATAGTGAACAGTGGCAGCAAATTCAAAGCATTGCCTTTCCAATTTTCCAGAACAGGCACAACCTGGATCTGCCGTCCTTGAGACCCCAAGCCAAGACCCACATCCCGCCAGTGCCTTGTCTGTGAACCTGAACCCTGCAAAAATTGAAGAAGCAAAGTCCCAGGGTATAAAAACCCTGGCAGTATGGCAAAGACCCCATTGTCATTTTTGATAATAAAGTTTTATGAACCTTTGGTTCAAACAAATCTTACTCTATCTAGTCTTAGTGATCTTCCATCTTAATTCCAGTCCAGTAGACCGCCAGGCCGCCGCCCTCCCCTGAGACCAATCTGCCAATTTGCCCCAGGCATTATACCGTCCCCTGGGAGCCCCCTTTGGACCTGTGCATTTTACTGAATACCCCCTAACTGGCCTATTCAGAGTACGACTTGGAGACCATCCTCATTGCCAACCCCTTGGCTAGGACTAGAGAAACCAAATACATAGGACGAGAAGGAAAGTGGTACAAAAGGCCGCCAAGATTGTTCAAAGACAAGTACAATTATCTGCCTGTCTACTTTGTTCCTATGACTCCTCCCTTAACCCCACAACCAGACCGCCCGCTGGAACCTACCGCCGCAGCTGAGACCCCCTCTACCCAACTGTTTGGAGTACTATACATTTCTTTGACCGGTTTGGTGAATTCTGTGGTCTCCAACTCCGGACCCTGGTCCATACTCAGGCGATCTGTATCTTACATTATCAAGTTAGCACCCATTCTATGGTGGGCCCTACCCGCCGGCTCGACCGCACCTCACCCCAAGCCGCCCAATGCCTCTACCTACAACTGGCTTCCTGACAGGTACCCAATAGACAACAAAGAATTGCTAGCAATATATCACATATGCAAGAAATGGAGATGTTACCTAGAAGGACATTTAAACGTCTGAGTACTAACTGACCATAAATCCTTAATCTATTTCAAAACTCAGAACACAGTCGCTCGGCAACAAGCCAAGTGGATGTCCCTGCTGGAGCAGCTCAATTTGGACATCCAATACAAAAAGGGGGCAGAGCTGGCCACAGCTGATGCTCTCTCTAGACTATGTCAGCCTAGAGAGGATCATCCCAACCACCTGGACCTGACTGGTCAAACCTATACAATACTGAGTATAAAACCAAAGGAAAAGACCCCTCAATACATCAGCTAACCCACAATACATTAGTAAGGAACAAAAAATATTTCCATGTATCAAATGGCACTGTATACCAAATCATTAATGACAAACATGTTCCCTACATTCCACTTGCACAAAGAGTTGACACCATATTAAGACATCACCGTCTACTAGGACATACAAAGGCTAACAACCTATACCTCACACCAAAAGAAATAGTATGGTGCCCCAATCTTAAACAAAATATAATTGATGTTCTGAAAAGGTGCACAGTGTGCAAGAAACACACCAGCACAAAGGCTCGCCATCCAACGGTTAACCCAGTACCTGACCCTGAACCATTCATCTTTGGGGAATTGATGTGGTGAGTCCCTTTCCAGAAACAAAAACAAAACAATATTTACTAATTGTAGCCATCAACTTTGCTATACACTGTCCTATATGCTGGGAAAAAAAGGATTACAAAGCGGAAACAATAAACCAATTCATTAACAAAGAAATCATAGCTGACTACGTACTCCAGACTACATCATAACCAATGGAGCTACAGAGCTATCAGGTCATGTAGTAAACAACAACTTAAAATCCAAAAACATTAAACATTCCACAACCTCTCCCTACAGGCCACAGGCGAATGGCAGAGTTGAACATCTAAACAGAAGCCTTATTAGGACCCTTGAGAAAATAATGGATGGCAAAGCCAAAGACACATGGCCACTATACATGAAACATGCCTTACTAGTATCCCAGGTCCGCACCAATCAAGGGACAGGCTACTCACTGTTTGAATTAACATACAGATACAAACCAGAGATATTTACCTGCAACAAGCAACCATATGTAAAGATCCCCCAGGAAACCTCCTACAGTAGAAAAAGTACCAACTCTACAACACATACACCTCAAAGCTAAAATAACAGAAACAAAAAGGCTTAAAAACACAAAAGGTAACCTCTACAGAGGAACCACTCCCCATCAACTCCCCTGTCTGGGTCCTGGCTGGAAACAGAAAGTAGCTAGACTCAGTACACAGGGGACCAGAAAGAATCATCAAGTACAGACCAGATCACAACACCTATCTAGTAAAATTCCAAGGTGCTAAAACCCCAATTGCCAAGAAATACCACAGAACCCGTCTCCGCCTTAGCAAAGGAGAACACTCAAACTGACTGGTACCAACTAGAAAACAACTCCAGGAACATCAGGTGACAGCTGTCAAGACAAAGCCCCCTCCTGATGTACCAGAGTAACCCCTTAAGGGGGTGTCAAGGATCTGGATGTACAAGTATTCTGGCTACCGCCAACTCACTTAACATCCAGTCATTGCCTGATTTGGTGCCCTTCCAATATACAGTTTGGCATACCGGAAATGGCAACCAAGCAATATCACATGACTGTCCAAGTATCCAGTGACTTGAACCCATCCCACACATGACCAACCCCTAGGTTTGATCCAACTAAATCTCTGCCACAGCTAAAGCTATATAAGTCTAAAGTATTATCCAATAAAATATACTTCTCTTCTTTCTCAATTCCATATTTGAAGCTTCCCCGAAAGGCACTTCTCATCACAACAATAGAGATCTTCAATCTCTATCTTCAAGGGTGGATATTCTTCTCAATCTCTAGTCAGGAGAGCACCTTATATAGGGTGGATAAGCCCTCTTTTCAGATTGTTATCTGATGCTTCCAACTCTTACTAGTCAGTCTATCTGTTCCCCAGACTACTAGTCTCAGCCCCCAGAGTTAGGCAGCCATGCCGGTCTGGCATAGGACTTCAATGGATTACCGGCCTCAGCTTATTGTGATAGTGTCTTGGCGGTATCCTGTTTGTAATCATGCATATGCAATTTTGGTTCCCTGTCAATTGGGTTTTTGCATTATGCAGTATTCTTCTGATTGACCTTCTGTATTAATTGTAGGTTTCAATGTGTCTTCAGGCGCGAATGTTTGGCAGTAGCATATCTTGCATTATTATTCAGGAACCCTTGGTCTTATTGGCTGAGGAGCGTTCTGTGATTATAGTCAAGAATCACCAAGCCTGATTCTTAGGTTTGATCCAATGAGAAGACCGGTATTGGATCAGGATCAATCTTTGGAGTAATAATAAGAGTACTGATTACCCGAGGCCAGGAACAAGATCAGCTGATACTTTTATAAGCTTGCCAGCTCTATGGTGATTGGCCATCTTAACCAATCAGACAGGGGAATGATGGTCAAGTCTACCATATTATTCTGAAGTCCTGACAATGTGTATAGAAATGATTCCAAAAAAATTGTAGCCAGTACAATTTTCCAGAATTGTTTCCTGATCTTAAACGGCCAGCTGCTTTTTAATAAAGCAACCAGCATTTAAGATCCATCACAGCCCTATGCTAGATTCTGGAGGAAGAAATCTTCTCTGAAAATAGAATACACAAAACATACTGATTACAGTAAATAGCATAACCAGCACATTTTATATCCGCTGTAGCTCTACTGGCCTGTTGGGTATGTTTCATGAGGCGCCCAACTTGGCCCCAGAGGTTCCAGGTTCAATTTCTGTTGCTCTTGCTTGCCCTACCTCTATATTTTTGTTATCATTGGACCTTACTAGGGCTGTGGCATCCTACCCCCAGACAAAACCCAGATTTTGTCCGAAATTTTTTGAAAGTGTGGAAGGTAATATATTTTCTATTTAAAGCTGATTTTAAACTGATCTTCCAGAATGCCAGAAAAAAGAAGATCTTTGTCTGGGGGTGGGACACTGCAGCCCTAGACCTTACCCATATTGTGAAATTTCTAGCATAGACCAGGATAGTCACATCCAATTATAACTAAAAATATTAAATTTGCCCCCCAGTATGATGTAATGGTGATTCATTGGATCTTACCTGTAGTTGGATTTCCAGCATGGACCTGATAAACAATCCAATAAATGACTTGACAGCATTAAATTGACCCTCCTATCCTCAATTCCCTTAAGCTGTGGTTCTTTTCTACTGTTGTTCCTGGCTTTAAATAAAGTTATTTTTAGAAATATTGGGTATGTTTCAGATAGGAGCGTATCACTTAGATACCCTAAATTTAAAATACAAGCTTCAAATGTATTTGCTAACTTATAATTTTAAAGCCTTTTGATTTTTACCATAATTCTTCTTGACACAGTTTCTATTTTTTAGAATTCTATTAATTTGTGTTTTTTACTTAATAAAAGAAATACTTGGTATGGCCACCATTCTTTTTCCACTATATGCTATTCATAGCCTCGTAGCTTATTGTCGGAAGTTTTAATTGGATTCTTTTTTGCTTATTTAACTAAATTTAACTATACAAGGTCCTTTGAATGGTTAATAAATAAAAAAAACTTACATATTCGTTAATAATATATTTCCGCCCTTTTTAAGCTTCATTATTATTCCGATTTAGTAAATTGTGGCTTTTTCCCATCTCAACTTGTTTCCATTCCAACTTGTGATAGTTATATGTGTAACTTCATTTCTAATTGACTTTCCACAAATAATTTCTGTCTACGATGTCAATATTTAAAATTTTCAATTTTGCAATATATTTTTACAAAGACTTCTAACTAGTTACTATAAAGCTTTTCTAACTCTAGCAATAGAGATGTATCAAATACTATGCTCTCCACAGCGCTTCTTCAAACTGAAGCAAATAATTCATTCTCCTATCAGCATCTTCATCTTGAATAATTTACAATCATTGCCTAAAGATAGTTGGAAAATGATTTCAGCATCAACTAGGAGTATCTCTCTTTCAAGAGCGGTTTTCAAAGATAAAATTATACAAGAAACTTGTTTATCTGTATTCGATGATTCTGATAAAGCTAGTAATTCTGAAGAAGTCAAAAGAGATGGTAAATCTTCAATTTAAACTCTATTAAATACTAACGTATATCCCAATTTGACGTTTTAAGATGAAGCTGGTTTTGCCAACGCACCCTCTGTCAAGAAGCTTAAGCCAAAGCTTGTAATTCAAAAAGTTGAATTTTCTGAGAATGATCTGAAGGAAAAATTTATAAAGGGAAGTGGGAATGGAGGCCAAGCTATAAACAAAACTAACAGCTGTGTGGAAATCACACATATTCCTACAGGGATTGTCATTCAGGTAACATAGACTTTGCAATCTCGACTAAAAAATCTGAGTGTCAAAAAACTCGTTCCCAAGCTCAAAATCGTAAAATTGCAAGAAAGCTTCTGCTTGAAAAGTTGGATGATCACATAAACGGAAAGCTATCAAAATCTGGCTTAAAAGCAGCCAAAGTTCTAAAGCAAAAGAAAAAACAAAGAAGGAGAGCTTTAACTAAAATGCATGGACCCAAATCTTCTAAAACTCCTAAAAAAGATCAAGAAGAGTCTGAAGATAACCCTACTGAGCTTTAAATAGAATTAAGTTATAGCTTTAGGGAATCTTGCACCAATACCTTTATATGTTGCTTGCATTATTAGTCTTAAAAATTTGAGAGACATTATATTTATGAAACCATAAATTTTATGTAAATATCAGGTGAAAATTCTTTTGTTTGCTTTTGTTCTCCAGTGTTTTATGCTTTTCACCTAACCAAAAACTCAAAGAACCAATATGGCATTTCTAGTTTTTTCTCTAAAATAATGTGTAAATGTGGGCTGACATCCAAATCTTGGTCTCCAAAAGACTGAGCACGTTAAGTCTGATTTTAAATTTTAAAATTTTGAATTAAAATAGTTTTCAAACCCGCTGAAAAAATGAAACAATACTAGCCTAAAACAAAATCAGTTCAGTCCAGAGCAAAATTCAACTTTTTACTAAAGTAAAAGTAAAGGCTCATTTCAGATAAAAAGGGTACTAATGGGCAAAAATGTCCTGACAATAAAAAAGGTATAATATAATTAGATTTCATTTGAACTTAACAACATCAACTAATTATACAAACAAAATAACTTCATTCCCACTCAGAATCTATTATGTTTATTAAGGTATGGGGAAACAAAATGAGCTTAGGCACTGGAGTGAAAATTTTGATCCATCTACAAACCTCTATAGTAGCTGAAACAAACAACAAAAATATCAAGTAGCTAAACAAATTAAATAAGTTGACACACTGTTACCAGAACATCTCAAATGATATATATAATCTGGAACAAAAGTTAGATATGATATTCTGAGTGTTTTTTGGAAGAAAATTATCAATTAGAACAAATTTAATATGTGTGGCTAAATTAGCTCATTTACAACTAAATATATATAACTTTAAATCCTAATTTAAAATAGATAGTAGGGGTGACAAGCTTTTAAGTTACTATATGCAGCTAAATAAGTAAGAATAAATTTCATGGTTAAATTCATTTAATCAGATTTCATTTTGGATTTTATTTGTATAAATATGAAAGCATCCCAGAACCAGGATAAAGAAACTGACGAGGTATGTTGCAGACAAAGTTGCCCATGTGAGTCAAAAAACAGAATGGCGGTATCCAGGAGGCAAAAAGGGGAATAGCTTAGAGAGGAAAAGTGAAGCTGAAACCACTCAGATACAAAACTAACACAGGGCACCTAGACTGACAGAATGGGCAGTATTAACCCTAGAGTACCTAAACTGATCAAAGATCCTACAAAAGTTTTCACTACTAGAACAGTTAACAACCTCACTGTGAGAAGAGTGTTCCTGGCATACCTCATTGTGCTTTGCCAAGATGCAGTGGTTGCCAATCTTAAAAAAAGTGAACCCTGTTCTGAATATCAGTTACGAGTCTTATGTAAGTGATGATGACAGAGAGAACAATGAGAAGAATCCACAGTATCATCAACTGTGAAGGGGTATCAGATGCTGAAAAAGGACACCACATTTTACAACAATGTGCTCATGTTGTGTGTCTTAGTTAAACCTAATGAGTTGTTGTCTGTCACTAAAAATCAGAAGTACTCAGTGATCCCAAATACCAAGTGGGTTATTATGATCAGGCTTATTACAGAAACATGTGATTATAAAAAGGCCACAACAACTGCCAATATATCAGATACATCCTCACACAGATTGTATAGTCAGTACTTCAAAACTGTGCAAAGGATCTTTATAGAGCAACTCAAGCATCTCTCTGTGCTACTAAATAAGGAGCACAGATAGGCTATCAGACAGTGAATCACATGTAACTACTGTCAGGAATCTCCTTTCAAACATTCCTGACATCACTGGTAATATGAATGAGGATACTAGTCTTTTGGGTTCCCCTCTCTTCTCTGTCTTGAAGATTAAACTTAAGAAAGAATTGTTAGTTGGTAGCAAGCTATTCTTATTAACGGAATATTCCAAGCCTTCGGAATTGAATTCTGGAATAATCTCAGCAAGAGGGATTAAACTCAGGTCTTCTGGTCTATCAGAAATTCACCTAAGTGAAGTTAGTAATAGTGTTTTAAGTTTAAATTGTATTTTACCTGTTAGATCAGCTTTCAACCAATCAGAGGAGCTGCTTTTGGTTTTGAATTTTGTTTTAAAAGCTTTAAACGCTGATCCAAAGTGGTTTATACCAGGCTCTGTACTTTCTGTTTCTTCTTCTTCCAGCTGCTCTGTTGTTCCCTCTGGCGCTGGCCCCAGTATCTGTGTGGGAAGTTGCTTATGCCCCCAAGCTGCTGAAAGAGCACTCGGGGAACATTAAAGAGGCAGCAATAATTATGATTTAAGTTTATATATGTTAAATTAAGTCATATTTCTCCCTTATCCTGGGGTTCCCCTTCTAGCAGTTCCAACCTCCTCAAACTTTCCCAAATCTCTCACAGTACAACATATTCCTCATTTCCAAATATGCTATATAAAGCATGGAATTTCTAGCTTGATTAATTGTTCAATTAATAAAGTCTATCACCCATTCAACTTGATTATTCTTGCTTTCACACCTATATCAAACTACCATGAGATTACCCAAGACTTCTGTAAAGAAGCGGCTTGGATATAAATGGATTGTCTTGCTACTTCTGCTACAGGCCACCTTGACCAGTGTTTTTGGGGGACTAGATCCAATTCTAGTTCCTATTATTTACCTGATTCTGAAAAATCCTGGTGTTGTGTGATTCTGGATGTATGGTATATGGAATCTCCTATTTCCAAGAGTCCACTGTTGAGAGAGAAACCCCAGTCCTACAACTTGGTGCCAAGTCACAAGACCCTAACCTTGCTTCATTCCTTGGCCTGATTCCTCTTGTTGAGTTACCTAGGGGCATATTTTTTCCTGGGTCAATTTAACCCTCTATTGGGCTGCTACCAGTTACTTGGCAAACTATTTCACATAGGAATGGCATTCCTCCTAGCAGAATCTCTTGTCACAGGACTTAGTTCTTCTGCTATCATGCACCGGCTTGGGTGTGTGCTTCCCAGTGGGTGGGATCTGGCAACTACCATATTGAAATGGTAAATATACATTGTATGATCAAATCTGTTTTTGGAATGAGACCCCAATTTTTGTTTCTATTATATGATACACAGTCTATGCTTTTTGTGAAAAAAAAACCTTGGGAACATCTCCCTAAAAACAGAACAGCTGGTCTAATATTGAGACCTGTCAGAAATATACTGAGATTTATACTGCCCTTGAGGACAAGAGCATGATAAACTTCTATTATATAAATAAATCATTGCTTATGTTAACTATTTGTAATACATATAGGCATATTCTTAAGGACGCCAAAAAGAGGTATCCTAATTTTCATCTCTCTGTAACATAGTCTACACAATAGTAACTGTTGCTCTTTTTCATTACAGTGCCACAATTATTTGAGATTATTGGGCACAGGGCATTTTCTTGAATACAGTCATATGTGATGATATGAGTAGTATTGTATCAGAAGAGCCAGGATCAAATGAAAACATGATTATTGTCCAGAAATGGCTTCTGATCTCACATAAGCACTTAAAGATTAGGAAAAAGTCAACCAGATTAAAGATAAATCAAAGATAGGTCAAAGATTAAAGATTAAAGGTTAAAGCTTGTTTTTTATTGTAATTGATTAATTCTTATTGTACCTTCTGCAAGGTTGATCCATGGGCTGCTAACAATGTCTTCTAGGACATTCTAACACGCCCCTTATATGGGTACTTATTAATCTAGGTTTGGCGCTTATTGCACGTCAACCAATCAAATATCTTCATCTTCACCCAGCACAGGTGATCCTTGCTGGCATGGAATAATTTAGCTACTTAAGGATCACTTCCTACCTTCCTGAAATGTTCCAAGCTTAATGCTTATTAATGTGATTATTATGGGAATTTGGGATTATGGAGAATCAAACCCAGCGCCTTGGCGCTCAATGTAAAAGTGAAGCAGTGCCTACAATTATTTTCAGTTGGCGCTTGACGTAATAGTAATTTGGCGCTTTGGCGCCTAACTCAATTATTAGGCAGCGCGGCGGCGCTTAACAGTAAAGTAGTTTGGCACTTTGGCACCTAATTTAATTGCTAGGCAGTGCCTGTATTTTTCCAAAGTGATGTGGCGGCAAATTGTGCATTATTAAGCGCTGTGGCGGCGCTTGCCATTGGCTGATTTATGGTTCAGGTCAGCAGACTACTGCTGATCCAATATGCATATGTTTTATACTACCAATTTATGTTGTTTTGCAGCTGAAATTCATAACTGCAAGCTCCATCATAATTGACATCATTGGTTTTTATACTGCCAATTTATGGGTTTGGTTGCTGAAACCCTAATCCATGAGCTCCGTTATAATTGGCATCATTGCTTGGTCAAAATCCCAACAGTAACTATTTTGGTTCTTTGAGCATCAAAATCTACTATATAATTAAGGGGGTTCACATTAATGTGACCTTTGTTGCATTTTCATGATTAGTTCAGGAGCATCTCAGATGTACAAGCTCAAGGTTTAATAATTTTATATTATTAGATAATGTTAGAATTTAAAAGATGGTACATATTATCAAAGAATTTTCAATGATAGAAATATGGGGAACAATTGGTCAACAGCAATTGGCTACAGGGCTAATACACCTCTTATTTATTCCTGTTTATTTCTATTTTCCAAATCCAATTGAGAAGACTGTAAGTATTACCTTTTTGCTGCTATTCATTCCTTAGTTGTTCTTTTGGGCATATTTCTATTGCCCTTTTTCCCTGCTTTATTTTAAGTTTGATCTTAAAGTACTTCTTTTTGGAGTTTTTAAAGGTTTAATTTAATAAAAAGTACTTTCTTTTGGTTTGAACCTATCAACAAACCTAGCAGTTGCTTATTAAAATCCAGATTTATTACATTTCACTTTCAATTTGGATTAGTGGACTTTCTATTAATTTAAGACTTTGGACTTGGTTTTTCCTTTATTTTCAGCTGTTTTCATATCAGCTCTTGCTTTCTCTTTCCCTCTGGCTTTCCCTGGATTTGTTCTCACACTGGCAACACTTAAAACCACATCTGGATAAGATCATGTTCCTCTTTTCAAACCTTTAAATATTTAAATAACTCCTAAACAAGTTAGGATGTAACCCCTATTCTTGTTAGCTCATTTTCATTAACATAATAAATACTTGCAGCCATCAGTCTCAACTTTAAGTTGAGATTGTCTGATTTGCACCCCATATGTACTTGTTAGGTTTGGAGATTTTTTTATTTTACCTTCCTTTTTTACTTCCTTCTTCATCTTCTCATATTTTTAAAATCTTTTCATGATTTCTTTTGAGCATTTATTTTATCAACTCAGTGATTTTTTTAAATAATACCCAATCATCAATATTGAATAGTTTTAACCCCCAATTTACCCAGAGCTTTACTCTTATCTGAAAGTTAGTTTCTTAGACCAATATTCTATTATTTAAAATAGAATTTATTCTGCCTTACTTTTTGATATAAACTGTCTTAGTCCTCACTTTACTTCTTATAAGATATTGAGAGCCTTTGTCCAAATAATTTTGCAAAGCTTGACCACCTTCTTATATTTGATCAATATAAACATACAGGGACTTAAAGTCTTAGTATACAATTACTTAACAAAGAGCTTCACACCTTACAGAGATCTTTGGATGGCTTAAACACATTGTCAAGAGAAGTACATTATCTGATTCTGAATGTCAGGAATGAAATTTTTCTCCTCTCAAAACCCAAGACTTGGAACAGATTTTAACCCTGGTTGTCAGGAAGCCAGCCTGTGGCAGGTTCAGGAGAACTGGAAGGCGGACAGCCTGAGGGCCCAATGGGGATGACCCACCACAGGATGGGACTAACTTTATGATGTAGGAGAGAGATTTTCTGAGCAAGGCTCAGGGATCATTGGTAGGTAGCATGAAATCAACCAGGCTTGAGTGTTATATAAAGGACACCAAACAGTTGGGTGGAGGTTGATTCAGCAGTGGCCAGTTTCTTGCAGGCGGTTAGACTGGGGGGTCAGGGGAGGAGTCATGGGTACTAAGTATGCAGGCAGGTAGTTGTATTTGTTGTGGAATAATAGTGGAAATTTGGTGTACCAGGTACCTTTATGTACAATAAGTTCAGGTTCTCTGTTATGGGCTTTGGGACCGTAAGTTAGAATTTCTTCTAATTTAAACTCAGAGTGAGCAGGATTTGGGGGATATTCTGTAAAATTTACTGGGCCAAATGGTGCTCCTGGTGGACAATATAACTTAGGCGGCTCATCTGCTTTTTATTGGGGTTGGCTGGTAAAGGGGACAGAGCTGCATAAATCAGTCTATAAATTAAAAGGTGCTAAAATTAGTTATGTGATGACCTGAGTGAACCAATGGTTCATAACACTTTATTGCAAAAATGGCAATGAGCAGCTTTCTGGTGGCCTCAGAGTATAAGTATGCCCATTAGCCATGGGAAAACGTTTGCACAAACCTTTGGGAAGGGTGGTAGCATTTACCAGGGTTTGGAAATCTTTGGTGGCATCCAAAGTAGACAATTCATCATTGACTGGGCTGGAACAGGGAATCTCAATTTCCTTCTTTGAGACATGAGATTTGTCATCATTTGGCAACCCTTGTTCTCAGGGAAATTCCTACAGCACTCTATTGGTGGTGGCCCTAGGTATTACAGGGGTATTGCTTTGGTTGGTGTTCCTATTGGATAGGTTAAGAGGATCTCTCAGAGGGCAAGTTTTGATTGTGAAATGTGCCTCATAGATAGGTTTTGGAGGTTTCTCTGAGGTCAAATCTGTACTTGACTCTAGCCCAGTAAAACACGGGCAGTCAGGCAGCGGGCCTGCAGTCTGGCAGACTGTAGGGGTTTGAGGTTCAAATACAGGAATGGGGTTCCAACTTGAGAATAAGTAATAAATTACTGTCACTTGTGACACTGATCAAGCCAGCCCACAGGCCAACAGCCCTGAGGACTAAGGGGCTGCCTGCCTGTGTTTTTGGGATCAAATCTCTCTCATTTAAACTGCAAATGCCCTTGAAATTGAGGAAGCTAGCATAGACTTGCCAATGATGACACCTAGCAAAAGATACAACAAATTTCCTAATGGAGGCAAGGAGGCTCCTGCCATAGACTTGATGAGCCTGATGTCTACCTTGGTAGTGTCAATAATATACTTCTGAGAAGTATAATAAATAAAATAAAGAAAAATCAAGAGGAAATTATACTTTATTGATATGAATTTAGAGGATTATATAGTATCATTAGAAGCCACATGTTATTCATGTATGTCATGGTTGTCATGGGGCTTGTTCTAGTAATGTTCTATTTATTACTCAAAATGTTTAATTCATGTATTAAACGGGCAATTGATAAGAGTGCCACTAAATTAGTGATTAGTTGGAAAATCACTCAGGGAATTGCTTCCCCAAGAGGGAGTAATCAAAGATGTTGCAACATCTCCCCCTGGGGTGCTGAAAGGTGGAACCTTAGGGATTTTCTTAAGAGTGTCAGGAATTTGTGCTTGGTACTGATCCAATTTTTCATTGGGTACAGAAAGCTGAGAGTTATGTTGTGCTGCTCTTGCTTTGCACAGGCAGAGCCGGTCATGGTGCATATGCCTGAGTTCTGTAAAGGCATCAATTCCTTTGACAAGGTAAGTGCTATTTGGTTTGACCTCCATAATGATTCCTGGTCCTTGTAACCCTGGTTTCAATTTTTTCATTTTGTGTTTGACAACCCCAATTTTGTCCCCAACTTGGAATTGTTCCTGTTGGATGGGGATTGTTTCTCTCTCAAATCTTTCATTTTCTTTAGTCTCTTGGTCTTTTATGTGCTGTACATCAGGATCATTGTCAGTGGTACTTTATTGGATAAGAGTAATTGAGGTCTTAAATCAGTACTGACAATGGTGGGTTTATGTCATTAAACAATTTTAAGGGCTTCTGCCTGTATTGAAATTGAATCAAGTTTGACACACCATTAGTGCTTTTGGGAGCATGCTGGCCCAAAGCGTGGGTTTTTGGCAGACAATTTACTGAGCGCCTCTATGAGTGCACTGTTCAATCTTTCCACTCTCCCATTAGCTTGTAGATAGCAAGGGTTGGCAACTGTATGCTTTATTCCATTATTAGCAAGGTAGATATTGATGTCAATAGCTCTAAGTTCTTCTCCTCCATCTTTAATTAGGATTTAAGGCTTTCCAAATTTGGCTATGATTTCTTTGCCAATAAATTGTCTCACATCATTTCCTTTGTGTTTTTTTGTGGCTTGTGACACAGGCCACCTAGTTGCATAGTCGATGGCTGTGATAATGTATTTTTGTATTTGTTGTCTCTGGGCATAAGTCCTGCAATGTCCAGTGCCCACACCTTGAATTGCTGGGTAATTGACACTGGCATCATAGATTTGGGGGTGCCTTGGAGCGTGCATAATTTTCACATAATTCACTTTGGTCCAGCACTTCCTTGATGTTGTCTAGCATGTTGGGACATCAATACATGTCTTGATATACTTGTGTAAGTTTCTGCTACGTGTGTGGCCCAAATCTATGTGATAGCAAAGGATTGTGTCAATCTTTTGTGTTGACGGTACATATGGTACTGTATTGCTACTTCATAATATGTTATAGAGTATCATATACGTTTTCGAACATATGGGTCATTATTTTTCTTGTTATGCCTAGGTGCCAGATTTATCCTTTTATAACTTAATTGCATTATTCATCTTCAAATTATTCAGAAAGCTTAAAATACAATCAAAAAATTCCAAAACTTTAATTGATCTTGGGCTTAAATGATTTTTTTAAAAAATAAGGCATCAATTTTAGAATTGAAAATTGCAACTTATAGTATTACTGAAAATATCTTAAGTGCTACTACAAACTACAAACCAAAAATATTTATGATGAGTTGCATGGGAGAGTAATAGCAGCCCCAAAGCTATAAATGCTATTACCCTATCTTTGGCTCATCATAAATATTCTTAGTTTGTTTCAGAAAAAAAGGTTGTTGTTTTTGAAAGACTGATAACTCTATTTAAAATACACCCTCTAGTAAGCTGCCCTACTTCATGAACTTGCCCTAGTGCACCACTAGCATCTTCTGATATTTTTGTTTCTCTGGTATCATCATATGATTTCAAATGATAAGTTATCTCAGAATATTCTGAGAAACTTTCAAATGTTAAAGGTGAAGTATACAACTTCCCATCTTTCATCAAATATGAAAGATTAATGCGCAGATTTTTAACTTTGAGCTCTTTCCTTATAGGCCTAACTTTTCTCTCATAAATATAAAAGGATGACTTTTGAGAAATATTTGAGCCTGATAGCACTGATTTATATTGTTCTTTTCTTTTTTCTTCTTGCTCAAAAATATTTTTAATATCATTTATATTATTAATATAAAGCTGGTTTTCTTTATCTTTTAATGTTTTTGATATTACACCAAAGTGACCATCAACAATGCTTTTTCCATGACATTCTATAAAACAATTATATTTTATAGAACCTTTAATATATTTAGGTGCCTCTTTAAATAAGTAATATAAAAATTCATATGATCTAAAATGATTTCCATTATCAGTCCATACTTTTATATTTTTTATTTTTTTAAATCTATCTAATTTAAGAATTTTTATAAAACACTCACCTGAAAATAAAAATCATGTGATAATATTTGAGACAAAAAATCATGATATTCATATTTAATTTTATTGTTTTCTTTAAAAACTAATGCAAACCCTAATAATGAGATTGGTTTTTTTTGAATAAAAACAATTATTGGTCTCAATTGGACCACCTCCAACCTTTAAGTTTTCTTTATAATATATAACTACAACACAAGACTCATCATCTAATTCATTAATATCTTTTTTATATTCACAATTTTGATGAACATAAAAGTCTTGGTGCTGATTAATAGTCTTTAAGTCATTTTCTATAGATTCTGGTAATGGTAAGTTTTTACTTTCACATTCTTCCTTTTTTTCTAGTGAATTTTTTAAATTACAAATATTGCACATATCGGTTTGTTTTTTACTTTTTATTTTATTTTTAGGGATTAATTTATAGTAAGTAGAAATTGAAACTGAAATTTCATTTTTATTTTCATATTTTCATATATTTCTTTTTTGTTTTAAGTAGAGAGTATTTAATTTCAGTTGAGTAATTACTCATCTCTTTTTCTATATCTTTATAAATTCTTACAGGCACTTTTTTTGTAAACTGGCTTGTTTCAAAAGAATTTTCCAGCAATTTTTTAATTATTTTTTTATTTATTTCTTTTTTTAATGAATAGTTATTATTTTTTTTGGCTTTTTTTGTTTAAGCTTACATTTTTATTTTTATTTATTTTTCTTGAGTATTCAAACTCACTTTTGGTTATATTAAACCCCATATCATTAAGCTCTTTTAAAGAGTAACTGGAAGTAACCAGAGATCGCAAGGCTGGGAGATGTTTTTGGGGAGAAGATTTCATGAGATCCTTTAAGTTTTCAATGAACTCATTGCCTTTTTGATTTTGAATAGTTGGCAGGAACTGAGCTTTCCCAAATTCAGTTTGAGTAAGGAAGTGCTTGATGAAATTATCAAGATCATCACCAGCAATAAAGAGGAATGCCTTTTTTAACATTGCAATTCTCTCTCTTTTTGTCGAAGCTCCCAAGGAAAAAAAGGGTAGCATGGCAGAAGTAAATTTAACTGAGGACATGGTAGTATTTTGAATCTGTAATTAGGTCAGATCTCTGAAATGTGCCTTAATGTTGGAGTAGTTATGATCAGAATGTGGCCTTTGAATGGGGTCTTTTGGATTAGAAGCTTTGTGGTGCTTTAGCTCTTATATACCAAGCTAAATGACACCATTCTGAAAGAAATGGTGTGATAGCTTTTATTATAGTTTGAACTTGAATTTATGTTTGCAGAATTAATTAAATACCCAGTTTTCATGCACAAGTGATACATGTGAAGCAGCTAAGCATTATTATTACATCATATCCTCTTTGTAATCAATGCAAATCAATTAAATGATGTATTCAGTTAATTGTAACTCTTCCGCATATTTTTAAAATGATAAAATATTAAAGAATTCCATTTAAAGAATGCTTAATTTGAGGTTCAAAGCTCACTTGAACCTTAAAATCAATCTAAACAGTGATAAAAACACCCTAACTTCAAACTATTATAAAATCCTAAATAATTGAGCTTTTTAAATAAAATAAAATACAAAAATAAAGCTCTCAATCTTATCTTTAGTTTTGTCAAATAAAAAAATCTGTTGTATATTAAAAAAAGAGTATTTATTAGCTTTGAAGTGATCTACTTTATAGCATTAGATATAATCATATAATAAAATCTGGATTATACTCTTTTAAATTACTTTTGCTTTAATATTGAGTATAGTATACATATTAAAATTTATACACCAATAGAAAGATAGGATTCTTAGCTTCATTTTGATAGTTTACAGTGTGAAAAAATATTAATTTTTCATTGATTTATTAATGTTTTAAATATAAAATGTTAATTAGTTACTTTTTCAAAATTGAACTGTGTTATGCTGCGACTTGAGCAGCATGTGTATTAGAAAATGGCCTAATCCCTAAAATAATGACCCATATTGTGGGGTTCCTGGTCACCAGTCCCCATAGTGTGTCTTGGGCCGTAGCCAGGGACTGGCTTGGAGGAGTTGTCATTCTCCAACAGGGGGGGAAGGGTTGGTGAGAAGCTTATACTTGGCTTGCATAAGGGCGAACTCCTCAAGTACCTTTCCAATTACCAAGCGAGCGTCTCCCCCGTATACCTGGACTTCAGCAGGCGCCAGCCCACCTGTAGGCCAATACCAATCCTGGAGTAGCCTTGCAAACTCTTCTCCAATGAACTCTCTTCCTCTATTTGACATTTCCAAATGCCTGGTCACCTTCTCCCACTCCTCCTGGGCAGATTTACTAGAGGCAAACTTCCTGCACCCTAGGCGGTATGATTCCTCATCCCCTGGGCTAGGGTAGAAAATATGGGGCAATTGACTCATGAGACTTATATACTCTTTTTACACGGGAAAATCAGATAGGGGTTGTAATAGGCGCTTTATTTCTCTGTCAGAAGGAAGATCCCCTAGAAACCTTCTGAGATATCACCTTTGGGTAGGAAATAAGAAAGGGTTTATGCCAAAACTTGGAGTCCTTTAACAATATCTTGGACTCCTTGTACTTGGTCTTTGACTCCTGCTCCTTGTTCTTGGGCTCCCTTGCTTTGGTCTTGGGCTCTGTTGTCTTAATCTTAAGCTCCTGTGGTCTGACTTGGCTCTGGCTTCCTATCCTTGGTCTCCTGCTCCTTCTGTAGCTTTGGTGGCCTTTGTAATCCACTTGATCCAGTCCCTGAAGAGTCTCAGATAGCTCTCCCTTTTATAGCTCCCTGTTTCAGACCAAAATCCTCTCTTAGAACTCTGGTTCTTCAAAGCTTAAACTATCCTGTTTTTCTTCTTCTATAATATATTAAACTTTCAAACTTACTTCAGCCGATGAAAGCCCTGAATTTTCTGCTTCTGTTCCCCATTTTTTAGGCTTTAACTCTCAAGTTAAAGCCCTTAAAAACCTGATCAAGTAAGCTCTGGGTTGCAGCCAATCAAACGCCTTGCTTCAACAGTTTTGCCAAAACAGTTCATCCAGATGACCTGTTCCTGACCATGGTTTGAACTCCAAGCTGCCCTGCTCCGGGTAAACCACTGCTCCGCGTTTCAAACAGTTTCGCCGTAATTCCCGTCACGTTTCCCTGGCAAATCTCGAGCGCTTCCACATATGTTTTACTTAGGCAATTTTCAATCCTTCAATGTTTCAATGTTTCTCTGCGTTTCTCTGTGTTTACGTCAACATTTTGCATCTTCAAACCTGCCTGCTGCTTGTCCTTTTGCTCCCCTAGTTGTTCTAGGCGAAATTTGCTCTTTTGCTTTCACAGTTTCTCTGTTCTTCTTCCAATTTCTTTCTGGTCCTTTTTCTCTCTCATCTTTCCCCTAAAAATAACTTATAGTTCTAACAAACTATAGATTATTTTTTCTCCTCTTTCTTTTTCTTTATATTCCTTTTAATTCTTTTTTAATCATAATCAGGCAGTATTCAATCATTCTTTAACTGCTTCTTTATATCCAAACTTCATCTCAAAAGTCACTAAACCAGCTCTTCCAGCCTCTGTATTCAGTCCAGCTAGGTCATCCTCTCAACTCTTCAGTTCTTCAGCACCAACTTCTGGTCCTTTGGACATCCTAACCCATGATCTGCTAGCTCTCCATCCTGTCTTCTTGTCTTTCTGCTTATCCTTCACTAGTTTCACGCTAGGAACTTCATTTGTTCCCTTAACACACTGAACCATATTGGTCCATTCCATTCAATATGAATTAACAGTTCATCAACTAGCCTTCACTGTGACCAAACATTCCCTCTTGCTAGTTTTCTCTGATAATTCTGTGAACCACCTTGGTTCTTTATCTCAGCCCCCATTACCAGAACTTGTAGACCCAGGCATGAGTCTACATTGAACTGATGTTTGACTGGGCCCTCGTAAGTGGCAATCCACTTAGGCCATTCAACCATAAATCTATTTTTGCATTGTTTTTACTCACCCAGGTGATGAAGTCTGGGCTTTCAGTTGCAGAGTAATCAGCTCTACTTCCCAGAGGCCTGATCACACCAAGTTCTGCAGCTTTCTTCCCCAAGCAAGCCACCCTGGTGATACCTCTGAGCATGCCTATACCCTCCAATGCTCACTTTGGGTTTCCCCAAAGCTCCCATGGGGGCATAAACAAGGACACCCTGCCAGTCAGTTAGGCAGGGTGCTTGCTCACAGACCTCCTGCAAGCATATTAGGGTACATTGAGCCCTCAGAGCTCTTCCCCTCCCTGGCAGCCCGCGTTACCCGCCAGGGGTTCAAACTTACACTCCCCCCCAGTCAGACAAAGTTCCCTGCTTGCTATTTCAGTCTCCACCCTTCTAGGTGGAGTACTATAGCCCAAAACAGCCAACATCTTCTTCTGGGTGGAGGCAACAACTGCCTCTGGTAGTCCTTTGTTACCTACCAGCCAGGCCTTAATTACCCTAGTAGACCATGTTACCTACTAGGCTTACCCCACTTACCCCTAACCACACACTGTCATTTCTTAGCATATTGTCTTTATTTGAAGCCAAATTCACCCTTGCCTGCAAACCGCACACATGTGGATCACCACACATATGTTTGCTCTTAAGGGATTTCTCTTGAGTGTCCATTAGTGTAGCAGGTAAGGACCTCTCTTGGAGATTTCCCATGATTAACATGGGCCAATTGGGGTCTTCATAAGTGCAAAATAGGTGCTTTCAGTATAGCCTTGATAGGGTGTCTTCAGTAAGTAGCTCCTTGCCTGGTTTATAGTCAATTAGAATTGGATACCTTTGTATGAGGTTCATCTATTCAGCTTGTCTTGAGATAGGTGCTGTTGCATTTTTAAAGGATACCTATGACTTGTGGTTGGTTAGCACTTTGATTGTCTATGCACCTTCCAGATAGCAATGTCACACATTACACAGTGTACTATTGCTATTAGTTCTTTGTCATATATTGGGTATCTTTGCTCCCCTTTAGACAGCTTTCTTAATTCATATGTCACAGGGAGAAAATCTTTTTCTGCATTTCAAATCCTAAGCACTCTTAATATTGTGTAGTTGGAGGCATATGTCTCCTGTTCATAGACCCCTTCACAGTTAGATAACTGTAAAATTGGATGGTAACCATTTGGTCCTTTAGTTGGAAGAAATGCTGCTCTCTTAGTGGTGTTCACACATTTTTTTGTTTTGCCAGTGATTACAGACAGGGTTCATTTAAGGCTTTCCAATCTGGGATGAAACTGCTGACATATGCGACCATTACCAAGAAAGTCCAAAGTTCACTATTGTTATGTGGTGCTGAGATTTCTGTGACAATTTTACCTTTTCTGGGTCAGTTTAATCCTATCTTTACTAATGATGTGGCCTATGAACAGGAGTTTGGTCAAGAAAAATTCACACTTGGAAGGTTTGGCTACTAGCTTATTATCTTTGAGTGTGTTGTGTATCATATGAATATATTTACAGTGTTTTTCCTTAGTTGGGATGTATATTATTATATCATCTATGTAAACTATGGCTCTTTTTCTAATGTGTTCTTTGAAAACTTTGTTAATGAAAGTCATAAAGGTACTTGAGATGTTTGTCATGTCAAAATTGTGGACTAAATATTCAAAGAAGCCATATTTTGTTCAAACGCTGTTTTAGGTTTGTCCTCTGGCTTAACAGGGATTTGGTGATAACCTGCTGTCAAATCAATTTTTTTGAAGAATCAAGACCCCCAGGGCGTCAAAAAGGCCAAAAATTAGGGGCAGATAATACTTACTGTTGAAACAGCAGACTCAACTTGCCAGCAAGGTTCCAAGTAATCAGGTTTTGACCTGCAATCCAATTATCTGGTCACTCAAAGCCAGAATAGGAAGTCAACTCAAATTTCCAAATCCAACAACATGAACAAATGATGATCCCTTACAGTGGATACCTTGTTTTGGAGCTTGACTCATTACTAGGATCAATCACCCCCTTCATCATCCCACCATGTGATCTACACAATCATGTTCCTGTTATCCATGACTCACATTAACTATATAATCACTATCTCTCAATGAAGAATATTATCTAGTTTCTAAATATTTTTCCCCTTGTAACTCTGCTAAAACAGCACAGTTACAACATTGGTAGCAGAAGTAGGTTTACCATCCTACTTTACCCCCCAAATTCTGACTGTTGCCTGTACTTGCCGCGGCCAACAAATCCTTGATAGAATCATGTCTGGCCTCCCAGCAGACCAGACACCGTACACACCTGGTGCCAAGATACCTGATGGGGTTGTCCTCTACCAGAACATGGTGATACCACTCCCTGCGTTCAATGCCCTGTCAGCACAAGGTTTCTTCCAGGCTCCATCTGCCATGCCTTGTGCAACTTATGAAAACACTATCCCAGCCTACGTAGCCCAAAGACTTCAAAGCACTGCCCTGGAATCCTTTGCTTGGGCCAACAACAACACCGCTGCATGGATCCAATCTGCCAAAAGCATACTGGCCCAAATGGAATTCCTGCAGCAATTCTGGATTGCAGAGATCTCCATCTGACTGACTCATGATGCTGGCACCTGGTGCAACAAGTGACATGAAGAACACATCAAGAAGGATTGGGATACCTTCAAACAAGACTTCTTGGAAAGATTTGTGCTTAAGGACACCACACTCATGATCATATGCCAAGTAAAGAACCTAGCACAGACTGTGTCAGAGACCCATTTGAGAGGGTCAAGTTCCCAATCTGATGAGCCAAGGCCCCTAAGTTGAGCCCTGTAATAACCAAACCAATAGGAACTGTGACTATTGCCAAGTGACTAAAGTGTCCTAAAAATGTGAAACAACTCATCATTAGACTGAATCTTCCCAGCAAGTAATAACCCACCAGATAAGATAACAGGTAGAAGGAGGCATTTGGTCTCACCAAGGAAGGTTCAGCTGGTGGAGGTGTAGACGTGAACCAGGTGTACTGAAACTTGCTTCCCCAGTGACCTGAGAGATACTTAAACCAACCATTTGATAAGAACTGCTTCTGATGAGAGTCATCAGGAGAAGAATTGTGCCAATCAGTGATAGGAGTTGGATCTTCAAAAGCCAGTACCAAATAAAGGAAAAGAACTAGAAGCCAGAACAGGAATGAACTTCCTTTCATGGTTCCAAAAAGGGGTGCAGAGATAAGTATGTACAAGCTTGGAATAGAAAGAAATATCTTTATGGTTGGAACAAGTAGAAATGATAATATGGCTCACTTAAATACCCTCAAAATGGAGGCTGGAACATTTAAGTGACTATGGAGGGATAAGAGGTATTTACATGAAACTTAATATCAGAAATAATACCTTGTTCATATGCAGATCAAGATGAGCTTTATAAAATAGATTGCAAAATATTGAAGATAGAGGTACCAGGAATAAGCTATCAGGCTGATCATAATTAAGCAGTTTACTTGCAGAAAATCATTGACAATTAAGAACAGAGCTGGACCAAAAGGTAAGTAAAGCAGGTCCCAGGGCGTCAAGCATGGTTTATGTAGCCAATCAGAAGTGCAGCGGTAAGTGACGTTGTCTTTTAACATACTAATCTTTTTGAAGACGCTTTGACGTTTGAAAGCAAAAACCAATTGAGTCAGTTTAGAATAAGAGGGTAATGTATATAAACTATTAGAGTTCAGACTAACGTTTTTCTTGTCCTTAGGGTTCTGGGTTTGATCCCTGTTGGGTTCAACCCCAGAGTAAACATTGGAGTCTAAATCTTAGTTTCTGGTTTCCTTTGCATTTTTATTTTGGCAATAGATTCCCACATAATTGATGGAGTCAGGAAAAATTCCCTGAAAGACTGGCACTGTGAAGGAACTCACTTGCTCCTAAAAGGAACTCTGACTATGTGCTTCCTCCAATATGGCCTTTGACACCCCAGCTACATACCTCATGTACTATGATGCACTCAAGTTGCATGTGATGAGACACGTGAACCTGGACCAAGTGACCAATCTATAAAGTCTATATTGTTAAGCAGATAAAGCAGAACAAACATCCAACGCTCTCCACAAAGCGCAAACCGGAAATCAAGAAAGACACAAAGACTCTCACCCAGCCAGGCATTCCAATTGACCACCCCCTGGGAACAACAGAAGCAGCACAAACCATAAACCTTCAGGTTCAATGAACATGAAAAAGTAACAGTGGCCAGTTAAACTGTACCCATTTCCATATCACTGCCACACAAGGTACCCAAGATGAGGGAAAAGCCCGGGGAGAGCATTAAGCAAGCCAAGCTCTCCCTGCACAACTCCTGACTTGCCCAATGATGAATACCAACCTGAGGACGTGAACCAGTGTCCAATGATCCAAGTGCCCTCAGAGGACCCGGTACTTAACACCATTACCAGACACCCCAATAAACTGATGTCTTACCCTTTCTGCTTTTGCAGTTACACAGGCTCAGCACTCCTGGACTTGGGCGCGGACCAAACCTAGTCAACAGAAGCTTTGTGGACAATTTCAAGTTAACCACTAATCCTTTGCATATTAAAAACGTGGTTTTAGCTGATAAACGTCACATTGCTGTGACAAGGGAAACTGTCCCTTCTCCATCATGCTTGTAAACCTACACTCCACCATCCAAGGCCCCAGCATTGACTTTCCAAAGTTTGACATTGTACAGGGTTTGGACTGGCTGCAAAAGAACAACCCCCACATAGACTGGGCAACCTCAGTACTGACCATCAAACGCAAAGGCGTCAACAACCAATCTCCCCTGACTCAGTAGACCAACTCCTACACAACCACGTCTTTGTGTGCATCAACAAGCCCTGGGCAAAAAAGAGAACCCCAAGGCAATTGACTGGGACTCCTGCCAGTACAAGATCATACATTTCAAAGATCACCAGGATACCACTACACCTCAGGATTGCAAAATTGTAGCTGCCACCCAGAAATCTTCAAGGAGGATTTACCTAGGTTGCCTCTAGAAAAACATATCCAACACTCCATCCAACTCAAGGGAGCTGTACCTAAGACGCGGCCCATCTATTTCCTGACCCTAAATGAAGACAACATCCTATGTGCCTACCTCAAAGAGGCCTTGGAGAAAGGACTTATCTGCCTCTCACAATCTCCCTTTGGGGCTGCTATAATCTTGGTGGCCAAGAAGGATGGCACCCTGCACCTAGTCACAGATTAATGAGCCCTAAATGAAGTTACCATCAAGAATTGTTACCCACTACTGCACATTGACAAACTCTTTGATGCCCTGGGCGGTGCAACAGTCTTCTCCAAGATTGACCTGACTGCAGGCTACAATCAGATCTGTATTAAGGAGGAGGATAACCCAAACGGCCTTCTGCACTAAGTACAGCTCATACAAGTGCGTGGTGCTCAATTTTGGTATGACAAACGCCCTGTCAACCTTTGTGACTTTCATGAACAAGGTGTTTGCCCGTCACATAGGCAAGCATGCCTTAGTCTACCTGGACAACATCATCTTCTATAGCCCCATGGTAAAGCAGCACCACAAGGACCTGGAGGCAGTCTTTGCTGTCCTGGCACATCACAAGCTGCTAGCCAAACCCTCCAAATGCCAGTTCTTTCACAAGCAACTACCTTTCCTGGGACATATGGTGTCAAAAGACGGCATCAAACCTGACAACCAGAAGATTCAAGCCATCTGCAAGATGCTGCCACCCAAGGACAAGTTGGAACTCTGCACATTCTTAGGAATGGTGGCCTACATACGCCGTTTTATACCTGACTGCAGCATTCTGACTGCACTACTATCTGCCAAACTGGTGCCAAATCAAAGTTTGTGTGACCCCCCCCCCCCAACGTGACCTTTGCTTTAGGTGTCTCAAAGAAAAACTTGCAACAGCGCCTATCCTACAGTGCCCCAAACGTGATAGAGAGTACCAAATAGAAACAGATGCTTCAGACACATCCATTAGGGGAGTACTATAAATCAAAGACAATAATGGTGACTTCCTGCCTGTAGCCTACAAATCACGGAAACTGACAGACAGCAAGTGTTGATACCATATACACACCAAAGAATTGTTGGCAATTGTACACTGCCCAGTCAAATGACATTTCTATCTAGAACAACAGGAAGAATTCACAGCGTTGACCAACCACAAGTCACTCATATATTTCAAAACCCAAGCAAACCTATCCTGCCGTCAGGCCCACTGGATTGAACTCTTGGAGAGATTCAATCTGCTTATACAGTACAAACCTGGTCCAAAACTTGCCATGGTGGACACACTCTCATGCTTGTACATCCAAGCCACAAGAGGAGAGAATGGGCTCAACTCAGACTGGCCCCTCTTGGTACTTTGAACAAAGGACAAAGATTTACCCCCTGGCACTACAGACATAACAGAGGAACAGTCATTAAGAACAAGCACTTATTTGTAGACGTGTATAGAACCTTATATCAAAAAATGTCTTACAGAACCACCATTCCTTATGTTCCCACACATCAACAAGTTGACACCATCCTACATTATCATAGAGATCTAGGGCACACAAAAAGCCACAACCTCTACAAATTCCTTAAACACAAAGCATGGTGGTCAAACCTGTACCAAGACGTTCAGGGAGTCCTGGATCAATGTGAAGTATGTGAAAAATCAGCAAGAAGCAAAACCCCATTTAAGTCAGTACTACCTATCTGCACGCAACTACCCTTCAAGGTGTGGGCCCTGGACATTGTGGGTCCCATGCCACAAAGCATAATGAGAAAAGCACCACATCATTACAGCAACAGACTTTGCCACACAATTGCCAGTGTCACAAGCAGTAAAAACACATACTGGCAACAACGTGAGGCAATTCATAGGAAAAGAAATTATCAGTAAGTTCAGAAAGCCAGAACTCCTGATAACCAACGGAGGCAAAGAATTGACCTCTGAAGATACCAATGTATAACTCACCAAGAATGGGGTCAAGCACACAGTGACAACACTTTATCATCCTCAGGCCAATTTATGTGTGGAATAACTAAATGGCAGCCTTGTGCAAGCCTTGGCCAAGCTCACTGCCAGGAGACCTGAGGACTGGTATAAGCAGTTACCATCTGCACTACTTATATGCCTGACTCTTGTGAAAAGATCCACCGGGAAAAGCCCTTTTGAGTTAGTATATGGCACACAGCCCAATATCACCCAAGCATTGTCAGGACCCAAGTGGAAATACAAATCTTGGTTCCCCCTGCTCAGATCCCCAGGTCATAGAGACCAATGGAAATCAAAAAGAAAGAAAAAACAAGAACCTACAAAAGACATTTGTCCCCATCCAAAACAGACACAAGGTTGACAACAAAGTTTGGGTCATGAACATGACAAAAGAAAACTACAACCCAAGAAAGTAGGCCCAGCAATCATCTTTAAGGTAAACAAAAGCAACACTTACCTTGTGCAAGGACTTGGGAAACGTAAACAAGACAAGGTCCTTCACCATGATTGCCTGAGACCCTGCAAGGCAAGACAGAAACAGCATGAGACTGCTTTACCCGCCACAGAACAACAGTTAGTCCAGTATGGCGCCCAGGCTCCTAACTTCCTCCCTGACGGCGTGACCCCAGAGGAGGCTGACCTTCAGTTGGGGGGTGTTGAAACAGCAGGCTCAACTCGCCAGCAAGGTTCCAAGTAAGCAGGTTTGTGACCTGCAATCCAATTATCTGGTCACTTGAAGCTAGACTAGGAAGTCAACTCAAATTTTCAAATCCAACAACATGAACAAATGATGATCCCTTACGGTGGATACCTTGTTTTGGCACTTGACTCATTACTAGGATCAAGCCACCCCCTTCATCATCCCACTGTGTGATCAACACTATCATGTTCCTGGTATCCACAATTCATAATGACTATATAGTACCTATCTTTCAATAAAGATTATTATCTAGCTTATAAATATTTTTCCTACTATAACTCTGATAAAACAGCACAGTTACAATACTGCTCTTAATTTTGACCTTTTTGAGTGCCCTGTAGTCTGTGATCAGGCAGAGTGCTCTATCTTTATTTGCTACAAAAAATAGCCATGCCAAAATGAGATTTAGAAGGGCGTATGAGTCCTTTTTTAAGGACTTTTTCTAGTTAGGCCTTTAGTGTGTTGTCCTCTTGTGATGGTAGGCTGTTGATAGTGCATGCCTTTGGCACACTCCCTTTGTGTTTGATTTTAGGTTGAATGCCCTGGTTGGGCGGTAGTCCTGGTAACTTTTCTTGGAAAATTGAAGGTAATTCTATGACCATCTGTTGTTGACCTGGGTTTTGTTTGAATAAGGTATATACATTTTTAAAATGAATAATCTCATATGTACAAGTTTTCCAGTCAATTTTGCTAGGGTCATTTTCCTCTTCTGCTTCCATAATTCTCATAAATACATGGTCTCTCATAAGTGTGTCAAGGTGGGTTAGATACATGTGATGGTGCAACTCACCTTGTTGTATTGTGAGGGTAGCGCTATCCCAGTTGATGTGAGGTTTAGCCTTTCTCATACAGTCCAGACCAAGTGCAACATCACACTTAGGGATTGATATGATTGGGCCACTTGTTTATTTTGTATGTCTCCTATTTAGGTGCAAAAAGGTTTCATCTCTTTGGTGACTGGCGTACTTATATTATCTGCCATGATAACTCTCTTGATATTGCTTTGGACTGTAGGTAGTTTCATGAGGTTGGAAAAATTCTTATCAATAAGGTATTGGTCTGCTCCAGTGTCAAATAGTGCTGTGCCCTGATATCTGCAAATACAGAAAGGATAAGTGAGGAGTTTATTTCCAGTTTGGGTGGAAAATAGTATGTGATTGCTGGAGGGTACTTACATCATGGTAATTGAGTTTACATCTTGGTCCCTGTACAATTCTTGCAATATGGGGGAGGGTGGCTTTCCTAAGCAATCCCCTGAGCTTTTCCCTCCTAGTTGGTGTCATCAGTGCTCGCTTGGTTCACTTTAGTTGTACAATTTCCGCCTCAAGGGTGAGAATCATTGGCTTGGTTGGTTTATTTGTTGGGTCAAGTATCTTTTTTTGCTGAGGAACTTGCTTTTTGCTTGTTGATTGCATGCAGATTTTCATATTTCTGAGCAACTTGCTTTCCTTCCAAGAATACATCCTGGAGGTTCTTGCAGCAGCTCATATCAAACTGACATATGATGTGTATGAAGAGACCATTGTAGAAGTCCATATATGGTCCAGCCTCATCAAATTTGATGGTATCAAGAGCTCAACCATGTATGTCTTTGTATGCTGTGATGTAATCCTCAATGGTTTCTGTCATTTTAAATGTTCTGAGTCCTGTCATGATCACAACATCAGAGTGATTTATGGCAAATTTTCCAAGAATTAATTCAATAAAATGTCACAGTCTTCATTATGATTAGGATGTTGTTTCAACCAGTTTCTCACAAAGCGGCAGGCAGTCCTGGTAACTTGTAGGGCAATTTGACTTTCTCAGAGTCTTTGGTGATAGCCAAATTGTATGAAATTGTTTTGTGTGCTTTGAATCCAGAGGTTGGCATTTTCAAAGTGTAGTTGTCAGGGATCCAACCTTGGGCGGCCAGCCTGTTGTATTCAGGGAATGCATGGACCACAGGTTTTAGGGCAGGGCCCACCAAAAGATTGGGGATAACTTTATGAGGTAGGACATGGACTTCCCCACCCAGGACCACAGGCCAGAGGCCGGTATTATTTTTTCAATCACCTCAGTGAGGATGATATACACAATCATGAGCAGCTTGCTTGTGTGGTCAGTTGGGAGGTTGGGCAAGGATGCAGGCATTATCTTGGGGATCAAGGCAGTTCCATATTGAGCTGGTACTCAGGTAAGAAGTTGAACTTGCTTCTGAACAGTTTGGGCTTTGTTAAGTACCAGGGAACTTGTCAGTTACATCTAACTGCAGATTTTGTGTGGGCCAAGGGATATTGTTCAAGGACCTTATTGGGGGTGTAGTCTTTATACTCAGGCTTTAATGAATACTCTGTGAAGTAGACGGGACCAAAAAAAACACCTGATGGACAGAAATCTGCAGTCAGAAGGGCAGGAGAGCCAGAAGGTCTTGTACTGAATTGTTAGATAACAAAAATAAAATAAGGCAATAGCTGTGGAAGCCAATATGACATAACCTTTATTTAAAAATTGCAATAAGTTCGAGGTGTAGGGTCTGTAGGTCTATATAACACCCCACCTCAAAACTTAGTATCTTCAATGAGGGCTTCATCAGGGCATTGGAAAATGTGGGGCCAGGGATCTGAGTGCTTGAGTTCAAAGGCAGTAAAATAGCACTTGGCCGTGACTTCTCTCATTGGTTGGAAATCCTAAATTGATTACCTGATTCTCTTGTTCTTGGGTTGTGGTCATGGGGTTAGGCCATAGGCCCGCGCTTACTTTGGATGCCACATCATGATTGGCTGCTAGGGAGGTCTTCAAGCCCATGAAGAAGATGATAGGAATTTTGTTGCCTCCATTTGGAGCCTTGATTTCTCCTCCATTTGGCGCAATGATTCCTTTGGTTTGGCTGGCTTTACCTTTTTAAAAATCATTCTTGGCCTTGGTTTGAGGAGGGGGGTCTCAGAAAAACGCAGACAGCTGGCCTGTTGATCTTCAGGGCTAGCAGCCTGAGGGGAATCAGGGCCAGGTTTTGAATCCTGCCCTTGGGCCTAGGTTTCCAGGGGCTTAAAATTGTCACTTCAGCAGTATTCCTGATAAAGTTCATATTTCTGCTGAGCAGAGGTGTTGAAATACAATGTTGGGTATTTTGGGCATGTCTTAGATTATAGGCAGGTTCAGGACTCCTTGCATGCTGAAAAAGTTTTATTTTTATGATAGTTATAAGGATAATGTTAAAGAAAGTGTATCTTGTAGGGATGTCATGACCTTTTTTGTATGTTCTCCAGCCAATGAAAAGTGCCATCTGCTGGGTTTGTTGTAACTGTGCTGTTTTAGCAGAGTTACAAGGGGAAAAATATTTAGAAACTAGATAATAATCTTTATTGAAAGATAGGTATTATATAGTCATTATGAATTGTGGATACCAGGAACATGATAGTGTTGATCACACAGTGGGATGATGAAGGGGGTGGCTTGATCCTAGTAATGAGTCGAGTGCCAAAACAAGGTATCCACCGTAAGGGATCATCATTTGTTCATGTTGTTGGATTTGAAAATTTGAGTTGACTTCCTAGTCTAGCTTCAAGTGACCAGATAATTGGATTGCAGGTCACAAACCTGCTTACTTGGAACCTTGCTGGCGAGTTGAGCCTGCTGTTTCAACACCCCCCAACTGAAGGTCAGCCTCCTCTGGGGTCACGCCGTCAGGGAGGAAGTTAGGAGCCTGGGCGCCATACTGGACTAACTGTTGTTCTGTGGCAGGTAAAGCAGTCTCATGCTGTTTCTGTCATGCCTTGCAGGGTCTCAGGCAATCATGGTGAAGGACCTTGTCTTGTTTATGTTTCCCAAGTCCTTGCACAAGGTAAGTGTTGCTTTTGTTTACCTTTAAGATTATTGTTGGGCCTACTTTCTTGGGTTGTAGTTTACTTTTGTCATGTTCATGACCCAAACTTTGTTTCCAACCTTCTGACTGTTTTGGATGGGGACAAATGTCTTTTATAGGCGCTTGTATTTTCTTTCTTTTTGATTGCCATTGGCCTCTATGACCTGGGGATCTGAGCAGGGGGAACCTTGATTGGAATTTCCAGCTTGGGTCCTGACCATGCTTGGATGATATTGGGCTGTGTGCCATATACTAACTCAAAAGGGCTTTTCCCGGTGGATCTTTTCACAAGAGTCAGGCATATAAGTAGTGCAGTTGGTAACTGCTTATACCAGTCCTCAGGTCTCCTGGCAGTGAGCTTGGCCAAGGCTTGCACAAGGCTGCCATTTAGTTATTTGACACATAAATTGGCCTGAGGATGATAAAGTGTTGTCACTGTGTGCTTGACCCCATTCTTGGTGAGTTATACATTGGTATCTTCAGAGGTCAATTCTTTGCCTCCGTTGGTTATCAGGAGTTCTGGCTTTCCAAACTTGCTGATGATTTCCTTTGCTATGAATTGCCTCACATTGTTGCCAGTATGTGTTTTTACTGCTTATGACACTGGCAATTTGTGGCAAAGTCTGTTGTGGTAATGATGTGGTGCTTTTCTCATTATGCTTTGTGGCATGAGACCCACAATGTCCAGGGCCCACACCTTGAAGGATAGTTGTGTGCCTATAGGTAGTACTGACTTAAGTGGGGTTTTGATTCTTGCAATTTCTCACATACTTCACATTGGTCCAAGACTTCCTGAACGTCTTGGTACAGGGTTGGACACCATGCTTTGTTCTTAAGGAATTTGTAGAGGTTGCGGCTTTTTGTGTGCCCTAGATCTCTATGGTAATGTAGGATGGTGTCAACTTGCTGATGTGTGGGAACATAAGGAATGGTGGTTCTGTCAGACATTTTTTGATATAAGGTTCTATACACGTCTGCAAATAAGTGCTTGTTCTTAATGACTGTTCCTCTGTTATGTCTGTAGTGCCAGGGGATAAATCTTTGTCCTTTGTTCAAAGTACCAAGAGGGGCCAGTCTGGGTTGAGCCCATTCTCTCCTCTTGTGGCTTGGACGTACAGGTGTGAGAGTGCATCCGTCATGGCAAGTTCTGGACCAGGCTTTTATTGTATGAGCATATTGAATATCTCCAAGAGTTCCATACAGCGGGCTTACAGCGGGATAGCTTGCTTGGGTTTTGAAATATATGAGCAACTTGTGGTTGGTCAACGCTGTAAATTCTTCCTGTTGTTTTAGATAACAACATTATTTGACTGGGCAGTGTACAATTGCCAACAATTCTTTGGCGTGTATATGGTATCAACACTTCTGTCTGTCAGTTTCTGTGATTTGTAGGCTACTGGCAAGAAGTCACCATTATTGTCTTTGATTTATAGTACTCCCCCAATGGATGTGTCTGAAGCATCTGTTTCTATTTGGTACTCTCTATCACGTTTGGGGCACTGTAGAATAGGCGCTATTGTGAGCTTTTCCTTGAGACACCTAAAGCAAAGGTCACATTGGGGGGTCACACAAACTTTGATTTGGCACCAGTTGGCAGATAGTGGTGCAGTCAGGACGCCACAGTAAGTATAAAACAGCGTATTTAGGCCTCCATTCCTAAGAATGTGTGGAGTTCCAACTTGTTCTTGGGTGGCAGCATCTTGCAGATGGCTTGAATCTTCTGGTTGTCAGGTTTGATGCCGTTTTTTGACACCACATGTCCCAGGAAAGGCAGTTGCTTGTGAAAGAACTGGAATTTGGAGGGTTTGGCTAGCAGCTTGTGTTGTGCTAGAGTAGCAAAGGCTGCCTCTGCGTCCTTGTGGTGCTTCTCTACCAAGTGCTATAGACAATGATCTTGTCCAGGTAGACTAAGGCTTGCTACCCTATGTGAGGATTAAACACCTTGTTCATGAAAGTCATAAAGGTTGACAGGACAATTTTCATACCAAAATTGAGCACCACACACTTGTATGAGCTGTACTTAGTGCAGAAGGCCGTTTGGGTTATCCTCCTCCTTAATACAGATCTGATTGTAGCCTGCAGTCAGGTCAATCTTGGAGAAGACTGTTGCACCTTTCAGGGCATCAAAGAGGTTGTCAATGAGCAGTAGTGGTTAACAATTCTTGATGGTAACTTCATTTAGGGCTCATTAATCTGTGACTAGGTGCAGGGTGCCATCCTTCTTGGCCACCAAGATTATAGCAGCCCCAAAGGGAGATTGTGAGAGGCAGATAAGTCCTTTCTCCAAGGCCTCTTTGAGGTAGGCACATAGGATGTTGTCTTCATTTAGGGTCAGGAAATAGATGGGCCGCGTCTTAGGTACAGCTCCCTTGAGTTGGATGGAGTGTTGGATATGTTTTTCTAGAGGCAACCTAGGTAAATCCTCCTTGAAGATTTCTGGGTGGCAGCTACAATTTTGCAATCCTGAGGTGTAGTGGTATCCTGGTGATCTTTGAAATGTATGATCTTGTACTGGCAGGAGTCCCAGTCAATTGCCTTGGGGTTCTCTCTTTTGTCCAGGGTCTCTGTAATGCACACAAAGACGTGGTTGTGTAGGAGTTGGTCTACTGAGTCAGGGGAGATTGGTTGTTGACGCCTTTGCGTTTGATGGTCAGTACTGAGGTTGCCCAGTCTATGTGGGGGTTGTTCTTTTGCAGCCAGTCCAAACTCTGTACAATGTCAAACTTTGGAAAGTCAATGCTGGGGCCTTGGATGATGGAGTGCAGATTCTCAAGCATGACTTAGAAGGGGGCGGCTTTCCTTGTCACAGAACTATTATGTTCATCAACTAAAATCAAGTTTTTAATTTTTGAAGGATTAGTGGCTAACTAGAACTTTTCCACAAAGCTGCTGTTGACTAGGTTTGGTCTGCGCCCAAGTCCAGGAGTGCTGAGCCTGTGTAACTGCAAAAGCAGAAAGGGTAAGACATCAGTTTATTGGGGTGTCTGGTAATGGTGTTAAGTACCGGGTCCTCTGAGGGCACTTGGATCATTGGACACTGGTCCACGTCCTCAGGTTGGTCTTCATCATTGGGCGAGTCAGGCATTGTGCAGGGAGAGCTTGGCTTGCTTAATGCTCTCCCCGGGCTTTTCCCTCATCTTGGTTGCCTTGTGTGGCAGTGATATGGAATGGGTACAGTTTAACTGGCCACTGTTACTTTTTCATGTTCATTGAACCTGAAGGTTTATGGTTTGTGCTGCTTCTGTTGTTCCCAGGGGGTGGTCAATTGGAATGCCTGGCTGGGTGAGAGTCTTTGTGTCTTTCTTGATTTCCAGTTTGCGCTTTGTGGAGAGCGTTGGACGTTTGTTCTTCTTTCTCCACTTTGCACTACATAATATGTAGATTTGTCACTTAATCTAGGTTCATGTGTCTCATTACATGTGACTTGAGTGCATATTAGTACATGAGGTGTGTGGCTGGGGTGTAAAAAGCCATGTCAGAGGGTGTGTGTAGTTGGAGTTTCTCATAGGCGCGGGTGAGTTCCTTCATGGTTCCCGTCTGGTTTAGGTTCTTTACTTGGCGTATGATCATGAGTGTGGTGTTCTTAAGCACAAATCTTTCCACAAAGTCTTGTTTGAAGGTATCCCAGTCCTTTTCGGTGTGTTCTTCATGCCACTTGTTGTACCAGGTGCCAACATCAGGAGTCAGTTGGATGGAGATCTCTGCAATCCAGAATTGCTGTGGGCATTCCATTTGGGATATTATGCTTTTGGCAGATTGGATCTATGCAGCGGTGTTGTTGTTGTTGGCCCAAGCAAAGGATTCCAGGGCAGCACTTTGAAGTCTTTGGGCTACGTAGGCTGGCATAGTGTTTTCATCAGTTGCATGAGGCATGGCAGATGAAGCCTGGAAGAACCCTTGGGCAATAGGGCATTAAACACAAGGAGTGGTATCACATGTTCTGGTAGAGGAAAAACCCATTAGGTATCTTGGAACCAGGTGTGTAAGGTGTCCAGTCTTCTGGGAGGCCAGACGTGATTCTATCAAGGATTTGTTGGCCGTGGCAAGTATGGGCAATAGGCGGAATTCCAAAAGATAAGGTAGGACAGAGAACCTAACTGTGCTAAAAATTTTGTAACTGTGCTGTTTTAGCAGAGTTACATGGGGGAAATATTTAGAAACTAGATAACATTCTTTAAGAAAGATAGGTATTATATAGTCATTGTGAATTGTGGATATCAGGAACATGACAGTGTTGATCACACACTGGGATGGTGAAGGGGGTGGCTCAATCCTGGTAATGAGTCAAGCGCCAAAACAAGGTATCCACCATAAGGGATCATCATTTGTTCATGTTGTTAGATTTGGAAATTTGAGTTGACTTCCTAGTCCGGCTACAAGTGACTGGATAATTGGAGTGCAGGTCACAAACACACTTACTTGGAACCTTGCTGGCAGGTCAATCCTGCTGTTTCAACAGTTTCTTTTCTTTGGAGGAATTCTTTCTTTAAGTTGTTAGGTGTGGATAACATACCTGTGCTACCACTGTCAAGTATATACTTCTTGGAAGTATATGAAACAAAATAAAGGGGGAAATTAAGAAGAGAAAAATACTTTATTGATATCAATATATATGATTATATAGTATGATGGAAAGCTACATGTTGTCCACCTATGATATGCTCTGAGGCGCAGCATAGACAAACAACGGGGAATCCTAACCTTAGGATTGGATTTGTATAAACCCTAGTTAGAATGGTAGGGAAAACTATGTGATTACATTGTGGCTCTGAATGAATAATCTCTACTAGTTATAGCTAGAGAGAGGCGCCAAAGTACTTGGAAACACTAAGACAAAAATGTGAATAGAACTTAAATTTTATTGGGTAAAAACATTGGTAACATATACTTTATAGCTTTATCACAAAACAGTACATGGACAGTAGGATCACTTGCCACAAGCATGAGTGGGGCAAGCAAGCTGCAAAGAATCAGGAAACCAAACAATTGTATTTCCCAGTTTAGATACAGACTCATTTTGAGGGGCAAAAGAAAAGAGAGAGATTTTTCCTTGAAATAACCCATCAAAGGCAAAAATGAAACATGGTGAATGGCAGCATTCATGACATTGCCCCCCTCTAGATTGGCCTTAGGGGGTAGTACTTGCAGAGGAACTTGGCATGCACTTGGGCAAACAGACAACCACTAGAGAGTAGTTTCACAGTATACTCTGACCCTTGTTTGAATGTCACTTCCAAAGGTCCAACCCACAACATGTCTAACTTGTGAGCATGTCCTCCTACTCTATGCTGATAGTAGAGAACGTGATCCCCAATGCTGAACTAAGGCAAAAGAGAGTGTCCTGCATTGTCAGGAGAGAGCTCAAGCATCTTGGTCTTATATGCAGAAGTATACACTGTGGCCTGTATGTCAATTATGTGGTTGACTAGATCTTTGATATGGTCATCAGGGTTCATAGCCTTATTAGAGGAGAGTAGGGGGCCCCAGGAGCAACAGCGTGGTGGCCTCACGCCCATACAACATAGAAAAGGGGGGACTCCCAGTGACACAATGTTTGCTAAGGCAATAAGCAAAGAGAGAAGCAGGTAAGTATAAATCCCAGTTTGCAGCACCAGAGTAAGTGAGTTTCCTCATGATAGAAACCAGAGTCAAATTTGCATGCTCAACTGCCCCATTGGTAGAAGGATTATAGGTGGAAGAGAAAGACTGGTGAGATTCCAAGGCCTCTACAACAGAGGTTACCGACTTTGCCTTGAAGTTAGTCCCATTGTCAGACAACAACATTTGAGGGCAGCCATGGCAGTAGAATATGTCTTTCAACAGAAGGGCAGCAGTTGTCTTGGCAGTGATGTCCTTAGTAGGGCAAGCTTCTAACCACTTTCTGAAATGACCAACAGCAATTAGGATAAAGCAGCAATCAGAGCGGGAACAGGTGAGAGGCCTTACAGCGTCAATGCTGACAGTGTTAAAGGCATGTTGAGGGGAGAATAGCTTGAAATTGTGAGAGACAGCTCAAGGTTGCTTGAGCTGACAGTCATGGCAACTAGTGTGAGAGAGGGCAGCTAAACTGACTGAGTTTGGCTCCCATTATGATGAGACAAACCACCAGGATGCCGCCCAGTGAAGTACTGGGTTGGCCGCTCTAAGAGGGGACCAAACAGAAGACACCGGTGACAGTTGAGGGAAGTAGGCATTCAATCCCATAAATACAAGTCCAGTAAGCAACAACGGTGCCCAGGAGAGAACAGGGGTCAGGAGCTCCAGTGCCTGTAGGGGGTAGGCCCACTACTCTCTTGTTGAAACAAAGGGGAAGGTGATGTCTCCTCCACAACAGGGGCAAGCAAAGTAGGGTCAGCTGAAGACAAATCCAGGTTGTCACAGTCAAACTCTTGGCCAGTGCCTCTCCCAAGATGAGAAAAGAGGTAGGCAGGTGCAAAAAATTGGAGGGATTGTCACCCACATGGTGCGCAGAGGATGCAAGACGTAACCAAAGGTCAGGAGAGATTGACCACAAAAGCAGCAAAAATGGATCCAGAGAAAAAACCACAAATTAATGACTGGGAGCAACATTTTCAGAAGACCCAGGGGATTTGGAGAGCAAGGAAGTACTTTTCAGGTTTTTTGAGTGGAATTGATTGTAACCAGGCTAGCTACAGGAAAATGCTGCAAAAAACCAACCAGGGGATCTTCAGAGCCTTGGGGATAGTCTTGGGTGTCTTCAACAACAATTATGGCAAAATCAGGTTCAAAAACAAGCAAAAACAATGATAATAGCAAATACATGTGTCACACTGGGAGTATGGGGCAACTCATTTCTGTAATAGGGTGCAGGGTACTTGGCTTAAATACTGTCATATGTGAGGATATGATTAGTATTGTGGCAGAAGAATGTATAGGAAGAGGAATCAATAATTACTTTGGAGGCTTGGCTTCTGATCACGCAGAAGCACTTCTAATAAGTCAAAAAGTATTTTATTATTATTAGGGGAAAAGTATTTATACCCTCTTGGGGGCGTCTTCCTGAGCTGTTGGCAATATCTTCTAGGACATTCCAACACACTCTTATTTTGGGTAATTAGTTATCTAGGTTTGGTTGTTTCAAACACGCCAACCAATGAGATTTAATTGCTTCACCCAGTACAGGCAATCCTTGCTGGTGTGGGGGTTTGATATATTTTAGGGCCATTCATCCTGCCTAATTTGTGTCCCTGCATTGACTGCTTAGAAATACAGTTAATTTAGGAAATCTGAGATTATGGGGAATTGAACCCAGCGCCTTGGCGCTTGATTTAAAAGTAGGGTGACACTTTGGCGCCTGCAATATTTGCCAGGCGGCGCCGCAGCGCTTACAATAATTTTTGGTTGGCGTGGTGGCGCTTGACGTAAAAATGGTTTGGCACCTTGGCGCCTAATCCAATTACTAGGTGGTGCTTGTGTATATTTTTAAGTGCTGTGGCGTTGAATGATGTATTATTTAATTGCCGTGGAAGCGCTTATCATTGGCTAATTTAAGGCCCAGGTCAGCAGACTACTGCTAATCCAATATGCCTATAATTTATACTACCAATTTATGTAATTTGGCAGCTGCAATTCATATCTGCAAGCTCTGTCATAATTAGCATCATTGCTTGATCAAAGTTCCCAACATATCCCCCCACTTGACCAAGCACTACTTACTTTCTCTTTTAAGATGAATCCCACTAATAACATTAGCAACAAACGCCAACATATGCATCAAGCATACAACGCCATGATGGCAACCATGGGTGAGGCAGAGCGCAATGCCTTCCGTAAGATGCCCCGCTCTGTGAGGATTGCCTTCCTCAACCGTCTTCACTCCAGCAAGGATCAATTCCATAAGCAGGACTGTGCTTTCACTATGGTTGGCTCCATCTTTAATTCCACTCCCAGTTCCAATGCTGGTGACCTCTTTGAGGAGGATGTCATATTTGCTGAGACTCTTGCCTCCCCCAGCACGCCTCTTGTTGTTGGTCCTTCTGGCTCTTTGCGCCCATTTATGCAGTGCTTGCCTTCCTCTGGTGAGCCTCCAGCCACCCCCTCCTCAATGCTTTGTGCTTGTTGCAACTTGGAAGAGGTCCCCATGGACTACCCTGATCTGCTGAGCAAGTTCAGGGTTTGCCACCACAAGGAAACCATGTTCAGTTTTGTGCAGGCCATGCACTCCGACAAGGACACCATGTCCCCTATCCGTGCCGGTGAGCTCTACCACAGCCAGTACAATGCCTCCTGCTTGGCTGCTGAGGTGCGCCTTCAGTCTGCTTCCTTGGCGCCTGGCCAGATCTCTGCCCAGCACGCCCACACTATTGCTATCCAAAACAAGTATATAGATGAGGTGGCTTGGATTTGGTCTCTTGAGCTTGCCGCTGACCCAGTGTTTCATCAACCCCTGGACCTTCCTGTCCAGGCCAACACCAGTTGGTGCTTCTCGGCCACTTTAAAGGTGTTCCTTTCAGCAGTGAGTACTGGTGACACCAGCCTCTATCTTCCCTTGGCTGCTGCTGCGTGCCACTTCATGTGGTACACCCCCAATAGCTGCCAGCCAGGGTACGCTGGTTGTTGCCTAGAGCACTATTGTGCTCTGGCTTATCAGCTCCAGGTTCCGTTACTGCTGGCTTGCTCATATATAGAGGACGTCCTGATGGACTGCCTGTCAATTGGGGCTGTGTTTTCCGCTTGTGGTGGTTGGGGTTGCCTTGTGCCCATGAGCCAGCTCCACCTCCTGCTCTGTAACTGGACCTCCATGTTGCAGAACTCTCAGTTGACCTGGTCTCAGATGCTGGTTATCCTGGTGCATGTTTGCCAGTGCCTGGATGACAACTGCTACCTTTTCCCTGCCCATGAACGCCCAGTGGTGAATATCCAGCGTCCCACCAAGCATCCTTGTTGCTCAGACCCCTCCTGCAGTACTTGTAATGAATAAACTGCCCACCATGTTTGCCAGTATTTTCCTTTTGTGTTATGCATTAGTGCTTTAATTTTTCTCTTCCTCTTTATTATTTTTATTTTATTTTTATCTTTTTATTTAATGTATTGGTTAGTTTAGTATTTTTTATCTTCTTTAGTTCTAATTGTCTTTATTTAGTTTTTTTTTGTTTTAGTCAACCTGATTTTAATTTTTTTCTTTTATTTATTCTTGTAATCTTTTTTATTATTTATTTTTTCTTATTCTTTACGTTTATTTTATATATGATTTTTTTATTTTTTATTTTTTCTTTGTTCATTTTATTTCAGTCTTTCTTGTTAAACTTTCTCAAGAATTTAGCGTGTACTCAGTTAACTAGGCGTCCATTCTTCACATCCTTAATAGTGTAGGCGTCTGTGGACGTCTTATTAATGATCTCAAAGGGTCCTATCCAGATGGCTGCCAACTTGTGAGCGCAGCCATTGCCATGTGTATTGTGAAATAGCACCCAGTCTCCTACAGCAAATTTGGACAGGCCAAACTATTTCTTGTTGTCCCTGTCTCAGTCTCTTATCTTCTTAGCCAGTGAGTTAGAATATGCCTATGACTGCAGCTGTATGAGAGTGCAAGCTAGACATTCCTGGTACATGTGCAGAGATTGAAGCCCTTGTTCTCCTATGCATGAGTACAAGATAGGAGGTAATGTGGGGTGTCTTCCATAAAGTAGTTGGAATGGTAACTTCCCTGTTGCTGAGTGTACAGCAATATTATAAGCAAACATGGCTGCAGGCAAGAACGTGTTCCACTCTGCTGCTCTATCAGCTGCCAGCTTCCGCAGGATACTTATAAGGGTACCATTTGCTCTCTCAACCATCCCATTTGACTCAGGGTGGTATGGCGTGGAGAATACACCTCTGATACCCATGAGCTCATTCAGTTTGGTTAACACATGAGACAAGAATTTTGTTTCATTGTCAGTGAGTATGACTTGTGGACAGCCATGCCTTAGTATAATGTTCTCTAAGAAAAACTTAGCAGTGGTGACTGCCCCAGGTCCCTTACTTCCTTAGTCTCTATCCACTTTGTCAAGTGGTTGATGGCAACTATGATGTATTTTGTATGATAGTTACTAACCGGTAATGGTCCAACTACGTCAATAGATATGGTGTGCCAGGCAAAGTTAGGGTGCACCAGTTGATAGGTTGTCATCTTCTTGAATGATCTCTCTCCTTGGCATTCCTTACAACAGCTGAGCGTCTCTTGTACATCAAATGCCATTGCTTCCCAAAAATATGCTGTTTTAAGTTGGGTCAGTGTCTTGCAGAAAGCCCCATGACCTACTGCCTTGTGGGCACATACAATGAGGTCAGTTTGTTCTGAGGGTTGGGGAATCACTCTTATCCCTTTGGTTATCTTCTTAAAGATTCTACCATTCTTGATCTCAGTGTCCTCTAGAAGGTGTTGTAGGATCTTCTGAACCTCTGGTGGTTTGTTTTTGAATTGGCTGTTCAGTATTTTGACATATAAAAGATCTGAGATGTCCACTAGGTGGGCTACTGTGGGGAGTTGCAATAGGCCATCTGCGTTCTGATGTTTAGCCCCTGCTCAATGGGAGATCTTGAAATTGTATGCCTGAAGTTTAAGTGCCCATTGTGCCAAGTGTCCTTCTGGTTCCTTTAGGTTTTGTAGCCAATGTAGTGATGCATGGTCTGCAATTACTTTGAAGTGTACCCCATGTAAGTATACTCAAAATTGTTTGTATGTGTATATCACTGCCAAACATTCACGTTCTGTTACTGTGTAGTTGCGCTCATAGATATTAAGAGTACAGCTACAATAGGCAACTGGGTGTTCCTCACCTTCTGCGTCAATTTGTGATATTACACCGCCAATAGCAGTCAAGGAAGCATCTGTGTGTACAATGAATTCTCAACTGAAGTCGGGGTATCAAAGGATGGGTTGATCCATGAGGCTAAGGTGGAGTATGTCAAACACCTTCTGGCATGCCAGTGTCCATTCAAATTGAACGTTGCTCTTCAAGAGATGGAAGAAAGCCTCCCCCTTCCTGGAGAAGTCCTTTACAAAGCAACATTAGTATCCAATCATACCAAGGAATACTTGCACATCACGCTTGTTGGCGGGGACTTTCCTCTTTTTGATAGCCTCAATCTTGGCAGGCTGGGGGCAAAGTGTGTGTGCATCCACTACAAATCCAAGATACTTGAGCCAATCCTTGAAAAATTCATATTTCCGAGGTTTAATCTTCAGGTTGGCTGCCACAAGGCAATGAAAGACTTTTTCCAGGTGCTCCAAGTGTTCAGTGAATGTGCAAGGAAACACATTGATGTCATCCAGGTAAACCAGTACACAACTCAAATTAAGGTTGTGAAGCATATTGTCCATAGCCCGTTGAAACTTGGCTGGTGTGTTGCATAGTCCTTGAGGCATGTGGGTGGGTTGGTACAGCCCTTGGCTGATAATGATTGTGCTCTTCTTCTGTTCTTCAGGTGGGAGTTTAATCTGCCAGTAGCCTGAGATTAGTTCCATAGCAGAGAAGAATTTTGCGCCACACAGGCAATCAAGAGTGTTGTTGATGCACAGAAGCGGGTAGGAATCCTTCTTTGTGATGTTGTTCAATTTCCAGTAGTCAATCACAACACGGTTGGTCCTGTCCTTCTTTTTCACTATCAGCACTGGAGAAAACCAAGGGCTCTTGGATGGTATCAACAGTCCCAACTGCACTAGCTTCTCAATCTCTTCACCCTCAGTGGCGTCGGCTGCCCGTGAGCGTCTGATAGGACAGAGTTAGATGGGCCGTTTGTCCCCTGTGTTGATGTAGTGGAGAGTGTTCTTGGTGCATCCCAGATTGAAGTTGTCCTCTGCAAATATGGATTTATATTTCTCAAAGAGGGCCATGGCTGCATCCTGTTATTCCTTGGATAACCCAGTCAATTTTTCTCTGGGTATTATGGCGCCAACTAGGGGTGGCTGACTGTCAGAGGAGCCTAACCCAAACTCCTCCAGGGTAACAAAGTCATGTATCCCAGTAACTTCTTCTACTGGTATAAGGTGTAGGTAGGCTACTAACTGGTGTCTTTGGACTCTAATTGGGCTTTGGGTGAGATTTGTCAAGAGCACTTTAACAGCGCCATGCCCTGGTAGAATGAGACCTGGGGCCACTAGGAGTTCCAGGTAAGAGCAGTTGCGGGGTGATTGCAGCTCACCATACAGTCCCTGAGGAATATCAATATCCAAGCCAGTCTCAACCAGTACTTGGTGGCCAGCTGGGATCTCAATAGGCAGGTCTGCGCAAAGCGGTAGCCCTTTGTATTCCTCCAGTTGGTTAGGTAGAGGTCTGACCTTACGGCTTAGCTTCTGGTACTGGATGGGTACCACTCCATTCTTGTATGCCAGATTGCCACTAGGCATGGTATTGTGGGTGATGGTATCCTTGTTGCAGCAGTAATACAGTGGGATGGTCTGGCCTAAGATTTCAAAGGTATCAGCAGCTAGATCAGTTCTGACTCCATATTGCCTCATGAACAAGGTGCCAATCAGGATATCATAGTTGTCATTTGGCAAAGAAATGGCAGGAGCCAATACTTCAAGAGAGCCAAAACGCAAAGGTAAGGTGCTGTATGCCCCTTGTGCAGTGGTGACTGTCAGCCCAGTAGTACCATATTGCTTCCGGTGGTCAATGTCTGGAGCTAGTCCCAATCATTTTACCAGGCATGTGAAGACAATATTAATAGGAGCCCCCGTGTCAATTATGGCTTGTACTTTGATTTTGTTCACAAATATATCTGCATAAGTACATTCAGAGTAAGAGGAACTTATTTTGTTTACTAAGTGTATGTCAAGATTATCTGCCATGGACAGAAACTTGAGGATGCTGCCACACAGCTTGGGGTGGTGAGCTTCCATGGTGTCCATGGGTATGGCAATGTTTACCCCCTTCAAATGTGAGGTGTCAGTAGAAGGACCAGGACCTTTTTTGGGGGCTTTGTCTAGCAGCTGGTGAGCATAGGGCTAGAAACAACCACTTGGGCTTTGCCTTTGGCCTTTGCTTGACTGCGTGTTTGCACTACATGAACGTCCTCAACAATGACGCGGTGTAGGGCATTGCCTGAGTAGCCAACGTCCAGGACAAATAGCTCCACCTTATCTGGGGAATGGCCAGCTCTGTAGGGTGATGCTACCGGCCCTTCTGGAGCTTGTGGTAGGCAGTCAGGCAGAACGGTGGGGACATTGATGGGGTTGTTCATAGTGGAGTGAGAGATTCCTGTCTCTACTCCACTTGGTCTTTTCCCTGGATAGTAATTTCCTGAGGTGGCAGTACATGAACACCTGTTTTAGAAGTGCAGGAGTTGGCATAGTGCCCCTTGCAATTACAGCAGTGGCAAGTAACCTTGGACATGTTGGCCTTAGGAGCAAAGCGTCCACTTCCTTCTGTATGGGCAGGAGGAGTGGGTAAGGATCTAGGCTTAACCAAGGCATTTGGAGGCCCAAAGGTATCCCCAAACTGACAAAGGTATTACACCATGCCATCAATAGAACAGTTGTCTTGGAACACCGGCATCAAAGTACAATACAATGCCTTGTAAGATTTGACAGAAGAGCGCAGGGCTATGTGTGCATCATGCACTGTAAGAGATCCAGAGCCAGTAAGGACTTGTGCCTCCAAGTAGAATCAATCTGCAAATTTGGCTATGGATTTGTCCTTCTGGAATTGGATCATCAGGAACTCGTTCTTTTGTTCTTTAACCCTGACTATACTTCCAAATTTTTACAACAAAGCTTGCTTAGCTGCGGCGTAGGACCAGTTGTTCTGCAGCATGTGAGGTATGATGAGGTCAGTGCTAGCGGCGTCAAGCTGGTTCAGAAGTGTGGTTTCCTTGTCATGATTGTTAGTGCCATACATTGACATTTCAAAGAGTCTGATGAATTTATTGACATTCCCCTTTGGGTCAAATTTGGGGAGGTTCATGGGTTTGAACCTGGGTGCATTTTCATCTATGTTCTGGCGTCTTGGAGGAGGAGGGGTGTCTCATTGGGTACGCGCAAAGAAGTTCTGTTGTGATGCTCCTGCAGAAGACTCTGAGTGGTTAGGGCAAGAAGTTTCTTCTGGGGTAGGAGGGACCACAAACACAGGTGGTAAGCTTTATTGTCCCAAGGAGGATGAGATGGTATCATCTTTATAGGCAGAACTAGTTGGCTGACGTAGAGTAGTGCTCTCCCCAGATCTGTCATGAGGCACACACAAGGCAGAGAATTGTGCCTGACTACAACAGCATCTTCCTTTCTGAACCTCTGATCTGACTTCAGCCAGTTGGGCTTCCAATTCCCTCATGGCTCCATGGAGGCGGTCAATAAGGGAGACACAACACACCATCCCTTCTCTATATTCTTTTAAAGTGAACTCCTGCGTAGTAGCATTCTCATTGGCTTCCTGCACAGTGTTGTGTAGGTCACAAATCTTGACTTGGAGGTCTGCCTGTTGTTGTTTGTGTCTCTTGTTCACTTTGTTTATCTCTCAGAAGGCGTCATTGTTTGAGATAGTCAGGCTGTCAAGTTGGTGTCAAATCTCATCCATCTCAGGGACGCCTGTAGTGATGCTTTGGGCTGCAGAGGTCTGTCTGGCTAGGAGTAGTGCCTCCTCAGTCTCCTTGCAGAATGTGGCCAATTTCTCTTACAATGTCATTTGCAAGTGATCATCATATTTCACAAAGTTGTCCTTTAGTTTGAAAATCTTGGCCTCTGTAGCGTGGGCAAGGTCTTTAAGTCTACTGAGTTCTGACTGGTTTTCTGGGAGAAGTCACTGAACTCCTTGTTTAGTGCCTCCAGCTTGGAGCATGTATCCGCCAGTTCAGACATGCAGCAGCCTGTTTCCTCCAGTTTGGCTACTTCTTGATGGGCAGCATCCTCCATATAATGTTTGACTGCCAGGATATGGCAAGTTACATCTCAACACCAGGTTTGTGAAGCTCCTCTAAAGTCCAGTATCTTGCCCACAATGTTGAGCAGCTTAGTATTTAGTTTCTCTAAGAGGGCGTTGAGGCACTGTGTTGTCTGTGCATGTTGGGTTCTGGTGGGCTTAGTTCTGAACTTCAGCCAAGCTGAGGTCCAGACGGTGGACCAAGGCTGCCTGGTATTCCTGTTGATGGTTGGAGTAGGCCACCAGATCTTGTACTTCCATATGGTGGCGGGCCTGGGTGCCCAACAGGTGATGAATTGCAGGGTGAAAAAAGTTCTGGATGCAATCACTGACCTGTTTGATGTTGGGAAGTCAATCTAAGCTTCCTGCTTCTGAGTTAAGGAAGCTCCAGAAGGGCGCCAACAGTCACTGGGCGTCTGGGTAGCAGTGGAAAAGCAATAATTCCACACTGGCAGGTTCATGAGCCAGTTGATAACCAGTGATATAATTTGAGGCCACATCAATAATAGTAGCCCGCTCTACTTCTATAGGTCAATCAAGTGAAACAATTGGTAGTTTGGCACACTTGCTATCTGGAATGATTGGTAGCTCATTCATGTCAATGATTTCTTCTTCCTGACAGAACCAGCAATCCCTTTTGATTTCACTAGTTTCCATGGGGGCGCCGTCATAGCGCTCATGGAACCCAGTGAGCAGAGGAGAAGGGGATGTGCTGTCTTCTTCCACAGACAAGTACATGGGCCCCCTGTAGTGAGCACCATTTGTTGCACTGGGAGTATGGGGCAACTCATTTCTGTAATAGGGCGCAGGGTACTTGGCTTGCATACTGTCATATATGAGGATATGATTAGTATTGTGGCAGAAGAACATATAGGAAGAGGAATCAATAATTACTTTGGAGGCTTGGCTTCTGATCACGCAGAAGCACTTCTAATAAGTCAAAAAGTATTTTATTATTATTAGGGGAAAAGTATTTATACCCTCTTGGGGGCGTCTTCCTGAGCTGTTGGCAATATCTTCTAGGACATTCCAACACACTCTTATTTTGGGTAATTAGTGATCAAGGTTTGGTTGTTTCAAACACACCAACCAATGATATTTAATTGCTTCACCCAGCACAGGTGATCCTTGTTGGTGTGGGGGTTTGATATATTTTAGGGCCATTCATCCTGCCTAATTTGTGTCCCTGCATTGACTGCTTAGAAATACAGTTAATTTAGGAAATCTGAGATTATGGGGAATTGAACCCAGCGCCTTGGCGCTTGATTTAAAAGTAGGGTGACACTTTGGCGCCTGCAATATTTGCCAGGCGGCGCCGCAGCGCTTACAATAATTTTTGGTTGGTGTGGTGGCGCTTGACGTAAAAATGATTTGGCGCATTGGCGCCTAATCAAATTACTAGGCGGTGCTTGTGTATATTTTTAAGTGCTGTGGTGTTGAATGATGTATTATTTAATTGCCGCGGCGGCGCTTATCATTGGCTAATTTAAGGCCCAGGTCAGCAGACTACTGCTAATCCAATATGCCTATAATTTATACTACCAATTTATGTAATTTGGCAGCTGCAATTCATATCTGCAAGCTCTGTCATAATTAGCATCATTGCTTGGTCAAAATTCCCAACAACAAGTAAGTTTTTATATAAACTACTAATTGAGAATTCAGCTTCAAACTGTGTTTCAAAAGGCAAAAGCAGTTAAAACAAATGCTATACGCTGAAGCTTCTATCTCTAGTATCAAGAAGGCCAGCAAGTTCAAACAGAGCCGCTTAAAGGTAAGGTTTAAAAAGGGAATGACTAACACTTTCAAATTTAGGGACAAACTCAAACAAGGAGTTTGAACCTCTTTAAAGAAATTAAAAAGTGGTGCAATAGACTCCAAATTTTAATAAGATAGAGAATCAACAAGAAGGGGACTGGAAGTCCCCTTGCTAGGTTAAAAGGGGGAGATTAGTTGCAATTTGAATCACATGACAGACCAGCCAGGCTTTGATTGGCTGGTGGAGAATTTTGTTGGTCTAATCCTGTCAGGATTCTCTTTTCTATTTTTTGCTGCTAGTTTTTTCCTTGGACTCCATTATTTTACTTTTAAAGAATTGGGTTAAGATTGGCTCATTTATTCAGAAAGATTCCTTATTTTCATTCTCCTTTGACTGACAACATTCTTTCTATTTTTTACGGTTAGTGTTAAGTTCAAAGCTTATCTTGTTTTTGTCTGGCCAAGTTTCAAACCGCAGACCTAAGATGTTAGTAATAATATTTCAAATCCAAAACCCGAATAGCTTTTTTTGCTTTCCTGCTTACGCCAGCATCCTTGGACCAGGTTTTTCCTGCTCTTCTGCTTTTTGCTCTTGCTCTGACCTCCTTCCAAGTACCACTTTCCTTCTGTTGTCTCCTTTACGCCAGGTTCTAACTTTTTAAGTTTAAACCATAAGAAACATGTGTTTCTGTGGTTGTTTTTCTTCCACCATTTTCTATAACCAATCTTGGTTAAGTATCTCACCTCAATTCTGCACCTCAAAAACCAAGTAAATAAAAAGGCTTGGTTTTCCAATCTCAGCAGTAAGTTGAGATTGTTTGACTTGTACCTCAAAAAAGGTACTTGTTAGGTTTTGTGGCTTGTGTTTTCCTTTTTAATTTAGTTAAACTTATTTCTTTTCTTTCTTCAATATTATGATTCCTTTTGACTTTCTATTTCACCAGTTAGGTAGTTTCTATAATAATACACACAATCTGACTATTGATTGTTTTGACCCTCCAACTAGTCTTGAGCAATTCCCTGACTTAGAAATTGACTTTTTGACCAAGTCCTCAGTCATTAAGACTGGGTTCTATTTTATTTTCTTAGGATTAATCAATCGCCTCAGTCCTTATTTTACCTCCTACAAGCTTCTAGGAGCCCTAGTCCAGTTGTTACTACAAACTTTACCTACCTTTTTGTATTTGACTAACATAAATATCAACGGTATTAAAGCCTTAGTCTATAACCACCTTCCCCAAACTATGAGACCTTACAAATCCAGAGGGACTGGAAAGTTTCAAACTAATTTCTGCGGCTTCATCTGATTGGCCAGAGATGATCCCAGGCATTTGTGAATTATTCAACTTCATGGGAGCCAATGTGGCCTCACTTGATTGGTTGTCTGATGGTTTTCAGAAGTGGGCAATAACAAGCTAATAAGTAATCCAAATTAACCAGTGTTTCTTCCCAGGGGGGAGCAGCAAAGTCCAAATGGTCTACAGAGTAGGCCACTACAAATCTTTTGTCCACAGTATGTGCCAAGTCTTCCAAAGAATTGAGCAGCTTGGCTGGGATTTTAAGGCTTTTTTGGTGTGGTAGGGGAAAATAGTGCAGTCCAGAGCCAAAGGGGGCAGTGAATTTACAACTAGCTATGACGTCAGGAATCAGCAGACAAAGTTTTTCCCAGAAATGGTTTTTCTGGAGCCAGTCATAGGTCTTGGCAATTCCTCCATGTCCTGTCTCCTTATGAGCTTGGAGCACCAACAAAAGGCAAAAACTATGCCGTACATAAGGCAGGTATTGGTCATGCACTTTTTTGAAAAGCTGGTTGTTGCAAATGAGTGTGTCCTTGGATAGCTTGGACAGGGCAATTTGAACTTCTTTTGTTTTTCTCTTCCAAGAGGAAGGATATCCAATTAGTTCATACAGTTGATCAGCCTCAGAGGCAAAAGCGCCCACGTTGACACTAAAAATGTTTACAGTGGCCATGTCAACACTTTTAATGTCAACACTATAGTAAAGTGATGACCCGGTTTTACATAATGTTGTCTCCTGGATGTTGACACTTTTTTAAGTAATGGCATAGTTTACCCTGAACATTTTTAACATAAAAAATATTTTAAAATATATTATATACTAAACTGACCCCAGAAAGTTCAAAAATGCAATAAAAATTTACTATAAGTAATAAGAATAAGGAGATATAAGCAACTATTTTTCAATTTACTATGTAAATTATACTTTTTATTATAAAATTATTTTTTATTCCCATAAAATTAAAGTTCCAATGAACCAAAAATAAAGATATATTTATATATCATAATAACTAAAATGATATAAGAAAATTCTAATTTTAATTCATTATACTTTATATAAGCACAACTGAAAAAATCTCATGCCTTAAAGATAAATTAACAAAATATAAGATATTTCTTACAAAACCACATTGAAACTGTATCTGAAACTTACCATTTATACCTAAAAAGATTAGTAAATATAAATAAATTAAAAAATTAAAAGTTTAAAATTAAAAAATATACAGGCAAAGCAAAGCAAGGTTTATTAAGCTAATTAAAGCCACCAGCAAGAGCAGTGGCAACGTCCTCAAGGTACTTCTTAATCTCTGCCACCTTGTACCTTTTCTTTACCACCTTCTGAACGTCCTCCTGGTAGTCCTGCTCCTTGGACTTTTGCTTCTTGGGGGCCACCCAGTTGGCCAGGTTGCAAAACTTGGAGACAGTCTGGGCCTGCTCCTCCTGCAGCTTCTAGAAGAACTTGTTGTATTTGGGGCTGGACCCAAACTTGGTCTTCAAGTGCTTGTGCCAAACCTCAAGGCTAGAGGTGGTCTTCATCTCCCCTTTGAGGCAGGCGCCCTGGCAATTCCAAGGGGCAGTGGCCCCACTTTTACCTCTCCAGACAGTCACCTTCTTGCCCACCCATTAGCACTTGAAGTAATACAAGTAACCTTTGAAGATGGTGGAGTTCTTCTTGATGTAAGCGTCCTCCAGGAGGGCCTCAAAGCCAATCCCAGTATTCTCTGGGCGCACAAAAGCCAAGGCAGCAACTGAGTCAAGGCAAAGCAGCACTTCCCCTTACCATTGTTAAGATACTTCTTGAAAAGGTCCTTCTCACTCTTGAGATTCTTGATGAGGGCCTACCTAAAATGCAAGAAGCAGCCCTGGACTTCTCCATTGAAGGTGGCCTTGAAGGCTCTGAACTGAGCAAGCTCAAAGTCCATGATGATCACCCTTGGCCCAAGTGAGCGTTCATGAGCTAGCTGCTCTGCGGCTAGGGTTGACTCATCCTTCTCAGCAGAGGAGGGATTTGCCCTTGTGGCGTGAGTGGGAGGGGGAGATGGTTGATGGGAAGGAAGTACAAAGCATCCCAGACAATCTTGAAGGCTCTGGTGTAGACTTCATTCTTGGCACAAGGAAAGAGAAAAAGACAAGGGGGATAACCTGGTCATTGAACTGCCCATGTAGGACCCAAAGCTGCTTGAAGATGGTTGGGCAGGTGGCAAATGTGCCATTTCACAGCCAGATGGTAGCAGTATTGAGCTGCTCCAGGTTTTGGGTTGTGGCATAGGCTATAATCCTATCCTCCACTTACTGCCCATCATCATGGAGCAGGAACATCTCACCATCCTCATTTTTTAGGGCATCTGTGAGAACCAGGTTTTCAATGGTGGTGGCGCTCTTGACCAGGTGGCTCAAGGCTAGGCACCTATTACTCAAGAACTTGATCAACTGGGTATGGGTTGGCACCCTCTTGAGGTTAGTGGGGGAGAGGTACTTGCACGCAAGCATGGCCAGCTGGGTTGGGGAAAGGTCTTTTGAAGTGGGCATGACCTGGACAAGATACCACTTGAGGAGGCGGGCTATGGTGGTATTTAGCATCACAAAAGTGTGTTCACCCTTGATGGTCTGTACCAAATCCCAGCGCTCAGTATTTAGCTGCACTGGGCAGGAGCAGTCCTCACAGGTGTAATGCCGGCTCTTGAAGCCCCAGTTGGCATTGTTACAGGAAAAGATGTACCCATTGGCCACCATGGCTGGCCCACCCTTTACACTCATGATAGTGTCAAAACCGCAGGCTCGACCCGCCAGCAAGGTTCCAACCAAGCGGGTTTGTGACCTGCAATCCGATTACCCGGTCACTCAAAGCCAGACTAGGAAGTCAACTCAGATTACCAAATCCATCAACATGAACAGATAATGATCCTTCATGGTGGATACCTCAATTTGGCGCTTGACTCATTAGCAGGATCAAGCCACCCCCTCTTTCATTTGGCCGTGTGATCACCAATCATGCTCCTGCTATCCATTGATTCACAATAGCTATATAATCACTATCTCACAATAAAGATTATTATCTATCTTCTAAATAACTTTTTCTGTGTAACTCTGCTAAAACAGCACAGTTACAACAATAGGAAAATACTTAGGCAAGGAAGAAGGAACCTAAAACTTCCCGTTGACGTTGCAGATGTTATGGGCCAACAGAGGGTCCCAGGGGTCAGCAGGAGCATGTTGGAAGCCAGGGAATTAATTGGGGCGGGGCTTTGAATCATCCCCTGATGAACTGGAAGGGGGAGTTTGGTGGTGGTGGGGAAGCAGAAGGGGGCTTGTTGTGGTGCTCCTCATGTGCAGGAGACTTATCCTTGGGTGGGGACTTTTGGGCTGAGCGCTTCTTCTTATTTGGCTCCTCATCTGAAGCTGAGTTGTAAAAACTGTGGTCTGTAAGGGAGCCATCATATTCCTCTCCCCCAGTGGAGTGAGCAGATCTCTTCTCAGGAGAGGGCTCAGGGGAGTGCTTTGGAGATGGCTTGGGAGATGGTTTGGGAGTGGCCTTCTTTGACAAGACAGGTTTCTTCTTGGTATATTTGGTTGGCTTAGAGAGACGCTTGGTTCCTTTGGGCTGTTTAGAGGTGTTTTTGTCCTAAAATAATAATTAAAAGGGCTTAAAATAAAGAAATGTGTTTTAAAAACAAACAAAACAACTTAAAATTATAATATATAAAAAGGAAACTTTATATGGCTTTTCTTTGCATTTTAAAAAGGAAAAAATACTTGTATAGTTTTTATTTTATTAAAGTTTTAAGTAACAAGTTAAAAGTTAAGATATTTATGTGAAAGTATTAGTTTTATCAATAGATTTTATTTAAAAAATCAAAAAAATATGAAAGAAAAAGTTAAAAATATACAACATATCAAAAAATCAGATGTTTTTATTATGTAAAACATAAAGTTTTATATGTGAGAAATGAAAAGTGTTGGTATTATGAGTGACAATTAGTAAAAAAAGCTGAATTCTCACTGTTGATTAGAAAAATTGTAGACATTGTCCCTGTCAACATTTTTTTGAAAATTTACTATGTTTTTTCATAGTACGCTTAATTAAATTTACGCAGGCTAGCAAATAAAAGCTGTTTTCTGTGTGTTTTTGTTCACACAGTAAAATTAAAAAAAACATATGAAAATAAGTAAAAAAAGTATCAAAGTTCTTTATTCTTTTATTAAAAATAATACTTGGGTAGTGGTAGTATGATATCTTACCATTGTGCTTATAAGAAGTTGCTAAAACATTGGTTAAGATAATGGAAAGGGTAAAGTGTTGACAATGTCACTTATGACACTCTTTATATGAGGTGGCATATTAATTTAAGCTTAATTGCGCCACTCTAATTTGCTTAACTCCACCCCGGTGGATGGTCACAAGTGAATAGACACCATTTCTGAGTGTCAACATTATTTTCAATAATAAATTCTATAGTAAATTACACAGTAACTCACACTTAAATTATTGGATTGTTGTTAGCCACCAATCAATTTATGATATTAAAGCGGAATAAGTGCCACATATATTATAACATGAACATTTTAACAGTCTACTGTATGCACAATGTCTTTTTCTATATATTAATTAAATAAAAAAATATTTTTAAATACGCACTTAATTTATTTGTTGTAGATGTTTCAGTTTTGTTATTAAAAATAAGTTATGCTTAAAAAGTGTCAATGTTGACACTTTTACGTTGTGAAAACAAATTAAAATTAAACTAATTTTTATTAGTAAACGTAAAGGAAAAACCTGGTTAAATTGAGTTTTTTATTAAGCTTAATATTAAATTGTGTCAAAATGGTCACAATTTTGTCGTGTTTTCTGGGTTTGCACCCCTGAACACTTTAAAAAAATTAAGCTAGAGCAACTAGCAAAAAACATAGGGGATTTAGAGTTTTGAGTCAACAGTGGCCATGTTGACAAAGTGTCAACATGGGCGCTGTTGCCGCTTCAGCAGGGTGTAGAGCGAGGATGGGCATTCTGGATAATTCATCAGTGTTCTGATGTTAAATCCCGGGACGGTGTAAGCCCGTGAAGTTGTAACCTTGCAGGCGGTGAGCCCATCTAGCTAGTTGTTCTACTGGTTCCTTGATTTGCTGTAGCCATTTGAGCAAAGCGTGGTCAGTAACCACAGTGAAATGGGTGCCATACACATAATGGCGGAACTGCTTGACACATGCAGCACAGCAAGGCACTCTTTCTCTGTTACACTGTAATTTTTCTCATGCTTATTCAGGACACAAGAAGTATAAGCTACAGGGTGATCCACACCCTCATCATCTAGTTGAGCCAAGATGGCTCCAATAGCCAGGTTGCTGGCATCAGTGTAAAGGATGTATTCTTTATTGTAGTCAGGATATACTAGGGTGGGAGCATCTTTGAGTTTTTGCTTGAAGGTCTCAAAGGCTTGCTTCTGGCTAGCAGTCCATTTGAAAGGGAAATTACACAACAGTTAGACCAAAGGCTCACTAGTGTCAGCAAAGTTGGGGATGAACTGTCTATAGTAGCCCATCATGCCAATAAAGACTTGTACTTCTTGCAGGTTAGTGGGCAGAAGCATTTTGTCAATGGTCTCAACTTTCTTGGTATTTGGGTGAATCCCCGTCTAGGTCACCTCATGGCCCAAGAATTCAAGGTGTTCTTTGAAGAAAGCACACTTAGATGGTTTCAGTTAAAGGCCAGCCTCTTGAGTCTTTATGAACACTCCTTTAAGAGAACCAGGTGATCTGTGAAAGTAGTGCTGAAGACTGTTATATCATCTAGGTACACTAAGACACATGAAGGCTTCAAGTCACAGGGGATGGAGTCCATGGCTCATTGGAAGGTAGCCAGGGCATTACAGAGTCCTTGTGGCATAAAAGTAGGCTCAAATAGTACTTAAGAGGTGATAAGTGCAGCCTTCTGTCTATCCTTGGGAGAGAGTTCAACTTGCCAGTACCCAGATGCTAGATCCATAGCAGTGAAGAACTTAGAGCCTCCAAGGAGGCAGAGAGCATCATTAATACATGGCAAAGGATAGGAATCCTTTTTGGTTAAGGAGTTCAATTGTTGGTAGTCCATCACAATACAATGACCTCCATCCTTCTTCTTAAGCATGAGCAAGGGGAAGGCCCACAGATTTTGGGAAGGAGTCAGTAGCCCAGCGTCTAAAAGTTTTTGAGCTCTTTAGACACCTGAGCATTCTCTACTCAACTGCGGCAATAAGGTTTAGCTTGGAAGGGGGAGCATCACCAGTATCAATCTGGTGAATAACGCCTTTTTCTAGACCATAATCAGTGATATCTTTAGCAAAGATATCTTAAAGCTGATCTAGCAAATCAAGCACCTTCTTCTGTTGGACCAGGGATAGTTGCGGGAAGTCTTGCGCAGTAAACAAGGATAGGATTTGGGGCTTGTCTTCAGGTAAGTTAAATTCCTGGAATGTACCAAAGGGTGTAGCAATAGGACATCAGGAGCATTCAGCAACTTTTCATAGCCAAGAATCTGCCCTCTAGACACATTCTTGGGGAGAGCTGTCAAGTTGGCTACCAGCAATTTAACAGGGTCTTTATGAGAGACATCCAAGATTTCTGGGAAGAGGTAGGGTTTTTTGTGGCCTATCAAGGGAGGAGAGTATAACTCTAGGAACGTGAGCTCAGGTAACTTATATCATATTTAAGAGTCTAAGATAGCTTGGGATCCAGAGGGAATGGTCATAGCAGAGGTGGCCAGGATAGGGATCCCCTCAGACGTAGAACAAGTTATAGGCAGACACTTCATGTTGGATGAGTGGGTACAGTATTTTAGAGTGAAGACACCAGTGGGATATCCTAAGGCACACGTCTTGAGGCACTTTCCAGGAACTTTGACAGGCTCCTCAAATATCAGAGGGACTTTTTACCCTAAGACAGAGAGGTAGCCATCCTTTAAGTTGATGATCTCATTGTATTCCCTAAGGAACTGAGTACCAACTAGGAGATTGTAACTCTCATTCTCCAAGACAACAGCAGGCGCGGCCAAGAGTAGCTTACTAAACCTCATGGGAAGATCAGAATAAGCCCATATAGTGCAAGTCATGGATAGCCCAGCTGTGCCATACAACTGGTGATAGTTAAGGTTGGAGGCAAGTTTGAGCTTTTTGACAAGCTTCAAGGATACAACGTTAACAGGTGATTCAGTATCCAAGAAGGCCTTGATTTTTACCTTCTGGATGGATATTTCCATAAAAGTGGAAGTAAAACCAAAGGGTGGAAGGACAGCCAGGATATCTTGGGCTTCAGCTAGCTCCTTGTACCACTTCTCAATCATGCATAACAAGCCTGGAATTTCCTTATAGACAGTCTGGAGAGGAAGTGAGACTGAAAAATTCTTGAATACAGAGCCAGCAACTTCAGCAGCTTCTTTAGATGACTCTACAATCACAGGAGACCTCTTAGCTTGAGTAAGGTATTGACAAGATATAATCTCTTTGGCTTCAGACAAAAGCTTGACAGTTGTTATAGTTTTCCCAGAGCATAACATATAAGGGACCACAATGGTTTTGGGGACATCAAGAACTGAACACCCATAGGCGTCAGGATCATTAACGTCTGAATCATCCATTTCAGAGTCATCAGAGATATTGTGGAACAGCAGCAGAATGGGAGGAGCCTCATTGTCAGAAGGCTCAGAGTTGGCTATGGAGAGGGGGGTTAAAGGAGACTGGGAATAATTGTCAACTGAGAGTGTCTCTGCCTCTAGGATGACTGTTATTTTCCCGCCTGCTCCATGGGATCAGCCTCTTCAACCCAAGGATTGGTGCAGACTCAAGAAAGATGGCCTATCTGGCCACAGTTATGGTAACCTTGGCGTCTAGGAGGATTCTGGGAGTTCATAGTGAGGATATGAGAACCACAGTAAGACAAATCAGAATTAGAGGCAGCTCAATTCTCCTGCATAACCACTCCAGAATGGGTAAGGTGCATATTCTGCAACGGCATCTTTATGCTCTTCATAGAGGAAATCATGGCTTTGCAAGCCTTAAAGTGGAGACACAGAAGCTGATTAACCTTGAGGGCTTGAGTGCAATCCATGTAAGCCTCATTTGCTACCAGCTGTCTGCTATTTATCAATTGCTGTCCTTCAATGTAGAATCTATCTGCAAATTCAGCCAGAGTCTTCTTAGGTTTGAAAGCAATGTGCATAAAGGCGTCCTTTTTCACCTCCAAACTAAGGTTGCCACCAAACTCATTGATCAGAAGCTGTTTTTTCTTCCCAAGTCTCAATGGTGGGCAGCTCTGGCACTACCACCTCTTGACAGGCCAGGTGCAGGCAGGTTAGAATGTGTTCCTTCTTAACCTCATCAGAGGCTCTTTTCATGGCAGTTTTTAGATAGTTAGGAAAGCTGCAATGATAGATGTTTTGGGGTCAAAGAATTGCTTAAAGGTAGGTTTGAAATGTGCTTTAGAATTTGGACCACCATTGCTGCTATCAAGTACATTTATGCGTGGGGAGATATGCTTCAGATTTGAAGGGGGGTTGTCTGGCCCACAGCTGAAAAACACTCTCTTCAAGAGTAGTCAAGCTCTTATCAGTGCAGGCACCCATATTATTAGCTAAGGTGGTCTGTTGCTCAGTAACATCTAGGTGTTAGCCCTGTGTTGTTACTACTGTGGAAAGCTCAGCCAGTCAGGAGGTAAGGAAAGGACCCACTGAGAGGCAAGGGGCAAACCTTTCATTTACCAAATCAATTAATTCACTCATTTCTTGTCATCTTTGTCAAGGTTGGAGTGGTCCCATTTCAAGTGGTCCACCTCATTGGCTAGAATAATTAACTCTCTAGCACATTGCATTTGGGGGCGCCTGGCAGGCTGGGGCAGCAGCCATCTTTGTCAATAACCCCAGTTGGACTAGCAGCAGTTGCCATCATTTTGCGTAGGGCAGCAACCTCCTTCTCAAGCTCAGCAACTTGAGTTGTCAAAGCAAGCACCTGACAATTTGGCTGAGGTGCTTCAGTAGGGCAACCTTGACTGCAGGTAGACGCTTGCAGCTCTCAAATGGTATCCCATAGCCTCTGTTCCCTATCCATCAGATCGTCTGATGGGGGAAAAGGAGGAACATCTGGCTTGGGCGTGGACAACTCATTTACTTGCATTTAAAGTTTGGCAATGGCAGCAGTGGTGGCTACCCTTTATTGATCAAATTATTCACTGAGCTTGTGAAGGCCTTTAGCAGTGAGGTCTGCCACTTGTTGTAGTTGATCAAAGGAGTAAGCACTGAACGCATTGAGCTGCTGCACAAGTTGTTCAAAATTGATAAGATAGGTGTTCAGGGTATAATTTATTTGGGCTTGCCAGGGCTGTTCCAACTGGTGGAACTCATGTAGACGCTCCCTGATGTATTTGGGGATGGACTGTCATATTCACTTGATGGAATTAACCAAGTGGGTTTGGGAGGTGACAGAGTTGCACTGATTGTCTGATACCAAGGAAAACAGGGAGTGGATAAACTGTTGATATGCAGCAAACTGATCCCAGTGATTTGTGATGGCTGCTTGTAGGGACAAAATCTCCTGAATGTGGAGCCCAAACACCATTTGATGGTGGGCTAAGGCGGGTTGTACAAAGGATGACAATAGGTTCTTAGTGGAGCCAGCCGCTGAGAGGAGATGCTGTGGAAATTGCAGAGCCATAATCAATTTGTAGCATTCTTCTTGATTGAACTGTAATTGGAGGCAAGGGATGACTTTTTCACGGGCTATCCCAAGGGCTACCACCATGACTTGATCTAAGTCAGGGGTACCTAAAGGGTAGGCCACTAGGCAGGAACCATTCCCAAGGTTCAGTACAGTAGGGACAATAGATGGGTCTGTAATTTCTTCCTCAATAGGAGGACTGGTAATTTCAGGTGAAGTTGGCTCTTGTATAGGAGGAGGCAAAGGACCTGAAACGTGGTTGCAAATGGGATAACCAAGGGGCTTACAGCCCCTAAGGTGAGCACCATTTTTGTCATGTTCTGAGGCGCGGCACAGACACAAAACAGGAATCCTAACTGTTGTGTTTAGCTCCTGGGGACAACTGCCAGGAGGACACAGTGGGAAATCTTTATAACAAAAGATTTGAGGTTGAAAGTTAGCCTTGGGTTAGCTTTCAGGGCAAAATTAAGGGCACATACCTTAATTTCCTGGAATGCAAGATGTGAAAGTCATTTTGGCAAAAAGGACAGGAAAAAGCTTGAAGAATACTAAAGCCAACGCAAATGTGGATAAACTTGTCTTTATTGGGAGAAATGATTCTACTTTAATAGTAGACAAGGGTCAATGATCACTCATTAGGTAGACAGTGTGGCAGAAGGGGTCACGTTGGAATGAGGTCATACCAAGATCAGTCAAGGGCAGGTATGATAATCCAGAATAGGTGGAGATTGAACCCAACCTATTTGCGGAAGGTGAGGAATTCCCAAACTTGAAAGCAAACCCGACCAAATCTTTGCACACATCATTATTCAAAGGCCATATCAAAATGGCATTAATGGCGCAATTTACGACATCTCCCCCCCAAGATTGAACACAGGAGTTGATATTTGCGGAGGAATTTTGAGTGTACCCAGGCAAAGAGGCAGCCAGAGGATAGCAACTTCACAGTGTACTTGACACCCTTCTTGTAGGTGACTTCACAAGGCCCAACCCAGAGGGAGTCTAGCTTATGAGCTCTGCCTCCAGTACAGTTATGATAATAGAGGACTAGGTCACCTACTTGGTACTCAGGGAGGGGGGCTCTGACAGCATTGGAGGGCGAGAGTTCTAAAGCTTTGACTTTATAAGCAGTAGAATAGGCTGTAGCTTGAATGTCAATGATCTGATTAGTCAAGTCTGTGACATGAGTTTCAGGATTGACAGAGGCATCAACTTTGATCAACAGGGGTCCCAAGATTGAGGGGGGTGGTGGCTTCTTGTCCATACAGCATGGCAAAGGGGGACTAGCCTGTCACTCAATGTCTGCTGAGTCTATACGCAAAGAGGGCAGCAGGGAGGAACATATCACATTTAGCGGCATCATAGAGGGTAAGCTTCCTCATGATGAACACAAGAGTGGAATTGGCTTGCTCCACAGTCCTGTTGGTTGACATATTATACAGTGTAGAGAAGGATTGATGTGTACCCATAGCTTCTACAATGGACGTTATGAGGCGGGCATTAAAGTTGGTCCCATTGTTGGAAAGCAGGACTTGAGGACAACCATGACAGTAGAAGATATCTTGCAATAAGAAATTAGCAGTTATCTTGGCAGTTATATCCTTGGTTGCTCTGGCTTCAACCCATTTACTAAAATGGTCTACAGCCACCAATATGAATTGAAACCCAGATCTAGATCAATGGAGAGGCCCAACAGCATCAATACTCACAGTGTGGAAGGCATGCTTAGGAGGGATGAGCCTGAACTGATTTTGTGAAGGTTGGGGTCATTGGAGCTGACAAGAATGACAGGAGGCAAGGACATCAGGGATTAGGAGGCGCATGTTTTCTCAGTAGAAATTCTTTCACAAACAGTCAAAAGTTTTTTCTGTACCTCCATGTCTGGTATCAATGTGAGCTTGGAGGATGATGGATATTCTCATACGGGGCGGACATAGGGCAGATAAGCGTTGTTGACCTTCTTAAAGAGTTTTCAATCTCAAATCACAGTATCCTTGGATAGGGCTTGCAATGCCAAGCAGATGTCCTCTGGCTCAGTGGCCCATGAGTCAGGGTACCCTATCATCTCATATAGTCAATCAATGTCAGCAGGATAGATATCTAGAATAGGCATCCTTGACAAATCATTGGCATTCTGATGTTGTGCACCAGGACAATGTACTACAGTGAAATTGTATCCTTGCAGGCGTAAGGCCCAGAGGGCTAGTTGACCTTTGGGCTCCTTTAATTGCTGCAGCCACTTAAGGGATAGTGGTCTGTGACTACTGTGAAATGAGTCCTGTAGATATAGTGCCAGAACTGTTTCACAGCATGCAGAACATCCAGGCATTCTTTTTCAGTATCACTATAGTTCTTCTTGTGTTTGTTAAGAACTCAGGAAGAATAGGCTACAGGTTGGTTGACGCATTCATCATCAAGCTGGGCTAGGATGGTACCCACAGCTACCCCACTAGCGTCAGTGTACAAGATAAACTCCTTATTGTAATCAGGGTAGACTAAAATGGGAGCCTCTTTGAGTTTAGCTTTCAGTGCCTCAAAGGATTGCTGTTGGCTGTCAGTCCACTCAAAGGGTACATTGCAAAGGAGTTGGACAAGGGTTTTGCTTAGTTCAGCAAAATCAGGGATGAATTGTCAATAGTACCCCATCATACCAAGAAATACTTGGACCTCCCGTAGATTTGTGGGAGGCAGTATCTTGTCAATAGCTTCCACCTTATTATTCATAGGGAGTATTCCAGTTTGGGTGACCTTGTGGCCCAAGAATTCAAGTCACTCCTTGAAAAAGGAGCATTTAGAGGGTTTGAGTTTCAAGCCTGCCTTCCAAGTTTTGATAACAACGGCTTTGAGGTGATCTAAATGCTTGGTAAAGGTGGAGCTGAACACAGTAATATTGTCAAGGTATACGAGGACGCAGGAGAGTTTCAGGTCTTGTAGGGTGGAGTCCATAGCCCGCTGAAACATAGCTGGGGTGTTGCAGAGTCCTTGGGGCATACAAGTGGGTTCAAAAAGACCTTCTGAGGTGATAAGTGCAGCCTTTTCTCTATCTTCATGAGACAAGTTGACCTGCCAGTATCCTGCAGCTAGATCTATAGCAAAAGAAACTTTGATCCTCCTAATTTTCTGAGAGTATCATCAATTCTAGGCAAAGGGTAAGAATCCTTTTTGGTGAGCAAATTTAGATGGCAGTAATCCATCACAATGTGATGGTCTCCATTCTTCTTCTTTAGGATCAACAACAGGGAGGCCCAAGGGCTCTGAGAGGGGGCTAGGAGCCCAGCATCTAGAAGCTGCTTAAGCTCCTTAGAGACTTGGGCATCTTCTACTCTACTGTGGTGATAAGGCTTGGCAAAAAAGGTGGGGCATCACCTGTGTCTATCTGGTGGATGACTCCCTTAGCTAGACCATAGTCAGTGGGTCCAGAGGCAAAGATATCCTTAAACTGGTCTAACAGTTCCAGAACATCTTTTTGTTGAATGGGCAACAGATGAGGGAAGTCTGTGGCAGTAAACAGGGAGAGAACCTGGGGGTCTCCTTCAGGCAAGTTGAAATCACTAAACGTTCCAAAGGGGTATAGGGATGCCACTTGCTCTGAACCTAATATGCAACCATGCCCAAAAACCTGGCCCTTGGTCACCTGCATAGGTAGGGCAGTCAGGTTAGCCAACAACAGCTGCACAGGCTCTTTATGAGTCCAGTCCAAAATCCCAGGGCATAACCTAGGCTCTCTACGTCTTAGGGAATCAGGTGAATATAGCTCCAAAAAGGATTTCTCAGGTAGTTCATAGGATATCTGAGAGTCCATAATCACTTGCAAGCCAGGCGTGATGGTGATAGCTGCAGGGGCAAGAAGAGGCACATCTTCCTCAGCAGGACAGGAAGGAGGAGGGGACTGCATATTGGAAGAATGAGTCCTCTACTTGAGCGAGAAGATACTCATGGGGTACTCAAGCACACAAGTCTTAAGGCGTTTACCCGGGAGACGGGGGTTCCTCAAAGATTAGGGGGATCTCATACCCTAAGAGAAAAAGGTACCCATCTCAAAGGTTTACAATCCTATTGTACTCTTGAATGAATTGTGTATCAACCAGGAGATTGTAGCTTTTGTTTTCTAAGGCAACAGCAGGTGAAGCAATAAGAGGCTTCCCAAACCTCATTGACAGAGCAGAGTAGGCACCAATGGCCCAGGTTTGTGCCATGCCAGCTGTGCCATACAACTGAGTGTAGTTGAGATCAGGAGCCAATTTAAGTTTTTTCATTATCTTGGAAGATACTACGTTGACTGGAGAATCCGTGTCCAGGATGGCTTTGATTTTACCCTTTTGGATTGATACTTTTGCACGGGTTGTATCTTTCCCAAAGGGGGGCAAGACAGCTAGAACGTCCTGAGCAGCTTGCAATTCTTTTTCCCATTTGACCAGCATACACTGTAACACAGGGATTTTCTTATACACAGTCTGTAGTGGAAGAAATACAGTCACATTCTGAAAGAGAGCCTCTGATAATTCAGCAGCCTCTTTGGAGGAGTCAACCAAGACGGGAGGTCAATGGGCTTGAGCTAGGTAAGGGCAAGCCACCATGGACTTAGCTTCACTTGGAGGTACCTGGGAAGTGATGGTAGCCTTCCCAGAGCAAAGCTTGTAGGGTACAGGGATAGTTTCTGGAACAGCCAGAATGGAGTAGCTGTAACTATCTGATTCATTGCAGTCAGAATCTTCTGGCTTGGAATCACTTAAAAGATCATGAAACAGGTGAAGGATAGTTGGGCCAGAAGAAGGAGGGGATTCCTTGTCAGAGGGAGGATCAGGAGGAGACAGAGGAGATTGTTCAGCAGAGAGCGTCTCTGCCTCTAAGCTGACCTCTCTTTTCCTGCCTTCTCCTTTGGGTCAAACCCTCTACTCAAGGGTTGGTGCAGGTGCGTGAGTGGTGTCTAATTTGATCACAGTTATGACATCCTTGCCTCTTAGCTTATCCACTTGAGCCTAGAGTCATAATGCGCGGATTATGAGAGGTGGTTCCTGCATTGTTGGCCTTATTTTTACATACCACAGTACCACCATGGGTCAAGTGCATATCTTGCAAGAGGTTCTTGATACTTTTCATTGAAGTAAGGGAAGCCTTATGGGCCTTAAAATACAGACATAGGAGTTGGTTAACCTTTAAAGCATTTGAACAAGCTGTTTAAGCTTCCCGGGGAGTTAACTGATAACTGGTGATTAACTGTTGTCCTTCAATGTAGAAGCAATCAGCAAATTCAGCCAGGGTACCCTTGGGCTTAAAAGAAATGTGCATAAATGCATCCTTATTGACTTCCAAGCTGAGATCTCCGCCAAATTCTTCAATTAAGAGGTGCTTCATGTTCTCCCAAGTGACAATTAAAGGGAGTTTGGGGACCACAACTTCTTGGCATGTGGGATGCAGACAGTTAAGAATATTCTCCTTCTTAAGTTCATTGGTAGCCCTACGCATTGCAGTCTCATAAATTGTCAGGAAGACAGCAATGGTAGAGGTTTTAGGGTAGAATATCTGTTTGAACAAAGGCTTATAATTGGGGTCAATGGACAACAAGGTGGATTGGCAGTTGTCACCTGGGTTGAGGACGTTAATATGGGGGTTGCCCTCAAACTCAGATTCAGCAGCAGGTTATCTATCCCAGAGAAGTTTAAGGCTCTCCTCTAGAGTATCCAAGGTAGAGCTGTTCTGTCCACTAATATCTCTAGTGGTGGCGGCAGCAACTCCAAATTTGTCAATCTTAATTTGTTGCACCAATAAGGTGCCAGTAATCCCATTGAGGTGGATGATCAGAGAAGTAGTCTGAGAAACCAAAGGAATAACCTGTCCATTCATTGTCTCAGTCAAGCAAAAGAGGTTTTGTACCCCTTGTTCCAGTGCTTCCTGCCTATCAGCAACATCATTTGTCACTTTGACTAGTTGATCCAAGGCAAGAGCACAGTTGACCTGGGGTTGGACTTCTAAGCCAGGGCAGCAACCATTATTGCCATGAGCGGGAGTACTAGTGACCTCAGCTTCCTCCTCACCTTCAGACTCATAGGACAAATCATCAGGATTAGAGAGGCGTTGTCTCAAATACTTGATTTCTCCTCACAATGTAGCTACTTGGTTGATGAGCAAGGCAATGCAAGAGTCAGTCATATATTTGACTGGAGGAGGGTTATGAACAGAAGATTGATGGCGCGTAGTGGCCTTGAGCTCAGCTATGGCTTCCCATACCTGGGCTTCAAAGTCAGACAGGACCTCAACAGGAGGAGCGGGAGGAGTCACCTCAATGGACGCTATTCTATCATCCATGTAATTTTGTGCTTGATATAGTGTGTTTCCCAATTCAGTCTTATCCAATCCATACTGGTGTTATAGATGGCGGCCCCAGGTATCAACATGAGACCCAACCAACTCAAGCTGAGAATTAATATGCTCCCAAAATTGGTTGAGTTCAGTAAACAGAGTCTCAAAATCCTGAAAATGTTTTAGAAAAGCAGCTTCAATTTGACCACATCACATTGCTTGATGCTCATCCAATTTACACATTTAATCCTTGATATATCCAGGGAGCAAGGAGTGAAGGGTGTTCAGAGATGAGGTTAGGTATTTTTGGGAGGCCAGCAAGTCACACTGGTTATCCAAAATACACACAAAGAGGCTATGGGACCATTCTTGATATGTCATATTTTGAGCATGGTTGTTTGAGACAGCAGTGGCTACAGCATCTAGAAGCTGGTTCTGGGATCCTAATGCAAGTTGATGGTGAACCAGGGCAGGTTGAATAAACTGGTTGACTAACACGCCAATAGTATCCATAGACTCCATCAGTGCGGGGGAGACCAAAGTCCAAGAGGAAGGACTAAGGGTTTTCAGAAGTGTACCCAGGACAGAGACCAGGGATAATGTGCATTGCCACAGTGCCTTAGTGGAGGAGAGAGAGCGGCAGCACAGGATTGCTCATATTTGAGAGAGAAAGCTGGAAGGGGGGCCCATGTGGGCCTGGGAGACAGCACCAGTATCATAGGAGTTGAGGGGGCATTGGTGATGTCTTCTAGAGGAGGACTAGAAACTTTTAGGTTGCTTGGGTACTTCAGAAACAAAGGGAGAAGGACCAGAGAATGTGCGTGGGAACAGGGTAACCAAGGGGCTTGCAGCCCCTGTAGTGAGCACTAGTTTGTTGTGTTTGGCTCCTGAGGACAACATCCAGGAGAACACAGCAGGAAATCTTTATAAAAAAATTTGAGGTTCAAAGCTAGCCTTGGGTTAGCTTTCAGGGAAAAAATAAGGGCACATACCTTAATTTCCTGGAATACAAGATGTGAAAGTCCTTTTGGCAAAAAGGACAGGAAAAGGCTTGAAGAATACTAAAGCCAACGCAAATGTGGATAAACTTGTCTTTATTGGGAGAAATGATTCTACTTTAATAGTAGACAAGGGTCAATGATCACTCATTAGGTAGACAGTGTGACAGAAGGGATCACATTGGGATGAGGTCATACTAGGATCAGTCAAGGGCAGGTATGATAATCTGGAACGGGTGGAGATTGAACCAGACCCATTTGAAAAAGGTGAGGAATTCCCAAAGTTGAAAGCAAAACCAACCAAATCTTTGCACATATCATTATTTGAAGGCCATATCAAATTAGCATTAATGACACAGTTTCCAACACTAACCTAAGGATTGGATTTGTACTAAGTCTTGGGTAGTTTGGCAGGAAAGGCTATTGATTACCTTGTGGCCCTGAATAAATAATCTCTATTAGTTGTGGCTAGAGAGAGGCGTCAAAGTACTTGGAGACACAAGACAAAAATGTGAATATAACTTAAATTTTATTGGGTATAAAGATTGGGAATATATACTGTGTAGCTTTACCACAAAACAGTACATGGACTGTAGGATCACTAGCAACAAGCATGAGTGGGGAAAGCAATCTGCAAAGTATCAGGAAACCAAACAATTGTATTTTCCAGTTTGGATACAGACTCCTTTTGAGAGGCAAAAGCAAAAGAGAGATATTTGTCCTCAAAATAACCCATCTGTCAGAAAATTGCGGACCATGGTATTTTATCATCAGCCAGATGATATCCTAAGTCTTCTAACATTAGTAAAGTACAGAGAACCTGTGACTTTGGCGTAACCTTTGGTCTGGAATATTTTTTTGTCATCAGAAGTAGAAAGTATGACAGGGCCCAAGGCCCAAAGGATTTGGGATGGTTCTTCTTACTTCTGGATATAGGTTCATAAGTGGTTGTGTCCATAGTTTACCATAGGGCTTAATAATGTATAGCAACAGTATGATCTTTTGCACTCCACTTAATTAGAATCAAACTAGGGAAAGGATTTGAAATATCAACTCTTTATTAGAAGGCTGATATTGAGGCTGGCCCAGCTGCCCGCATTTATCCGAGTTAGCTCTGGCCCAACCTTGAGTGTGTGTGGTTTGTGACAGAAGCTCGCTTGACAACTTCCACAGTTCATTATCCTTTCTGAAGCTTTGCAACTATCCCTTAATCTGAGCAGAGTAGCTATGAACCTGTACCATGTTCCAGGTGGCTAGCTAGCCTGGATGGCTACTAGTTGGTGGAGATAATTCTTCACTTAATCAGAGCTACTTAAATACAATAGGCTCAAAGCCTTTTATCTTAGAGTGTTTGGCCTGATAGCCCAGTCTATTTTAGGCTCTTCTAGAAGTGTTTCAGATGATGGCTCATATGATGGCCCTTGTTCTAGAATATAATAAAATATTAGAATAGTAATTATTATGAGAAGCATGTTTGAGGTGATTTTTGAGGTGGATAATTAATTGCACAATATCTGCATGTTTCACTATTAATTAGGAATACATGAAATTTGTAATGCCAGGATATTCTTTGGTTGTTGATTCATTGATCCTACAACCCGCGGCCCACATCATTCTGTTGAAACCATTCCTAAGAGTGATTGACAGCTGACCTGTGTTAATTGGTTAAATCTGTTAATTAGTCAATATCCCAAAATCCTGACACAATCAAAGGCAAAATTGAAACATGGTGAATGACGGCATTGTGGTGAAAGTAATCGGTTAATGCTACGTTAAATGAACTTCAGTATTTTTACCTCTAAATTTAGACAACCTCAAAGCCCTGTCAGCCCCATCCACTTATGATTTTTGCCTCAGAACAGACCATGCACTTTGATGAACCTTGGTTTCCTCATATGCAGTTCTGGAATCCCCCTTCTCAAAGCTGTCCCCAATTCACCTCACATCTGCAGCAATGCACTGAATTAGAACCGGGTATGTTGTTTCACCTCCACTTTCAATAAGGTATATAACCCTTTCCTGCTTTCCCCAATAAAGACAGTTCCCATTTAAATTGTGCTTAAATTTATCACCAATCAATCAACCCACCAGATCCACTCAACTTAGCTCTATTTTACGCTTACGCCTAAAAGCGTTACATGATGATCCTGCCTAAACCAAAACAAACAACAAAAGCACTTGTGACCCAGATGTGTACACCGTGACTATTGTAAGTGTCCTCCTCCTATTCAGTTATTAAGAAAGTTTAGATAGATAGATAGATAGATAGATAGATAGATAGATAGATAGATAGATAGATAGATAGATAGATAGATAGATAGTATGTCCTCCAGCCAGAATCCAGTTTCCCCATCTTCAAAACCGTCACCCACCCCGTCTTGCCCACCTGCAACCACTGTAATAAACACTCCACAAAGCACAGATATGGTATTGCCCCTGTTAATTGCCCGCTACATTGCAGCACAGCAACTCCCTCACTATGCCAAGGGTGATTTTAAACTCTGGCTTTGCAAATTTGAAAACCACTGCACCCTCTTCAGAGTCCCTGACAATGAAAAGCTGTTAACAGTGGCCCAATTCTTGGATGGTGAGGCTGCCAAGTGGCACAAGGACTTGTCATATGAAGACTGAGATGACTGGCGTAAAGCAGCCATCAAACAATTTGTACCTTGTGAAGCCAAGCCTCTCACCCTGTTATGTTCCATTAAGCTTAGCTTGTATAACAGTTTCCCTGAATTTATCACAGCTTTTTGCAGACTGGTTAAGCGTACATTGGATGAGCAGAATGAGACCTGAATGACAACAAAGCCGAGGCGGCCACCTCCCGTTTTGATAAATATTATGGAATTCAGTTCCTCCAGGACGCCCTTCTGGCCATCTACGCATGTTTCCTTTGTCAAGAAGGCCCTGAAAATCTTGAGGACGCCTATGATTGCATTCTCACTCAGTACCAGGACTGTGTAGAAGATGAGCCTGATGAAAATGAACAGGAAAAGCCAGAATGGAATCCATTCTGTAAAAATAAGACCATCAAAGAGGTTAAATTTGAATCCTCTTCACTGTTGGAGGAAATTGCTGTCCTTAAATCCTTCTTGGTGCAACACACTTTGGGCTGCCCCCCTACATGTTACAACTGTCAGAAGCTTGGCCACGTTGCAGCAAAATGCCCAGTCAAACAGTGTGGGTATTGTGGCGTGGAAAATGAACACACCAGCAACAAATGTCCTGCACACCTTGCACATGTCAAGCCAAAGATAGCAGACTCTATGTTTGTGGAATTGATGGCAGTAGAAAAGTGTAATACTACATCTCCAGTACAGAGCACAAACAAGCACCCTTGCCTGGTATCACCCATCATCAAAAAGGTCAAGAGAATGTTGAGCTCTTGTACACCGTTAGACCCAAAGCGCACTCATATCCAGGAGCCAACACCTACTAGAGCACCTAGCCCAGTTTGAATGACTAAAAAAGGTGTGCAAAGAGAAGATGCTCCATCTCCTGAGGACAATGCTGGCATGAGAGCCACCTAAAGACTTTTGAAGATGCCATCCAACAGCTTATGGATAAGCTTGCAAATCTCTCTGAAGAGTTAGGTGAAGATCAGTGCATAGCCATTGAAAATAAAATCAGTGAACAACTGGATGAAGCCATGACTAAGCTCCCAAGCCTTCAGTCTGACCCTGAATCTATGCCTGTACCAGTTGAAGATTTGATTTCCCAGGAGCAGTTACTGGATGCTATTTTTGAAGACAATAGTTTTGACCAGAAGGATGATACTCCTCAGAAATCAGAAGCTATCCAGATTGCGTCACCCAAGGTAAGCGTTGAGACTGTACCTGAATCTGTATGTCCTCCCTCCAACCAGAGTCCTCTTCTAGATGGTGTCCTCTTAACACCAGTTAAGTACCCCCAGCAACCTTGTACTCCTCCCCCCAGAACAGCCAGATATGAAAATGGGACCCTTGGTTGAACACATAAGTTTTATCAACTCCCCTATGGAAACTGATGATAACCCTCACCCAAAGGATAATCCTGTCTATATATCCCCACAACCACCCAAGAGCCTACCAACTATTGGACTCCCTGGGGTTCCAGTGACAAAGGCAGAGGCTCAGAAGTTATCTGCCCAAGCAATGAGATTGTTGTAAAATACCAACATCCAAGTCTCATGGGCAGAATTCTGCAAGGTTAGCCCCCAGTTTTGCCAAGCCCTCCAGAACGCAGTTCTAGGTACCAGGCCTCAAAGAATGTTCCCCTCTATGTTGGCAGAAACAGGTGCGCCTTGTAAAATTGCAATGGTAGATGGGCACTCCACATCAGTCATCCTTGATGACGGTTCATATGCAAACATCATCTCAAATGATTTCCTTGACCATATTGGAAATACAGACATTGTGGCCTGTGATTCCCAGTTCATGTTGGCTGATGGCTGTAATAATCCCTGTAAAAGTATTGTTTGTGGACTAGAGCTCTGCATTCAAGGTGTCTCCCAGCAAATTGATGTGGTGGTATTTGCACACAACCAATATAACCTCCTCATTGGCCAAAAGACTCTCAAGGACTTCATGATCAATACAGATTATGAAAACGACCATTGGACAATGTGAAAGGATAGAAACTTGATGCCCCTCCCCATATTGTATACTGATCCCACCTCTCACTTTGATCCATACTTGGAATCAGACCCTATCAGTTTGTCCTTCCTATGCCAAGAGTTGTTAGATATGTTGGATTTTGACTCAAATCTCACTGTGGATCAGGCGGACACCCTATATAATTTGGTCTGTGAGTTTGAAGACCAACTGGTAAAAGACCAATACCAACTTCCTCTGGCTCACGCAACCCCACATGTCATCATCACTGGAGATGCTGCCCCAATCTCCTGCCCTCCGTACTGACTCCCTAAATCTCAGGAGGATTTTGTCAAGAAGGAACTCAAAAGAATGCTCAAGATTGGACTAATTGTTCTAAGTCAGTCCCCCTGGGCATCCCCTATTGTGTTGGTCCCAAAAAAGAATGGTAAAATCCGTTTATGTGTGAACTACATTCCGTTGAATCAAGTGGCAATCACTGGAAAGTACCCTTTACCTTGAATTGTGAATATTCTCACTCAGTTTTTGGGCGCCAGATGGTTTAGCAACATTGACCTTTTCTCTGGATATTACCATATTACAATGTGTCCAGAGTCCCAGGAAAAGACAGCCTTTGTCACAAAATTTGGCTAATTTGAGTTCACCTGGATGCCCTTTGGACTCACCAGAGCCCCCATACATTTCAAAACACTATTAATAACATCTTTTATGGTACTTTGAACAAGTTTGTGTCAGTCTATCTGAACAATATTACAGTGTATAGCCGGACATTTGAGGAACACATGACTCACCTACATGAAGTTTTCTCTCGCATCTGCACTGCAAACCTTGATATTAATGCAGATAAAACTATCCTTGCAGTACAGGAGCTTCACCTATTGGGCCACATAATTGACTGTCATGGGAGACGGCCTGACCCCTCTAAAGTAAAAGCATTAAAGGATTGGCCCAAGCCAATGTCAGTCACAGCAGTCCAATCTTTCCTTGGGACTGTAGGCTATTACCATGACTTCATAGAGAACTATGGTAGATTGGCCGCATCCCTGTTTGATGTTACCAAAGCCAAAGCTGATTTCTTATGGACCAGGGATCAAGACCAAGCCTTCCAGACACTTAAAGATGCCCTCTCAAGCAATAAAGTATTGACATACCCTGACTTCAACCTTCCATTTCACATCTTCACAGACGCATGTGACATTGCAGTGAGAGCAGTACTCCAACAGGAATTTGAGGACAAGATGAAACCCATTGAATACATGTCAAAGAAACTCACCAAGCACAAATTGAACTACTGTATATACCACAAAGAGGTCCTCACAGTATTACATGCTCTCCAAAAAGTCAGATACTATGTATTGGGACAAAAATTCACTATCCATACAATGTGGCAGTTAGATACATCTTGAACAATTTGAACCCTTCCGGCAGATGTACCAGATGGCTGATGGAATTAATGGAATACAATTTCGAGTTGAAACACATTCCAGGAAAGCTCAACCAAGTGACAGACAGACTATCCAGACAATTCTCCCTGTTGAACATCCAAGTAACTCCCTACAAGCCTAAGTTGGAAGCAGTCTACAAAGCACTAGAACACGGAATCCTCCCCCAAGCAAAGAATGTCAAGGAGTTCCTAGTTTACTGCTCACGCTTCACAGTTATTGAAGGAAAGCTCTTTCTAAAGAAGAAGACTCAGTTACAAGAAATCCCAAGACTGGACCAACGCAAGAAAGCACTCCAAGAAGCCCACAACAGAGCAGGACATTTTGGCCAACAAGCGACCATGACCAGAGCAAGTATCCTATACTGGTGGCCAGGACTATACAAGGAAGTCATAGAACACATCCAGCAGTGTGAAGCCTGTACCTTTTATGATCAAACTCAAGGATCAAAAAAGCTGATCAACCCAATTGTAGTTGAAGGACTATTTGAACTATGGGGTCATGATTTTGTAGGCCCCCTTCCTAAGACCAGTCAAGGAAACCAGTACCTCCTGGTAGCCACTGAATACTTCACCAAATGACCAGTATGCAAAGCAGTTAAAGCAGCCACAGCCAAAGAGACGGCTACCTTCCTATACGAGGATATCTTTACAACCTACGGACCTCCTTCCCAGATATTGACCAATCAGGGAAGCCACTTCAAAAATCAATTTATCTGAGAATTAATATCCCATGCGTCTATAGATCATTGCTTTGCCACCGCATACAACCCTAGATGTAACAGCCTTACTGAACAATTTAAAAAGACACTGGTTGAAACCCTGGAAAAGACTTGTATGGGATACCCAACTAGTTGGGACAAGAAACTCCTGGGAGCCTTATGGAACTATCAATCCAAAGTCCATTTTTCCACCAAAATGATTCCTTTTGAAGTACTATATGGTGTTGATTTGAACCTCCCCTGTAGTTATACCAAAGTTGAATCTACCAACCAAGCCCAGATAATACAGAACAAACGCGAGACCAATCAGGAAAATCTAGTATCCAAAGCCCGCCAGATGCAAGCAAGGGATCATACCCAGTAAAAACTACCCAAGTTCAAGGTTGACCAGTATGTTCTGTTGTTTAAGAGCTCTCTTCAAAACTCCAAGTCCAAGAAGTTCATGCAGAAGTGGTCAGGACCATTCCAGATTGCTAGCATAGCCCCTAACTACAACTACTTCCTTAAGGACATGGATGGAAATCACCTTCCCAATATGGTGAATAGCACCAGACTTAAAGAATACTGTGGCTTTGTTTAAGTAGGGGAATGTGGTGAAAGTAATTGGTTAACGCTATGTTAACTGAACTTCAGTATTTTTACCTCTAAATTTAGACGACCTTGAAGCCCTGTCAGCCCCATCCACTTATGATTTTTGCCCCAGAACAGACCATGCACTTTGATGCACCTTGGTTCCCCCATATGCAGTTCTGGAATCCCCCTTCTCAAAGCTGTCCCCAACCCACCCCACATCTGCAGCAATGCACTGAATTAGAACTGGGTATGTTGTTTCACCTCCACTTTCAATAAGGTATATAACCCTTTCCTGCTTTCCCCAATAAAGACAGTTCCCACTTAAATTGTGCTTAAATTTATCACCAATTGATCAACCCACCAGATCCACTTGACTTAGCTCTATTTTAACACTTACGCCTAAAAGCGTTACAGCATTCACAACAATTTATGTCTTGGCAGTCATGGGGCTTGTCCAAGTAGTGTTTCATTTAGGACTCAAAAGGTTTGATTCCTGTATTAGGTGAGTGATTGATAAGAGTGCCACCAACTTAATGATTAGTTGGGAAATCACTCAGGGAATTGCTTCCCTGAGAGGGAGTGATCAAATATTTTGTAACATAATTCTAAAAACAATCTGTAACTTTTATAAAGAGAATTTCAAAGAATTAACAAAAATTGGTGCTTGAGATTTAAAAGAAAATTAAAAATGTAAATTACAATTTTTGTAAATTGAGTAGTAGAGAGATAAATTTTAGCTTCAAATAAAAATTGATTTTAAAGAATTGAATACAGCCAGAGTTCAAAATTTAAAGAAGTTGAAATTTAAGTTATAAATTTTGTAAATTTAGTAGTAGAGAAGTGAAATTTAGCTTTGAAGAAAAATAAATTTTAAAGAATTTGAACAAAGCTGAAGTTTGAAATTTAAAGAGAATTGAAATTTTAAGTTGCAAATTTTGCAAATTGAGAAGTAGAACCCTAAAATTTAGCTCAAAAGAAAATAAAATCTTTAAAATTTAAAGTCTTTTTGGCATGAAAGCTTAGAATTTTGGCTTAAGCCTACTCTTCATTACTGGTTTTTATTTATAGTATAAGATAGAAGATCAAACTTCTAGTTTTCAACTGCAAACAGGAAAAATATAAGTTTGGGTTTAAGTATAAGTTGATATGTTGTATGTTACTTCAGCAGTTTGAGGATCTTGAAACAAGGAAAGAAGTTAGTTGTTGTGTCAGCAAGATAAAAGCAGAATTTGCTCTCAAAATGCAAAGCTGAAATGATGATGGAAAGGTATTAACTTATTAAAATGATACTAATCTTTAAAGTTTAACCTCATCTTTTAAATTACTTAAGGGAAGAAAATCTTAATTAATAAAACTAAGATAAAATTTCTAAAGCACAACACTCCTGGCAAGGTTCCACAAAAGAGATTCTGTGACTCCCAAACCAACTTTCCCATGACTCGTAGCCAAATGTGGAAGTCAACTTGAATTATCAAAACAGGGAACAATAACTAATGTCAGTCTCATCTCAGTGGCCGCTCAATGTAGCACTTCACTCTGTACCAGGATCAAGCCACCCTCTGCCCAATCCAATTGATTGATTGACACAATTCTGTTCCTCTTAAAGAATTCATAAAAACTATATGATCTCCTATAACCCAAATAAAGACATTTTCTAGCTTTTAAATATTTTTCCCTCATAACTCTGATAATACAGCACAGTTACAACAATTGCTGCTTTTATTTGATTTTGGTTTGATAAATTTATGGTCCAGCTGTTTTGATTTGTAGCTTAAAATCACATCAGGCTGGAAGGTTTGGCCCCAATCTCCACCTTTTTTATCCTTGCAGAGCTACAGAAAGCTTATGGTCCTGGTGTACTGTTGCAACTGAGCTTCCCTCCTTGCCTACCAACATATCTTACAATACACAGGGGGCGCTCAATGAGTCATCCCAGGACATATCTAACGACATGGATCAATCTGGTAGGGATATCAAATTGTGGGCACTATCTCCTAATTAGGAGTGTTGCCAGTTTGACTCGCTGATCCCTGCGCAAGTTATTCCACAGTCCAAACCTTATGTTGAACCTGCCTTTGTGCCACCCCCTGTGGACTTGTGGCTTCCCTATATGGTATATTAATTGCAGTATTCCTCAATAAACAACATACTATTCTATTCATTCTTGTCCTTTCTATTGGACTGTTGTCTTCCCCAATCTAAATACTGAACTATTATTGGTTCAGTTGCAACATTGACCTGGTTGAAATTTGCATTGGGAAGTCTAGCATACTGCTAATTCTTGGTACGAATATTTTTGAGCTTGTATTTTGAGTTCTATATTCAGTATTATGTTCGCATAGCGCTTGACCCAATCAGCCATGGAGATGTAAATGTATATCTGGGATGGCCCAAATCGAATGAAAAATAAAGTTAATACTCTTGAGTTTATCTATATTTGCCATATGAGCTACTAAAATTACTGAATGGTACACAAATTCCAAGTCTTAAAGGGTCTCCAGAAGAAGTACGTGGTCTAAGAAAGCAGTAGGTCGGGCAATTATGAGATGGATTCCCATGGTTCGACATACTTGGATAGCGGATGATCTTTAGGCAAGGAAATAGGGTTGGTATGTTCTATATAAGGTTGAACACGTTGGAGGAGTGTATATGACAAATGAAGTTTGTTCAAGTCAGAAGTGGATCTTTGATAGCACTTCATGAATTGTAAAACCGCGGTTTCGTAGGTTTGGGAGGGTACAACACCATAGGTATGTGCAGTATGGTAAACGAATGGCGAATTGCTTGGCTTCAGGGGGCCATAGTACAGTAGAAGCGCACCCAAAGCTGCCATGCAGGAAATCAGTACAATGGTTGTTTGATTAATAGGTTGTAACAAATATTGCTGGAGCTCTTTGGCAAAGAGATTTGTGTGATATGGATCCCTCATCCGACGGAACATGATCTCTATGAGATCCCGGGTGGTCCTGTCAAGAAAGAGTCCAACGTGCCACTCAAGGATACTTGCATTCTGTTCGATTGTCTTTAAGAGCTCCTCCTTGTGAGTAGCATTAGGAGGCTTGAACCGTTGAGGCACAGGCTTCTTATATGCCACACGACCAGTATGACCATCTTCCAGGGCAATGTGATCGATAATAGTTTGTGGAAGTTTGGAAAGCAGATCATAGTCAGGTTTACAGTCAACGGCTTCATCTATTTCGAGATCGGTAGAGCCAAATCTAAGAGTCTGGGAAGTCGAATTTACTTTATGGTGGATGCTGGAAGAGTTAGACCGGTTTTGGGGTAAGGCTAACTGCCGAAGGCGAAATTGGTTTCTCTGAATCTGATCAATATGGCTGCCTGAGCGATGGGACATGGCCGTCGCAGACCTGACCGAACTATAGGTATACTTTTCCTTTTTATAAGCTCGAAAGCTACACTTCACAGAGGCCACTATACAAGATTGACAAGGTCCATTGAAAGACTTGATACAAGAAAGACTATTATTTTTACATCTATCACACTTGGCACGGGCTCTGCCTTCAGAAACGGGAAAGTCTAGAGCATCATTAGTTGAGTCCAGTATTGGAAATTGAGACTCATCAACCATAGTTATAATAACCGGTTTCTATGAAGGAAAATTAGAAAAGCTAAATCATGGAACTGAAGGATGGTAGAAGTCATAGTAAATATTATAGAAATGCCTTAAAATTAGACTGAAAGCAAAGAAGCTAAAGTAACCAACAGGTGTAAAAGTTGAGTATCAGCAAAAACTAAGATAGAATGTTTTCGGCTGACTTTTTTTTGCCAGTAACTTAGCCACAGGAGAGAAATGGAAGAGCTCAAGGCAAAGTATCCAAAAGATCAGAGAAACTATGAAGCAATCACCTATATGTGATTGAGTCTGAAGTATTTTAAATTAAAATAGATGACTAAAATACCCAAAGTATGTCACTTAGATAAAAGCCAATGGACATAGCTTGGCAAAAGGATATACCTTTATTGCTGCAAATGAAGCTTGTGGAGTGAAAAATATCAGCAGATGCAATATTCGCTTGTAAGAAAGAGTTTCTTGACTGCAAGTTGTGGTAATACGCTTTGCCTCGGGTGCCAGCAGCTTTTCTGGCTAAAAGTTACCACAAAATTGTAAATGCTTCTTTTAGCCGCACATTTTCTTTAGGCTGTATAGTTTTATACAATGCATTGCGATTATTGGGCTCAGAAGCAAAAGATTATGATATACTTGCTTTAAGTCTATTCAGCAAATCGTCTTTTTAATAAAGAATTCACTAGTCATGCAAAGTACCACCTGATCAATCAGATACCCCTGATTAAGCCGCAGGCACCACTTGCATCAATCTGCGTCAAAAAGAATCGGCTTTCATCAAACTTCATTTCAACTTAGCGTGAGTTTGCCTTAATAAGCTCGGATCCGATTTAAGCTAAGGGATTTATTGTTGATCACTACAACAGCAGACAAGAAGCCATCGGGCTTTCAAATGTAAATGGGAGTAGCTTCTTTGTTTGAAAATAATTTTAAGGCATAAATATGGTCGGCTGAATTTGTTTAGGTTTCAATTCCACTTCCCCTGGATTCATCTTCTAACTTTGTTCTTCATTCGTCCAATTAATTAACCAAACACAATCTATCTTGAAACAGGGCCATTAGCTAATTGGCTAGGCTAAATTTATACCCCCGAGGGCATCGTAAACCTAGGGATCATCCGATTGGGTGCAACTTAAAGCTTGGTGGCTTATTCACGCCAACCAAGAATTAAGCAATGGAATTTTAAATTGAAATAAAGTAAATTAAAAGGGACTCTTTGAGAATCCAAAGTGAAGAATTAAAAAATATTATTAGCTGCTAAGATCACATCCTTTACCCATCTTGAAGCATCTGAATCAATCTGCCAAATCTAAATCAAGGGCTACAATTGGCTGAAACATGAAATTTACACTAATTAACTGGCCAACACTATGTTCTTAAAAGTTTTCCAATGGAAGAAGCAATTTTTTGAGTTCTGAGTTCGAGGATCTTTATCAAAGTTTATCAAACAAGCCAAATGACTGCTGTACTATAAGTGGTACAAAACAGTATAAGAAATTTGCTTGTATACTTCAAGTACTATAATAAGGGCTGCTTGAGACTGATCTGTTGGACTGCCATGTTAAGCTTCTAAAAGAAGTTTAGTGGAGTTGGTAAGCCCATAAGTGACATCAGCCTTTTCTGGATAGAAGGTGACTATAGAATAGCTTTGGGTTTCTAGATGGCTTTCAACTCTCAGGCTGGCACCCCAAACTCTGGACAATCCCAATATAAATTAGCATTGCAGAGCTTCTGGATAAGGCAAAATTCCCTTGTAAAAAAAGGCTTGTCCTGAATTAACTAAATTTCTTGTAAACTGATCTCTAGTTGTTTTTGACTGTCCTTGTCCAGTTTATTGAAATAACTCAGGAAAGAGGCCCTTTAAGCTATAATTGATCCTCACTGAGCTTACTGTTTATGTATAAGTCAGTGGACTAGACCTATTTCAGATAAATATAATGTGAGAATAAATAAGCTACTATATTATTTCATTTGAATAAAATTTCAGGCCAAATAGCTTATATCTATAAATCATGTGTGAATCTGCTTATGAAATTGCTATCAATATAAATAACTGTAAGACTTGAAACCTTTTCAACAACAGTTGCAGTTGTATCAAAGCCTGTGCTCAACAATGATCAATAAATTACTATTTCCCAAGGATAAAAAAGTTTCATTGATGAGCCTAAACAGGAGGAGATTGAATTTCTTGGAATAACAGAACTTTGAGGGTTTTTATACCCAATTCTAAGAAAACAAGACAATAGAAGAGTTATGTTTAATCCAGATCAACTCATAATTTTGAATCAAAATATATTGTCAAGAGTAGAATTCTGAAAGCTGGATTTGAAAGCTTTCATCTGACACTATTCTGGGCTGAAATGATTCAGTATTCCCAGAAATATAAGCAACCAAAGATGATCAGCAGTTTAAAAGCTATGGCAACAAGCAAAAATAAATCAGATGTAAACAAGATTAAAAATAAACAAATTTATATTAATTTACATTATATTTGTTTATTTTAAATTTATTTACATATGAGTTATTGTCATTTAAATCTGAAGTATTTTTGCTTGTTGCCATAGCTTTTAAAACTACTGTAAAGGAGAAACAAACAAACAAAATGAAGTCTTGGCATAAATAATAACAAAATAGAAAATATCAGTTGAGAATTAAATTATCAGTCCTGACAGGCAGGAAAGACACTCAGGTTTAATGGCAGCAAAACGGCACAGGCACTGGGCAGGCATCCATTGACTGGTTTTCCCAGAAGGATATCACAACACTTCTGTTCTTGAGCGACCTCCCTGAGGGCAGCTTATTAATCAGTGCCTTTCTCAGGGGATGAATCCTGATTGGCTACTGTTGCAAAATCTACAATTGCTCCCTCTTGGGAAAGTAATTCCCTGAGTGACTCCCTGAATGATTTCCTGACTAATTATTAAGTTGGTGACACTCTTATCAATCACTCACCTAATACGGGAATCAAACCTTTTGAGTCATAAATGAAACATTATCAGGACAAGCCCCATGACTGCCATGACATAGATGGACAAAATGTGGCTTTCCATGATACTATATAATCCTCTATATTCATATCAATAAAGTATTAATCTCTTTTTAATTTTCCCCTTTATTTTGTTTATTATACTTCTCAGAAGTATATTCTCAACAGTGGTAGCACAGGTAGGTTATCCATACCTACCCAACTCAAAGGAAAAATTCCTCCTAAGAAAAAGACACAAACAATGGCGCTCCCTACCGGCTGGAGAGACTATAAAGAAGGACAAGATGTCCCTGCAGGCCTCATCATCTACAACAATGTCCTTGTGCCCATCAAACAATACAACACTCTCAAAGCCCGCAGACTACTACCCGCAGCCACAACCACAACAGAGCCACAACAGCCTGAAATACCCAATATTGCATTCCAGCGCCTGCGCTCAGCAGAGATTGGAATATTTGCAGGATTGCACCGAGAGAACACCAACCTCTGAATCCAAATCACACAAAATAAGTTTACACAAGTGAGCTACCCCTGCAGACTCTGGGCCAGAAAGATTTCCCTATACATCACAGGGACCGCCTCACACCTTGTAAGCAAATGGTTTGACCAAAAACTTGATCACAGTGAAGACTGGGATATGTTCAAAGCCGCCTTCCTGGAAAATTTTGCCATAAAGGACTCTAATGTGGTGATCATGACAGAACTCAAAATCTTCAAAATGACAGGAACAATTGAGGAGTACATTGCAGCCTACAAAGATCTACATTACCAAGCCCCAACCACCATTAACTTTGACAAAGCTGGACCACAATTGGACTTCTACAATGGCCCTCCCACACACATTAGATGTCGGTTTGACATGACACACTGCAAGAACCTTCAGGATGTGTTCTTAGAAGGAAATCAAGCTACTCAGAAGTCTGAAAATATGCATACAACCAACAATAAAAAAGAAAGTCCATCATCAAGGAAGGATATCTAATCTAACAAACAAGTCAACCAAGCCAATAACCCTCACCCTTGAGGCAGAAATTGTACAACTCAAGTTAACCAAGCAAGCACTGATGACACCAACAAGGAGGGGAAAGCTCAGGGGAGTGCTTAGGAAAGCCACCCTTCCCCAATTTACAAGACTTGTACAGGGATCAGGAGGTGGACTCAATTACCATTATCCAAGTACCCTCCAGCAATCACATACTATTTGCTGCCCAAACAGGAAATAAAATCCTCACTTATCCTTTCCTTTTTTGCAGATATAAGGGCACATCACTATTTGACACTGGAGCAAACTGATTCCTTATTGACAATAGATTCATCAACATAATGAAGCTACCTACAAAAAAGAGAAATGTCAAAAGAGCTATCATGGCAGACAGCATGATTTCAGAGTAAAGTAGAGTAATAGCTTGCCGTAATTGATCAAATGGGGAATGTACACCCAAATAAGGATAACATTACCAATGAGGAGGAGACAATGAATGATTACTCAGAAATGATAACCCTTGAAGAGTGAATAAAGAAAAGCACAGCAGAAGATTATGTACAGGTACATCAGTAAAACCTTCATTTGGCTCAACGTCAAGGAATCAGCAGCATAGATAGGTTCACATTTGATTTTTCAGGTTTCAGGAATCATTTCAGCAGGAGGAGGAAGATTGCCAGGAAATTGCAGAGGTGAGAAAGCAGAATCTAGAAGTCTGGTTATTAAAAATCTGATTGGGAAATATTGAAAACAGTGAATCATTGAGGAAAGATATTTATTGAGAGTAAAATATCAAACTACTAAGGTAGTTTGGTGGGGACAATTGTTACTTAAAGCCTTTAGGTGCATCTTGATGAGGTGGCCTCCTTGTGTGTAATATTTGGACAGCTTACAGATACCACCAATGGTAGTTCTATAAGCTGTTACCTGATCTCCTTTGAGGTCAATATTTCTTGACTAACAGGTCAGGGAAGGGAAAATTGGGTGTGGGGCATCCACACCCCACTTGGACCCAACTTCCCGTGCTACCACCCACTTGTGATTGATTGTTAGATTTAAATCTATGATCACCACAAGTGGGTGAGGCTTTGGACCGGGTTTCCCCGGGTGGCGGCGCTTTGGCCAAGCCACACCCGGGAAAACTATGGCCATAACACATAAACACCCCAGTCAGTAAGGAGGCAAAACCTTTTCAGGAACAGATAGGGGATGTGAAAACCACCCTTGGTGGCCCCATCATTCCAATACCTAAATAAAATTTAGTGCTTGACTTAGATTGGATAAGAAAGAAAAAGTCTCACATTGAGTGGTATAGTGCCACACTCATCATACAACAAGAAGTACACAATCATGTATATACAACTCACCTTGATACCCTCATGAGAGACCATTTATTTTTAAAGATTACCAAAAAAGAAGAAGAGAAGGACATTAGTAAATTTGACTGGAACACCTGTAGATATGAAATCATCCATTTCAAAAATATAGAAAGCTCACTTGAACAGGACCCAATATGTCAACAACTCATCCAGGAACTCCCCTCTGTATTCCAAGAGAAGCTGCCAGGATTACCACCTGAAAGGGGTATCCAAATCAAAATTTGCCTAAAATGAAGTGTACCCAAGGCTTGCCCCATCTACTGATTGACACCACAAGAAGACAACACACTAAAAGAATACCTGGATGAGGACCTAGAAAATGGGCTCATTTGACCTTTTAAGTTCACCTTTAGTGCAACAGTCTTCTTTGTGGCTAAGAAAGATGAAAGTTTACGTCTTGTCACCAATTAACAAGCACTCAATGAAGTCACAATTAAGAACAGGTATCCCCTGCCCCTGATTGGCAACCTCTTTGACGCCTTGGGAGATGAAAAGTGTTGCAACAGCAGGCTTGACCCACCAGCAAAGTTCCAAGAAAGCAGGTTTGTGACCCGCAATCCAATTACCCGGCCACTCGAAGCCAGACTAGGAAGTCTACTCAAATTCCCAAATCCAACAACATGAACAAATGCTGATCCCTTATGGTGGATACCTTGTTTTGGCGCTTGACTCATTACTAGGATCAAGCCACCCCCTTCATCATCCAACCATGTGATCAACATAATCATGTTCCTATTATACTTGATTCACAGTGACTATATAATCACTATCTCTCAATAAAGATTATTATCTAGCTTCTAAATATTTTTCCCCTTGTAACTCTGCTAAAACAGCACAGTTACAACAACAGTTATTACCAAAGATCAACTTAGCATAAGGATACCACCAAATCAGTGTTAAAGCTGAAAAAACCCCAAAGAGAGCATTCAGAACCAAATACAGATCATTTGAATGTGTATTCCTTAACTTTGATATGACAAACGTCCACAATACCTCTGTGACTGTCATGAAAAAAGTGTTCAAGGACTACATCAGAAAAAGAGCCATATTCTACCTAGATGATATAAAAATTTACAGCCCCAACAAATAACAACATTGGAAGGACGTTTGCATGGTACTCAACACACTCTAAGACAATCAACTAGTAGCCAAGCCCTCCAAGTGTGAATTCTTCTCAACTAAACTCCTGTTACCAGGACACATAATTAGTAAAGATAGGATTAAACCTGACCCAGAAAAGGTGAGTCATCACAGACATGCTAGCACCATGTAACAAGAGTGAACTTCAGATGTTCTTGGGAATGGTTATGTATATTGGAAGGTTTATCCTGTATTGGGGAGCCCTGACTGCTCCCTGTCTGCAATCACAGGAAAATAAATAAAATTTGTGTGCACATCACTAAGAGAGCAGCCTTTCTGGCAACTAAAAGACCAAATGGTTACCACCCTCATCCTACAATACCCAAACCGTAAAGGGATCTATGAACTGGTGACAGATGCCTCCAACTAGGCAATAGTAGGTGTACTTAGAATACAAAACGCAGAAAATGATTTTCTCCCTGTGGTGTATGAATCAAGAAAGCTGTCTGAAGATGAAAAAAGATACCCAATATATGACAAAGAACTGATAGCAATAGTACACTGTGTAATTTGTGACATTGCTATCTGGAAGGTGCACAGATAGTCAAAGTGCTAACCAACCACAAGTCATAGGTATCCTTTAAAAATTCAACAGCACCTATCTCAAGACAAGCTGAATAGATGAACCTCATACAAAGGTATCCAATAATAATTGAATATAAACCAGGCAAAGAGCTACTTACTGCAGACACCCTATCAAGGCTATACTGTAAGCACCTACTCTGTACTAATGAAGACCCCAATTGGCTCATGTTAATCATGGGTTATCTCCAAGAGAGGTCCCCACCTGCTACACTAATAGACACCCAAGAGAAAGTCCTTAAGAGCAAAAATATGTTCAAAAACATATATGATACTCTATAACATATTATTAAGTGGCAATACAGTACCCTATGTACTGTCAACACAAAAGATTGACACAATTCTTTGATATCACATAGATTTGGGCCACACATGTAGCAGAAACTTACACAAGTATATCAAGGCACACTATTGATGTCCCAACATGCTAAAAAACATCAAGGAAGTGCTGGACCAAAGTGAATTATGTGAAAATTATGCACACTCCAAGGCACCCCCAAATATGTGATGCCAGTGTCAATTACCCTGCCATTCAAGGTGTGGGCACTGGACATCATGGGACTCATGCCCAGAGACAACAAAGGCAAAAAATATATTATCACAGCCATTGACTATGCAACTAAGTGGCCTGTGTCACAAGCAACAAAAAAACACAAAGGAAATGATGTGAGAAAATTTATTGGCAAAGAAATTATAGCCAAGTTTGGAAAGCCTGAAATCCTAATTACAGATGGAGGAGAAGAACTTAAAGCCATTGACATCAATATCTACCTTGCTAATAATGGAATAAAGTATACACTTGCCAGCCCTTGCTATCCACAAGCTAATGGGAGAGTGGAAAGATTGAACACTGCACTCATAGAGGAACTCAGTAAATTGTCTGCCAAAAACACACAGCTTTGGGCCAGCATGCTCCCAAAAGCACTAATGGTGTGTCAAACTTGATTCAATTGCAATACAGGCAGAAGCCCTTAAACTTGTTTAATGACAAAAAACTGCCATTGCCAGTACTGATTTAAGACCTCAATTACCCTTACCCAATAAAGTACCAGCTGGCAATGATCCTGATGTACAGCACATCAAAAAAGACCAAGAGACTAAAGAAAAAGAAAGAGTTGAGAGAGAAACAATTCCCATCCAACAGGAACGCTTACAAGTTGGGGACAAGATCTGGGTTGTCAATCAAAGCATGCAAAAATTGAAACTAGGGTTACAAGGACCAGGAATCATTATGGAGGTCAAACCAAACAACACTTACCTTGTCAAAGGAATTGGCGCCTGTACAGAACTCAAGCGTATGCACCATGACTGGCTCTGCCTGTACAAAGCAAGAGCAGCACAAAGCAACTCTCAGCTTCCTGTACCCAATGCAAAACTGGATCAGTACCAAGCTCAAATACCCAACACTCTCAAGAAAATCCCTAAGGTTCCACCTTCCAGCCCCCAGGGGAAGATGTCGCAACATCTTTGTTACGCTCTCTTGGGGAAGAAATTCCCTGAGTGATTTTCTAACTAATCATTAAATTGGTGGCACTCTTATCAATCAGCCATCTAATATGGGGATCAAACCTTTTGAGTCCTAAATGAAACATTGTCAGGACAAGCCCCATGACTGCCATGACATAGATGGACAACTTGTGGTCTTCCATGATACTATATAATCCTCTATATTCATATCAATAAAGTATAATTCTTTTATTAATTTCCCACTTCATTATGTTTATTATACTTATTAGAACTATATACTTGACAATTACCTAATATTTACCCAAAGAAAATTAATGCAATCCATTTTTATTAGTAAAAGTGCTCATCATGGAGGTAGTAAATCAGCAAGCTGCTGTTATACTATCCAATCTTTTAAATTTTAAAGAAGATAATTATAGATTTACAACATTTTATTCCTATGCCAAATCTCCAAATATTGATGTACCTCTTGCAACAACAAGAAATCTAGTGAATACACTTTTCTACCAAGTCATTTTAGGAATGCTACAAGCTTTGTCTACACACTTTACAGACTATAAAACTTTAGCCATTTTCTTTAAGGTATTATTTCAAACCCTACCAGCTTTTTATACCTTTTATATTTAAACCCTTTAGCTCTTTATGCTTCTATATATGGTCTTGTCTCTCAATGGGCAAGTCCTTATAGGGGATCAACCCTGCTGTTTCAACAATATGAGATGGTCACCCTTGCCCTCCTACATATGAATGAAAATCAGAGAGAATAATTTAGAGAGACAACCAAACTCAAGCAGCATGTGGCTGATCAACACTCAGGTGATGCTAATCTTGGTGTCTGCATCAGAAAAACTAATGAACTTGAAATAACAGATGACCATAAGACTATTTTGATTGATAACTCTTTTTCTCTTACACAATGACAGCCAAGGGGCACCAAACTACACAACTGGCTTTTTGACTCAGGAGTATCTCACACACCTCCTTAAGTGCAGCACCTGGTTTGCAGATGTGACCTTCTTACTATGTTCAAAGCTTTTCACCCAGTTAGAGGCCATCCACAGCCAGGTGAACGCCCATACTGTTCAATTTTTCTTCCTCCTTCTCCCTAACAAAAGGAAGGATATATATATATCTGCGCCCCTAAAATCCTTGAGCAGAGACTGGATGCCATCTTGCCACACTTGATGAGGAACCAACAGGGAAAAGGGGCAGCAATAAGAAGAAGGCCAACCCAGAGACCACCCAGGAACACCAAGACATACCTAAAAGAGGCCAGAGAACCCCTTATTATCCAACTCTGATGGTCAACTCTGAGGCAGCTCAGGCCAATGCCTCCATCAAGGTCTTCAAAAGAACCTGACAAAAAATTCAGCCCTCATCAAGAAGGTATATAAGGATGTCATCAAAGGGGCTGAGAACATTATTGATTGCTTTGCTTTTCTGCCCTGGTCATGATCAGAAAATAAGGGGCTGGAATTTCTTTGCAGTCAGCTGCTTTAAGGCAAGCACCTTATTGAGCACCCAGAAGCATCTGCTCTTTTCATCCAATACTTTGAGCACTGGTGGATGGGCTTTTCCAGGGGCAACACTGCATTGGTAAGGGTAGGGACTTCATTAACTGGAAACAGTATAGTCAGTTCAAGGAAGTTGTCACAAAGACAACCTATTCACTTGAAGGATGGCATAGTCATACTTCCAATTGGTTAAATTGAAGAAGCCCAGGTCTAACATCATTGTAAACAAGCTGAAGATCCAGCACACTAGTGGGATCAGCTCTACCCCAAGCCATCAAAATCAAGCCTGTTGTTGGTAAGCATGATGACCAGCGGGTCAAGTTTGCCAATGTAACAAAAGATGTTTGAGCCTACTGCTATAAAAAAGGCTGCCCTTCTTGTCTCACCAGCATTGTCAAGGCTCTTAGTGTCACGGTAGATTCCATAATGCCGGGTATTCTCCGTCCAAGTAAGAAGGCGCGGAAGGCCGGGAAACCTGTATCAAAATTGACCAAGTTAACGGATTTAAACCAAACGGTTGATCAAAAAGGGGTCACGGCTGCTCCAGTCTGCCAGCTAAAACCAGCTCCCCCTTGTAAACTGACGTTGATAAATTGATGTAACATGAGGGTCACCTGATATAAGCTTATTAATCAGCATGGTTATCAGAAACTGGTCACACAAGGGTTCTTTGCAACCTGGACTAGATACTTACTTGAAGATGCAGAAGGAATAGGAGATCAAGACTCAGGTGGTATTGCTTAGTCAATTTTTCTGATATATATTGAATAATTTTCCCTGTTTCAACTCTAAGAGTTGAGTCCTCCTAAATTTACTCAATAAAAATCAATTATCCCAAGTTCCAATTTTAAATTTTAAAAATGCATCCTGTGATTGGGTTGTTGTGGTATATCCCATACAATATGATTCTGAACCAAATCATTTCAGGAAGATGGGGTCCTTCAGCTGGAACTTTGTTGTTGGTGCCGCCAAATGCCAATTTCATGCCAGCCAATTTAGTAGCTCTTCCCCCCATTCTTGAAACTGAAAATTGTGTCACTTCCCAATACCCAGAATTTTACGCTGAAGATGCATTGATGCTTTCCCAGGTCATTTATCTTGGATTACTTTGGTTAGGACTATTTGTTCTACTTAATCCTGGAGTTACAATTGGAAATTTCACAAAAAATATCTGAAGCCGCGTTGGTGGTTAATCATCAATTCTATGTGGATTTGGGTGGTAATTCCCCATCATTTAGAAACAGCTTCATATTATCCAGTGATTTCCGTCACACTTAGAGCTGAAGCCAGATTGTCCCACTTTTGATAAACGCTGTATCCTCACAAACGTTTGATCTTTTCTTCAGCTTTAGTACCCAGATGTTTGACATGGGGCTTAACTTTGATATGAAAGGGTCCTTACCTTCTGATGGGGTGTCTTTATAGCTTTGCCCGCTATGGATGCCACTGGCTGACCCTGCTTGCTTATTGAAGGGTTGAAGCCCTGGGATGGTTTTGAATCTGCCATAGGGTTTGATACCCCATACAGGATGCTTTTTAGCCTTGACCTATATCTAAAGCTATCAGGCCCAGTTGACAAGAAATCCAAGATCAGGTTTCTAGGTGGGGTGTTTCTAGATGGCGCATCTCACCTTACCAGGCAGTGGTACTGTGGCGGGATTCAAGCATGATGTGAAGGGCAAATAGCTGTTGAAGGATAAATGATAATGATTGTCTTTGCTCCTAATTTGAGGGTACTGCTCATATTTTGGCATTAGCAGCATAGTGCTTCATGGTGTTGGATGGGTCATGGGGCAGCTCTTTGAGTGCCCCTGTATGCTGTGAGACACCTTGTCAGGTGAGGTGCTGGTCCTGGTTGCAAAAAAGCTGGGTGGAATTTTTGGTTGATGGTATAGGAGGTCTATCAAATAAATGTTTATGAGGGTTTATCTTTATTATATTTATACAACTATAGTAGTTATGTCCATGTATTGTTAAGCTTTTAGTTTATAGCAATAAAGATATCCTTATAAGTGAGAAGTAATGTAAATTTATGCCTGCTTTTTATGTTTACTTCAATCCTCACCAAATTCTTGAGGATGTTTACAAAAATGTGCCTGGATACTTCTGCAAAGGTTTTTATGAAAAAGCCCAAGAAAAGTCCTTATACAATTACTTGTGGAATCATTCTGAAGATGCCCCACCCAACCCACTCAAGAGACCCTTTGAAATTCCTGGCTTTTTGACTTGAAAATTCAGCCATCAACCTTATCACATAGATTCTGGAATGTATACTCAGAACAAACTGATATTTGGCCTGAGCTCTAGTGTTCAAGTAAAGTTTGGTGGCATTAAGGCCAAACTGCTCTACAATCAAGAATGTTCTTCCTTGACCCAAAGCATACAGACCAATATGCCCTGAATCCAATCCAAAACCATTATCTACTCTGAATTAATCCAGAAGCACAATCATGAAATACACAAGTGCTCCATAGGAGCTGAAAACTTGGCTGGTAATACACTTTCAGGTGCTCACCCCAATTATGTAAGATCTCAAGGCCCAGGGCAAATTATTATAAACTAAAGCCTTTAAACCAATAATGTTTATATTAGTTAAATATAAAAAGGTAGGTAGAGTTTTCAATAGTAGCTGAATGAAGGCTCCTAAGAGTTTATATGAGGTAAAATAAGGACTAAGGCGGTTTATTAATACTAAGAAAATAAAGTAAAGCCCAGTCTTAATTACTGATGCTTTAGTTAAAAAGTCAATTTCTAGGTCAGGGAAATGATCACCATTAGCTGGTGGAGTAAAAATATCCACAATAAAATTGTGAGTACCACTGTAAAAACTTCCTAACTGCTGAAAAACATAGCCAAATGGTATCATGGATCTAAGATGGAAAATGCAAAGGTAAAAAAAAGAAAACACAAGCTACAAAACCTAACAAGTACCTTTTTTGAGGTGCAAGTCAAACAATATCAACTTAAGTTGAGACTGAGAAAACTCAGGCTTTTATTCAAGTCTGGGTTTTTGAGGTAAAGATAAAGGGTACAGGGACTAACCAAAGGTAGTTAGTTGGGTTTAAGAAATGAGGGCCAACCACAAGCACATATTTACAGTTATCTTAACTTAAAATAGTTAAAACAAGGTAAAGGGGAGAACAGGGAAGCCGGTGGTTAATTGTATTGCTTAAACCATGAAGAGGGGAGGCAGAAGAAATGAAAGCTTAGTCCGAGGCTACTGGCATAAGCAGGAAGGGAATCCAAGCAAAAGCAAAAAGGTAATTGATCTTGGACTTGTTTAAACTAACCTAGCACATAGGTACCGGGTTCAAATTTTGTTTGCAAAGGAAAGGTAAGTTTGAAAAAGAAACTAACTGTCAATTTTAGGTTAATTTGAACCAGAAAGTAAGGAAATGAGGAGGGTTACATGGAGGGATTAAAATATAGAAGTTCTTAAACTAAAGAATATTGAAATGAACCAATTGTAGTAAAGTGAATACTAGCAGTAGGAATAAAATAAAGGGAGAATCCTGATAGATTATCATAATCACACTAATGACTAGCCTATGATTTAACCCAGTTCAGCCTACATTAGCTGGGGTTGAACCTTAAAAACTCCTTTATGTATTTTCATATACTATTTTATTTATACTCTGCAATAGAGTTAATCCCACCCATAGGACATGGGATGGATGGACTGGCTTTCAGGAGATAGCCATGATAGCGGCTCTGCAATAGAGCTGGCATCATGCTTGCCTTGGGATGAGGTCAGCAGCAGTAATGATGTAAGAATGATAGCTCTGTGATGAAGCATTGGACAAGATGCCTTTGGGGATTAACTATTCAGTAAACCCCAACACATAGGCCGGTCTGGCCTCAGGGATTCTTGGGTCAATCACCCATGTGATAATAATCCTACACAAGGATAATTTTCTGATAATAATAAAGATTCAACTCTTGCTCTCTTCAACTTTACTATTTTTTAAGGTTTTATCTGCATTTAAAGATAGTAAGACTGTATTTTGGTCTGCCTAGATAAGTAAAAGGTATTTTTGAAGTTAGTAACTGTGTATTGACATCCTTAGTCTTCAAAAAAAGAATCAATACTCTCTTCCCTAGGAAAACCTAACAAATCTCTTCTTTTCAAAGTTGAGAGACCCCCTGGTTAAGGCAACCGCCAGAATAGACTCATTCCGCAAGTCAGCTTACTATATTTCAATAATCAGAATTAAAAATACTTTAATGTCAACAGCATTGAAAAGTCAGTATTAAGTTTTAACTCATGCAGACTACTAAATGTCGACACTTTTTTAATAAGCAGAAACCTGTTTCCTGAACATTTTACTTAATCAAAATTAAGCTTCAAGATATTTTTAGGGTAATGTGACAACATAGATTTTAAAAAGTCCATAAAAAATTATACATGAAAATTAAAAAAATTCATAAAAATACACTTGTATTTTATTTTACTATGAAATTAGCTATCTTTACTATAATAAATTTTTTCCCACTTATAAAAACAAAAAAAACCAATACACAAAAAGATACTAAATAAAAAATTTACATATTATAGCAAAATATAACAATCAGAAACAGTAATATAAAGTTTTTTTATATTGAAAACTACAAAAAACATATAATTTACTAGTAAAATACCAATATAGGCCATATTATACAGCATAAGGCATCAAACTATCAATAGAAAAGCAATGATTTTATAAAAATAGTATCATACATTATTAATGAGTTATTTAGAATAACTATTTATTCAAAAATATTATACTTAATATATAAGAACTATATAAAGAATTAGGCAATACTCAATAAATTTAATTGAAAGCTAGACTGTGATCACCTGGTTACCATTAAGAACTGTGGCAATCTTCTTGATGTATTCCCCAATCTCTGAAAGCTTATATTTGGCCTTGACAACGTCCTTGATCTTTTCTTGATACTGTTTCTCTTTGGTGGCTCTCTTTTTCTTGGATGAGCGGTTCTCAATATCTCTGATGGATGCAGCAGCCTTCCACTGTTGGACTTTGAGGTGCAATTAGGTATTGTATCTAGGCTTGATTCCAAAGGAGGACTTGATATGCTTATGCCAGCCATCCAAAGATGAAGTCGTTTTTGTCTCATCCTTAAGAACTGCCTGGTAGCAGTTCCAGTTGGCTTTGGCTCTGGGCTTGCTCCGGCGCTTAGTGACCTTACATCAAATCCACTGTGGTTTGTAATATTCAATGAAAGGGTAGAAGGCACCATCATGTTTCTTGGCATATGGATCCTGGCATAGGAGCTCAAAGGCTTGTCCAGCATGCTCTGGCTTTACAAAGGCTAGTGCTACAAACTGCTGAATTAAGAACTTGCAATTTCCTGATGTATCTAGACGGTGGAGCTTGCTGAGCTCAGGTAGACCCTTTAGTTGCCTGTTGACAGCCTGTCAATAATGGAAAAAACACCCCTGGACCTCTCCATCAAAGGTATTTAAAAAAGCGTTATACTGGGCAGTTTCATAGTCCATGATTATAGTTGAGGGTCCAAGTGCTTTATCTAGAGCTTCTTTTTCTACAGCAAGGGTGGCTTCATCTTTTCATCATCATCTGGATTGGCTCTAGTGTTATGACCAGGGGGACTCTTTCTATTATTGGGTAGGGCTTTGATGCCCTCCTGAAGGATTTTAAAGGCCTTTGTGTAGATCTCTTCTGTTGCCCCAGGAAGCAGAAAGTAGGCAAATGGGAGCACCTTGTCTTCAATAAGGAAATGTACAACCCATAGTTGGTAAAAAAGGCGGGGGCATACTGCAAAGGTACCATCACATAACCAGGTCTCTGAATCTCTTAACTGCTCCAGGTTCTGTTGTGTAGCATAGCATATAATTCTTGCCTCTGCTGTAGGTCCATCATCATGTAAAAGAAATACCTCATCACCATTGAACATCTTTAACTCCTCTGTCAAAACTAACTCTCCTTGGACCATAGCAGATTTCTTATGGGGGAATAGATCATGGCGTTTGTCACATATGTACTTCATTAACTGGTTGCGGTCAGGGATGAGCTTCAGGTTCTCATTACTTAGGTGTGTGGTGGCCTTAACTGCTAGATCAGAAGCCTTGACATCTTTGGAGACTGGGACCATTTGGTAGAGGTACCACTTTAGAAGCTTTTCAATAAGATTGATTGGAGCATTGCTGTTGTAAATTGCGCTATTAATGCTATTTTGATTTGGCCTTCAAATATTGATAGTTGCAAAGATTTGTCTGGTTTTGCCTTCAAATTTGGAAATTCCTTGCCTTCCGCAAATGGGTCTGGTTCAATATCCACCCATTCCAGATTATTGTACCTGTCTGTGGTTGATCCTGGTATGACCTCATCCCAGCGTGACCCCCTCAGCCACTGTCTTCTTATTGAGTGATCACTGTCCTCTGTCTACTATTTAAAGTAGAATCTTTATTCCCAATAAAGTTCAAGTTTATCCACATTTGTGTTGGCTTTTATAAACTTCAAGCTTTTCCAATCTTTTCTGCCAAAAGGACTTTTACATCTTGTTTTCCAGGAAATTAAGGTACATGCCCTTAATTTTGCCCTGAAGGCTAACCCAAGGCTAGCTTTGAACCTCAAATCTTTTGTAATAAAGGTTTCCCGCCATGTCCTCCAGGATGTCATCCCCTGGAGCCAAACATGACAATTACATGTGTGCTCTCCTTTTTCACTAGTGACTTTATCCCATCCTTCTGTATTGATCCTGGAAGCGCAGCTTCTATCTTCACATACATAATGCTTGCTTCTTCCTGCTCTCTTCTGATTGTTGCAATTGAAAACATAGCCATCACAGACTAAACTTGTACCTCCTTTGACAGACATTAGAGGGAAAAACCAAGAGAACTTCTTTAAGAGCTTAAACTCTCCTTTGACGTTACATATATTGTGAACCTTTAGGGGATCCCATGGGCCAATTGGTGCTTGATGATAGTCAGACAGGTAATCATCAGGATCTTCTTTATTGATACTTGATGAGGAGGATGGAGGTGCAGATTTTTTGGGTGGTGGAGGGTGTGAGATTAGGCTGATTGACCACAAATGGTCAGGTTAATCATTGCATGCAGATCTTAATCAGTTACACACTGTATTATCACTGGTCATCATTATATTAATAGATATGGCAGTTATACACCATGTAATTGCTAGTTTATTATAATAGATGTAACAATTATACGCCGTATTACTATTTGGTTATCACTTAATCAAGTGTAGTTATTATACGCTGTGTAATTGTTAGTCTATTATAATAGATGTTACAATTATACGCCATATTATCACTGATTACCATCCCAATGTGATGTGATTATACACTGTATATTGCTTGCTTTATTATAATTGATGTAACTATTATACACCGTATAAATGTTAGCCAATATAGTGAATATCACTGATTACACAGCGTGTAATCACTAAATCATCAATTGTATATCACCCATTCTACCCTACTGAATGTTGTATCAACTCAGCCTCACACAGCCTGATGGGCGTATATGTTCATATCAAACAAGTGATATACAAATGGCTAAGAAATACCAAGTTTGGATCAGTATTACACGGTGTATAATTGGGTTCCATATTGGTTTGGGTCAGTATTACACGGCGGATAATCTACGAGTTGCTATTGGATCAAGTTTGCTATTATACGGCATATAATACCTAATTTGACTCGTTGCGTTAATAAGCAGAAGGTTTTCCAACCAGAAAAGGATCACTGATTAAGCCCTGCAAACGGAATACCGGAATTCTACCTTCCAATGTAGGGGGGCTGAACAGGGACAATTTCTAAGCATCAACTAAATACGGCGTAGTTTCCCAGCGCAATAATAGGCGTGTAAGATACAGCCAATCAATAAATGACAGTAGGATAGCTCAAGAAGAGCGTAGGCTGTAGCTGAAGTGCCATGTACGCCTGCTAAGGCCAGTAGCATATCATGTGCCAAGGATAGCCAATCAGGATAGGCGTAGTTAGCAAAGATGGACCTATTGCAAAGGTAGCCACTGAGAAATTTCTGAAAGGACAAGAACAAGGGTTGTTGCAGTATATATTGATATAGACACCTGAAAGGATAACAACAAGTTCATAGTTACACCTGGATAGATTGCAGCCGCTGGCTAGATTGTACTCCAGTATCAATAAACGTAATTATCTTCTAAGTTCTATTCTATTGTAGTCTGTAGTGCTCTTGCATAGGATTAGGTAGAGTACATTGGCAAGGCTAACATCTATCTGTAGCTTTGAACATATCAGAAATAACCCCAGTTGCTCAACAGAGGGGAATTATCTGGAGTTGGATTCTTGCGCTTCTTGGACTGGGATAAGCTTGATTCCTTGGGGATTGATTCCTTTGAGCTTGATTAATCTAGGCTTGACTGGGGGTCTGGACTCTTGGGTATCTTCTTTCTTCCTTGCTTGTTTAATGGAACCTCATCTCCTTCTGATTGGTATCAGCTTAGAGAAGAGGAGGGGGCAGGGGAGGACTCTTTTCTTTCAGGGTCTGGGGTCTTCCCTTTGTCTTCTGTTTCTTTGAGGGCTCTTTGGCTGGTTTTTTGTTGGGGTAGGGACTTTGGGCCTTTCCAGAGGCTTTGGGTACTTTCTTGGTTGACTTGGGGTTATTTTGTGGCTTCTTGGAAGATTTGTCCTACAATAATTAGAGTAGAATTCATAAAGTAAGAATAATCAGTTGAAACATGAATAAAATTAAATAACAATCACTTGTTTTATTTTTTATTATTAAGTAAATAGCTTATAGAAGTATGGAAAGTAATTCTAGAGCTAGTTTTTAGTAAAGAATAAAAAAACCATGTTTAAATAAAAAGTCAACATTCTGGTAGTCACAATAGTCAAAAATATTTAATTTAGTTTGTCAGCATAAAAACGCTTTAATTTTGACGTCAACATACTAACAGTCAGCATTAAAGTAGAAAAACACTATGTAAATCACTTATAAAGCTTGGTTAATATTTTCCGAAGTTGGTTTTTTAAGTCCAAAATTGATTATTTTTAAATTTTAAAAAATTAAAGATTTGCATATATAACTTATGAAAACTAAATAATAGGGATTGTAGAGGGAAGTCTAAAGTACAGCCCTGGGTACTTTGGCCTGAATTACCATACCATTGTATGTGTGCTTTTTGTTAAACGGCAGTGTTTTACTAATAAACACATGAAGGTGTCAACATTCAGGCAGTCAGCATTCTTTTATAGTAACTCTCCTATTAAATCTCGCTTAAATTATATCACTTTGTTTGCTTAGTCAAACCCCTTTGTTGCAATTTAGGCAACACATTGATTTAACACAAAGTCAACATTATAATTACATCTATGACTTCTAGTTTTAACATATGTGTTTTGGCTTAAGTGGACTTCTGGAAATAAGCTATAGTTTATCCAGTGAGTTTAAAATAACAGTAAATATCTAAATAATACAAATAACACTCTGAAAGTTGGCATATGTCTTTGTTCAATGATTATCTTAATATATATTTAATAAAAACAGTAGTATAAAATATAAAAATAGTCATTTTTAGAATTTTGTATAATTTATTAAGAAACTCATGGATTCTTATTTGGGATCGACATCCAGATATTACTTACTGTAGTCGACCTTAATGTAAAAGTACAAAGAAACTTATATTTTCATAGTAAATTATATTAGTTTTTTTGGCTTAAAATTAAGCCTTTGTTTAAATGGTGTCAACATTATTTCTGTTCCTTTTTAATTTTGCAATTTTGACTTAATAATTCACTATGAAAAATTAGCTTAGTTTTGGAAATGCCCAATTCTGGCAGATAAATACTAAAATTATGTCGACTTGCGGAATGAGTTAATTCTGGCAGTTGCCCTGGTTAAATATCATGTGCAAGGGCAGTCAGAGCAGTGGTATATGTGCCCAAGCCAGCTTCCTTGATCTTAGTTGAGTTGGTTCTCCCTTTAGCTTGTCAATTCAAAGTTTGTCTGAATCCCCCTGCCTTGAGGATCACATTCATACCCCCACCCTATTGGTTGATTAGCTTTGGGCATCCCACCTGCTGGGCCGACCCCATCCCCTCCCTTGAATTGAAACAATAGCTGTAAAAAGCCCCTGTCTCGTTATTCTCTAACCTAATAAGGTTCAAGGTTTGGTAGTAGCTTTGACCGTTAAAGCCTTTCCTGTTGCCGCCAGGTCCCAGTTGGGCCTCTCCCCTGCGGTCACCCTAGATTGCTGGCGACAGCCCTTGTGGTTGCTGCTGAGATTTTGATCATGGTCGAGGGCAAGGTTCTGTCTCTTCTTAATCTGTTCCCCAATCCTCATACGGATAGCTTACCCAGTCATTAGAGATGGCGGGTAGGTTCCCTTGCGGTAATTGATCCTGGCATGTATTGATGTATTTCGAGCACCTTGAAGATATTTCAGGGTCCTGGATATGGGGAGGTCATTTTTGTTTATCAAGGATGTTTTGGGTAATTAGTTAAGTTAGTTAATAAGATACCGGTATCTGGAAGTTGATGTTATAAAAGTTGAAATTCCTAATTTGGTAGGGTGTCAGCGTGGACATGTTGATACGAGATGTCAGCTTGGCCATTAGCTGTAGATATCGCATAAGATGGAAGCTCAGCAAGGTTTAAAAAGGTATAGTGCAATTAAACTGGTATTGTAGATAGGTGTGATCAGGATTATAAGATAGGTTACGTAGAATCGGGAACCTTTAATAAAAATATTTCACAAAATTTATATAGAGTTTAAGGTGATGTCGTTTAATATCTATAATAGTGGTATGTTGTAATTTGGATCATGTAGAGCAGTAATAACAAGCGTATGCTCAATCTTATGGGAGGTTGAAGCTTTCTTTTGAGACCGTTGCATGCTAGGCCTCGGATTGGGATTTAGGCGGATTTAAACATCCGACCTTGGATTCTCAACGAATGCCAGGGTTGCTGATCTTTTTGCGGGCACGTTTAACTTTAACTGGGGATTTTGAGTTCTAGAAAGAGGTTAGCTGCAAAGTTCGGCGGTACGGTTTAGACGAACAAGGCTTTAGTAAGATGTATCTGTAAAGCGGTTAAAGTAGAAATTACAGGGTTTATTAGGCAGAAGGTTGATAACAATAAGCATATAGTAGCTCAAGTGCTAATATGTTGGCTAGACTGGGGAACGGTGACAAGATCCTTGGGAGGGGGATTCTTGTCCAAAGCGTAACTGCGGATCCCGGCGGTGAAGTTGGCCAAGTACTCATTCCAGTTCATGGTGGCAAAGATATTTCTGGTGACGTGGTTGCTGGGCAGCATCTGCTTGGCTTCCAGCTCAACAACGTTGTGGGACTTGAAGAGCCATTGGTTGGTGCAGAAGTCGAGGTAGGTGGAGTAGATGCCGTCCATCATGGCGGCAAGCTTGATGATACGCTTGGAGCCAGTGGGGTCTCGCTTTATGATCTTGCACGCTTCTTCGGTAAACAGGCGCTGGCGGGATGTCTTGACGGTGTCTTTAAAGGCGTTGACGTCAGGCTCAAGGTTGAGGCGGACCGGGCCAAAGCTCTTCTCCAGCCTGGGTTGACGCTTCCAGCCGTCAACAACGCCGGCGCGGAACATATCCCACGTCAGGGGGTTGAGGCAACTTGAGGTTGCGTGGTATACCTTGTAGCCTGGCTGATGCTTGACCACATGGAGGGCAGCAACAATCATGCTCGCAACGTAGTCCACTGGGACAAGATCTACCACGGCCTGAGCCTGGACAGGGATGCAGTCTACGATGCCTAGCCCAACCAGGGCAGTGATACTGCTGATTGCGGAGAGCCCATGCATCCATCCTGGAGTGGGGCTCATGATGGAGGAGGAGACGATGCTCGGGCGGACAATGGCAATGTTCCAGCGGTTACTCTTTGAGATGAGGACGTGCTCCCCCAAAGCCTTTGCGAAGGTGTAGGTGTTTGGGTACTCTGTGAGCACGTGGGCTTCAAGGCTTTCGAGCCCAGACTGAGGCACGATGGGGATGTTTTCAACAAGGTATTTGGGGTCTCCAATGGGAAACGGGTATACCTGCTCCTCAATTACGCTGTTCTTGATATTGGCGTTGACGTAGGCGGAGGATACATACACTATGCCATGCAGTTTGGTGCATTTGTCAGCGAGCTCCAGCAGACGCACCACGTCCATGGTGTTGGCTTCAAAGGCCTCTTTGATGGGAAGACAGAATTCGTTGGAGTTGGCGCAGTGGATGATTGTCTCTATTGAGCACGAAAGCTTGGCGGCAACATCACAGTCGATCCCAAGCTTGGGTTGGGTTGGGTCTCCCGCAATCCCAATCACCTTATCGACAAAGCTAGGGTGAGAGCTGCGTAGGCAGTCGAAGAGGGAGGTGCTGAAGATCTGCTCCAAGCGCCGTTCTACACCCTCCGAGGGCCGGATCAGGACGTATATCGAGTCGATGTCGTTGTACTGGTCACGAAGGAGCTTCTCAAGGACCATCACCCCCACAAGGTTGGTTGCGCCAGTGAGAAGGATCTTTGCGCCACTGCCATTCAAATTGATGTTGTTCATTGTGCTTGTTTATGCTGAGCAGCGCGTTATATACGCAACGTGGAGCTTGGATTAAGCATGTCAGTTGCTCTCCTCGGAATTCAAGTGTTGAAACTAGCTGATCATCACATGGGAATCTCCATCCATCGCCAAAGACGATTCAAAGTGCCTGGCAAAGCGATCATCCAGAAACACGGATTGTTTTTGATCCACCAGCTGCAAAAGTAAAACCCCTCAATCCTGCATGATTTACACACCACAACTCCGTACAATTCAACCAAACCACTATAAATCCAACCCAATCTTTATTTTGAGGAATTTACCTTACTAGTCCAGGATAGCAACCATAAAATCTATCAAAACTACAATATTACTCCATCAAACATAAATTCTAAACTAAACTAAACACTCCATCAAATAATAAAACTATTTTCCTATCTAGCCAAAAACCAACCATTCTGGTTTACAAAGTTTCACCGACCATCTAATACGTCAAAATAACCAAAACCATATACCAACCTTGACTATTTCTTCCTTCAACACCAATAGAATTCTACTTTCACCCGCTCACATCAATACAACCTATCAAATAAACATACATACCATTATTCCACCATCTCCTACTGTCAAATAGTTACAAGCCATCATACACCCAAGAATAACCAAACTCTTTCAAAAACAAAAAACGTTATCCTTCCCTATCAACACTGAACCCGCTGCCAATGGTACATGCCCAACTTTGATACCCCAGCAGGACTGAAATACAGCTCTGAACAATCATCATCAGGACTCCCAGCCATGAGAAATGCAATACCAGGCCGCAACCGCTTAGCTGAGGGTAAGTTGGACCGAGAATGAATCTTATCCAGGGGTTCAAAAGAGCTGTACAATCCAATCATTCTTCTCAGCGGAGCATTGCAGCAATACCGTGAACCACGATATCCCTGCGCTTTTGATCTCGCCGTTGGAAGCCTCACACTTTGAATGCAGAACACTCCAGCTCCCTTTTGCCCTTCAAAATGGGCATCAGCCTAAAAGAAGGGGATGTCCTCATTTACTTTCCATCCAGTGCTTCAATTGATCCTCGAACCGCTTACCAGAGTGGCTAGCAATCTATCCCTCCTCCTACTGTTTTGCGGTAAACAATCACCCTATAAGAATCATCCAGATCATCCAAATAAATTTAAGCCCTATTCCCACCTTCTCTTTGTGATATTTATCATACTTCATCCCCCTCTCTAGTCACATATAGAGTAAATTCCTATTAATTATTATCCTCAGGGCCTTAGGGTAAATATCTTATTCATCCCTGAAGACTAACACCCAGCTTAGCATGAACCTAATCCTACAGGTAGGATTTCCTGTTGTGTATCTTGGCCGTGTGTTTGAACTTTTGTATTAAGATACCTCACTATGATATTAATAGTACTAATTTGAGCCATATATGCAATCCCATTGATGCTACCAATCTGGGCTTAACTGATACTCTAGCATATCAATGTTATTACACCATCACACTCTCTATGCAAACTACCCCAAGAAGGCTTGTTTAACTTTGATCCAATCCTCAGCACTTCCAGGGATACAGCAGTGTTTGTGATCCTATTACTAGAAATTGACCCATTGTTTCTCTTATCAAGTGTCGTGTTTGACTCTTGGGGACAACATCCAAGAGGACATGGTGGGAAACCTTTATTAAAAAAGGGTTGAGACTCAAATCTAGCCTTGGGTTAGCCTTCAGGAAAAAATCAAGGGGATATACCTTAATTTCCTGAAACAAAATACAAGGAAGTCCTTTTGGCAAAAAAGAAAGAAAAAAGCTTGAGGGATATAAAAGCCAACACAGATGTGGACAAACTTGCCTTTATTGACAACAGTTGGCCTTTAAACTATCTGTATGTTGATTTCTGCATGCGGATTGTCAAAATTAATTTCATACCCAGGTTAACACACTAGAAAAATCTATATAAAGTTTATTACCACGTAGCCTACCAGTGTCAGGAATATTCCTGACATAAACCAGATTCTTACTGGAGTACAATGTTGGGAAAGGATAGAAGGATTTACTGTTAAAAATGCCCAATTCAATGAGTATTTCCCCCCTTTAATTGGGGAAAATAAAAATCAAACAGAGGAAAAAACGTAACTTAATAAACACCAAATAATTTGTCATCCAGGCAGGCGCCTGCCACGCCAACAGCACTCTCTGCCAGCCCCCAGCACCCAGCCAGCCAGCCGCCAGCAAGCCCCTGCCAGCCATCTGATTGTCCAGTCAGTTGCCAGCGGGCCCGCTGCCAGCTTCCCACCCACCAGCCAGGCCCCCGCTCACCCGCCCAGTTGTCAGTGGGCCCGCTGCCAGCCCCCTGCTCACCCGCTCACCCACCGGGTCCCAGCCAGCTGCCAGCCACCCACCTGGGTCCCAAGCCCCACTCCACAGCCAATCAGAAACCCCCATTAATTACAGCCAATCAGAAAAGTACCTGGCTGCAAGTCCAAAATTTAAAAATACAACTACAACTCCAGAAGAAGGAGGGAATAATGAGTCACAATTTAAAAATAAGTTTACCACCAACCAATGGGGTGCTAGATCCCAGACCACATGGGCAGAGTCAAACTCAAGCCAAACCAATGCTCCTAAGACAAAAATAGATCATGAGAGCAATTGACTCCCATCCCTCACCTAGCACCAGACCAACCTACAACTATCAGTTCAACTCAGAAACTTCCAAACCAGCCACAGATAGCAGAAGAACAGGAGTTTGGCCATCTTCCCAAGCCCCAACTACCATTCCTACATTCTAAGCTTTTGGGATCCCCCATCCCCTGCTTTTCACTTCCAATTGCAAATCTTTGCATAAGGTAGAGCACTATAAATCAGGGATCCCTCTTCAGTAATAGCTTGTGCTATTATTGAGTTTAATACCCTCAATAAAGCTAATCTTACTTACACCTTTAAGTCTACTTTAATTAATTTGCCCCAGCCAATCACCTCCAATCCAATGAAGATGAATCACCTTATCTTCACAGCTGTACTCACAGCTTGTCTTGGGATTGGAGGATACCAACAGGGACCAGAAATCTTTGGGCCTTCAACCAAAGGGTTAGGATAAGATTACCACTATGATCTGGGACAGCTCAGCTCTACCCACACTGGTTCCTGGACTCCCCTGGTATCTCCACACTCCACCCTGCCCATTGCGGTGTATACCTCCATGTACTACGTGCTGACCTACTTTGCGGGGAGCTTCAGGAGATACACCATCCATGCCAAGGTCTTCCGGTGGTTAATGACCATCTACCCAATTGTCACTGCCTTGAATGGCTTCCAGTTTGCCAATCTCCTGCCATACCTTACCCAAGTAGTACCTACAATGTCTGGGTATTACAACCAGAAGTCAACACTTTTTCAACAAGCAAAAAACCAAATGCTGAACACTTACCTAGTAATAATTAAGCTCCAAATAGTTTTTAGGGTGATATGATCAAGAGGAATCCAAAAATAACATAAAAAATAATACAAAATGATTGAAAAATTTAATAAGAATATGCCTCAAAAATAGTTTATTATGAAATTATCTGTTTTTGCTAAAAAAATCATTTTATTTACCATATAAAAAGTTATTAAATTATTTAAAAAAACTAGATAAAAATTAGTTATATTAAATAAAAAACTGATGATAGATGCTTATTTTAAGAATGGTTGATATAACAGCAATCCAAAATGACATGTACTTTAGTACTAAAACAACTATTTAAGCTAGATAATCCAGGCTCTATCATAAAAACTTTTTATAAAAACTATTAAATCTCTCTAACATTTCAATTAAATTATCTTGTTAAATAATATGATTAGTTCTGACATTAAACTTATATAATAAAATATCAGAAATATCCAGAAATATTTACTATAAGCTAAGCTGAAGGTTTTCTGCAAGAGAATACAGTGACAATTTTTCCTAACTGCTCCCCAAGCTAGGATAGCTTGCACTTATTGTTGACAGCTGCCTTTATCTGCTCTTTGTAATGCTAACTTTGCACTGTTTTCTCTTCTTTGGAGCCCTTACTTTCATATTCCAAAGGGAGGAGACAGTCTTCTCCTGTTCAGCCTTAAGAAGCTCAAAGAAGGTGTTGTATCTGGGATTCACATCAAAGAGATGCCTATGCCAGTTTTCCAGGCCCAATTTTGTCTTCATTTCATCATTGAGGACGGCCTGGCAGCAATTTAAGCTTGTCTTTGCTGATGGCTTGCCCCTGCAGCTGACCACCTTGCGCCCCACCCACTGTGGCCCAGAGTAGGAAAAGAAGGGTTGGAACTCAGCTCCATGGTGCAATGCATACAGTTCATTATATAGAAGCTCAAATCCTTGAACAACATGATCATAATTAAAAAATGCAAGAGCAACAAACTTCTGAATCAGAAACTTGCATTTACCAGTTGTATCTTGCTGTGTGAGAGAGCTGAGGAGGGTCTTGACCTTAAGGCATCTATTGATACTGTAGATTCAGAACCTGAACAAAAAAATGTGGGATTGTCAAATTGTTGGTCCAAATTTCAAATCACTTTTGCGGGCAACTCAGCTGAGTGAAAATTAAAATATTTAATAAAAGCAACCATTTAATTTGACTTTTTTTGGTTTATTTAAATTGGCAAATTTTGAATCCCTTGAGCAGATAACTCAACTAACAAAAGATAAAACTCAGAAAACAAATACAGGATACATGAATCAGAAATGCGGGATTCTAATGTACAATTTGAGATTTCCTGTATGTCAAACAAATCATAGACATCATGTAAAAATTAAAAAATCTGAAATTGCGGATTGTCAAATCCAAGAACCAAATTTCAAATAAAAAATGAGGTGAAATTGAAATAAATATAATTTATGGGCATCTCAAAGAGGATGATAAAGGATCTAGAGTGGATTTGTGCTAATTCTTTTAGGAATCATAGGCATTCTCAAAAATCACCCTATTCCATTTTAAGACGGCTAAAATTTAGATCGTACTATTCACAAAATTAACATATTTAATAAATTAAATTGACTAAAATATACATTCCTCTTCTTGAGTTTAAAATTTTAATAAAAATTTATTATGTCTTCTTTCAATAACAACCAAGTCAACAAGCTGTTCACTGGCCTTGACAAAATGATGCAGGGCTACGCTGGGTCTCTTAACAGTGAAGCCTCTGTCTATGGCCACTCCCAACCCGCAGGCCCCTCCGCAAGCCCCTCTGCAAGCCTCACCCAGGAGTATGTTCTTTCTCCTGCAACTTCCCTCATGGCTCTGTTTTCTCACCATGCACAGGCAGCTGCCAACCCAAATCCCTTATCAGCAATGGCATTTGGAACCAGCCATTTTAGCCATGGGGTCACCCAGAGAGTCCCAAATCCCAAAACAGCCAATCAGATGGCACTTTCTGGTTCTCAGGGCAGACACACCCCGCCTCCAGCCAATCATCCTGCAAGACACAGAAGAAAGCTAATTACCCCAGAATTGTTCTCAAAATGGTTGAAAAGCAAGGGATGCTTATGTCCCTTGGGGAAATTGCAGCTGTGATAGGTTTTGCAAAGTCCACTGTGGCTGCAACCCTACAAGCCCACACCAACTGTGGCCCCCTACCAAGAAGACCCCAACTAGTGCCTGTTCTTTGACTGAAGGTGAAAAGGCCCACCCCCTCATGAAGGCTATTATGGAGTGTGACCACAGATGCCCCTGGTCCAGGTCTGTCTCCAACTGGGACTCCACATAATTTTCACCAATAAGAGAAGAGTGATTTTTGGATGTACAGAGTTATGGTTGTTGCCAGACTCTTATACAATCAGGTTCTCAGTGGCCCTATTTTGGTGAATACTGACTCCTATTATTCTATCATCATCAATTTTACAAAGGGAGGGCAATGAGGGCCCGTAAGACCGTAATCTTCCTGTCATACGCCAAGATTTTGGCAAGTATTCAAGACTTTGGGGAAAAGCACATCCAGTCTGACGTATACAAGCACGGGCCAATCCTTTATTGATTTTTTGGGGTTTTGTTTGCAGTTTCCTCATTAGGTACCAATTATTACTCGGCAATATCAAACATCACAGATGGGTATGCCTACCAGACAGAGCTCAAGGTCATGCTGGAGGAGTGGGCTACCCAAAATGCCACGTACAAAGTTGTACTGAGTGCAGAGATGAAAAAGCTGGAAAGGGCAACCCAGGAAATCAGGGCTGCAGGGCATACCTGTTGGTTCTACCCCATCAACCACACCAACATGCATCTTGCAGATGTATGCCTCTATAATTTTGGTTCTGCACTCAGGCGCTTAAAGACTACCACATACAATAAACTATGCACCTGAATTGAGAAGGAATATGAGCTTTTCCCTTCTGTGTTTGTCCAAAACCTATCATATCTTGTCATATTTTATGCAAGTGATAGTGATAAGTCCAGATAGACTCATGCCTCCCCCCACTCCAATCCATTTGTTTCACCAAGCCAGCATATGTAACAGAAGACAAATTTGAGCAATTGGAGAAATCAGATCTTTCTGCCCCTTTCTAGTCACCAAACCATGCCTCCCCAACCCCCATAAAGCCACTCTCTTTCCAACCCTGACTCCCAAACCACCACCCATTCCCTCCCCACTATCTCTGATGCTGTCCCTTTCACAGGTGCAGATGAAGGCAAGTTCATTCTGCCCAGTCCCTCCTTTTAACGTCCTTTGATGAGTAAAATAAATCTTTTCTTTGTGACAACTTATTAAAGTTGATATTAAATCTTCCAGTTAATAATTAATAATATTTTATTTTTCCATTATCAACATTTCCCATAATTAATACAATTTTGTGTATTTTATGAATAGCTTAAAATTATTAGCATACATATTTTTCATCATTATTAATAAATTAAAGACTATAAATGTAAATATTGCATTAGAATATTGCAACTAGACATCAACTCTTGTTATCTAGATATTATGTGCATAACTCAATGCATTTTGTTTAATAAAATTCATTGTAAACTTGGCCTTTTTTAATTGTAATTTATTGAAATGGACTGATTTTATATTAGAGAGCCATTAACACTTAGTACAAATATTGATACATAGTGCATTTTACAGTCTGTATGTTTCCCTTTTGGTAATAATTCTGCAAACTTTTCAGTCAGATTTTTTGAGGTAATAATAATACAATGGATAAATAAACAGTAATTTATTAATCCATTATATTATTATTACCTCACAAAATCTGACTGAAAAGTTTGCAGAATTATTACCAATAGGTAAATATACAGGCTGTAAATGCACTATGTATCAAGATTTTTACTAAGCATTAATGACTCTCTAATATAAACACAGTACATTTAAAAAATTACAATGAAAAAGGACAAGTTTACAATGAATTTTATTAAACAAAATGCATTGAGTTATGCACATAATATCTAGATAACAAGAGTTGACGTCTAGTTGCAATATTCTAATGCAATATTTACATTTATGGTCTTAATTTATTAATGATGATGAAAAATATTAATGTGTTGAATGCAGTACTATAAAAACCAGTTTTTTGATGTAATTCAAACAAAATGTCAAATATCTACAGCCTAATGAACAAATCAGAGTCATCCCTCTAAAAGGTGGTCAAGCTTGAACATAAAATAAGGGAAATTGTGGTAAATCAACTGGGAAATGAGGGAAGGGTCTTAGTCCAGCAAAACAAAACCGCAAAAAATAGCCTGGAAACAATGGTCAACAAAGAACACAAGGAAATAATTTTAAATTTTTAAAAGAAAATACTCAAGCGGTTAGATTTCAATAGTGAAAGTTACAACTTGTGGGAATTTTTGAAAAACAACAGAAAGAATACTCAAAAAATCAAACTAATTGAAGGAAATTAAATTCAAAGGAAATCAACACAAATGAAGAAACCAATCAAATGAAAACAGATGAAAATTAAACACAATCAAGAAGCAGGAGCGCTTCAAGAAATACTAAAAATTTATCAAATGAAAATCAAGAGGAAACACAAGTAACACAGAAAATAAGGAAAATCAAACCAAAAAAAATAAATGAAGAGCAGCCAACACTCTTGAAGTTTGCTGAAGAGGCGCCTGTGGCTGAGGGGGCTGCAGGGGAAACAACTAGTAAGTCTTTTTTATGTTTTACTTATATTTACTTTAGTTATAACTAGGAATGGGGCCAAGGTTGCAGAAGTGGCGGCTTTTATTCCAAGTTGGTTCTACGGGGGTTACCAATCACTGGTAGCCCCTGTACTGTAAATTCAGAATCTGACCGTAAAAATGCGGGATTGTCAAATCCTTGGTCCAAATTTTGAATCACTTTTGTGGGATGGCCTTTTTTAATTAAATTGATTTTTTGAGTATTTATTTGAATATTTAAAAATGCAGTGACTCATAGACACTTTGCAAAGTTCAAGTCAAACTGTATATGTTCAATGGACAAAATGAATTAACTGGAATAAGATTTGAAGTGTTCAAATCCATCAGCCATTTTAATTAAGTTTACTATGTTTTTTGAAATTGCGGGATTGTCAAATCCAAGAACCAAATTTCAAATCACTTTTGAATGCCACTGGTAAACTCAGATATTAATTGCAGGAACTGGAATCCAAATTTAATGTACACTAAGCACAATAGAAAACACAAACCCAAATAAAGAAGCTCCACTCTGCATAAAATCAAATGAAAAATTCAATCTCAATAACCATAATTAGACATAAAAAGTTATTAAACTTTAAAATAATCCAAACCCGGAAAGTATACAATATTATTCACTTCAAAACACAGATATAGAAACTCTGCTACTATTCAAGGCTAAATCAAGAGAAAACATCTACATACAACTAAACCAATAACTCCAAATAAATACATTTTTAATCTAAAATATATATTTTATTTTATTTTTATGGACCGTCGATTGCATTCCCAACCCGCTCCTGCACCAGCCTGTGGGGCAGCCCGTCCACAAGGGCGTCCCAGAGGGTTCAAGAATAGACCCAGAACCCAACTCAAGGGGAGTCATGCCAATACACAGGCCTCCCAAGGTGTCAGCGCTAGCCAACCACCTCCTGAATCCCAAGCCAGAACTACCAGCTTGAATCCCAGGCAGAAGCCACACTCAAGGGCTGCCACAAAAGTCTCCTACACCAGGGTCACCAGGAACACTGAGGTTACTTACACCTCCACCATTTACCCAGTTGTCACCTGGCCCTGCACTCTTGACCCAAGAGTTGCTACTTCCTGCCCCCGTGTCTTTGACACCACCTACAAACCATTGGCCACCACTGAGGAACCATCTGCACCTATTGTGTATTTAACCATTGATGACGCCACTGTAAGCAAGTGTGATCCCACCTTCTACACAAAGGTCCCTGTCCCCTGTGTTGAGCCTGGTAGCCAGGATGCCGTGGTACCTGCCAAGGGATGGTGTTGATTGACGTATAGTGAGCGTGAAGCTCTCCTCAACTGCTTGAATGGGGGAATAACGGTTTGGGATATTGCATCTCAATTTGGTGTCACAGCCAGATACATTGCCGACATCAACACCAAGTATAGCAACACCAGACAAATTGTCAAATCCACCAAGGCTAAGCAGCAGCCCAAACTTCTTCAACCCGTTCATATTGATACAATCAAGCAGTAGGTAGCCAAGGATTGCCACCTGGACACACTTGCTGTCCAATCAATGCTTGCCACAGAGTTTGGGCTTTTTGTTTCTAAAACCCTTGTTTATAAAGCAATGGTTGATTTGGGCTTCTTGTGGAAGGTGCTCGGAGTTTCTCCATATAATAGGAACAGTGAAAAGACCATCAAGGATCAACACATTTATGCCAAGACATATCTGGCACTAAAGGAGACTGGGAATGTACTGTTCTTCTATATTGACAGATTATTGTTTTCCTACTCACTCAGGTCTAGGCATGGGTGGGTTAAGAAGGGGTCCAAGGACAGCGTAGTCCATCGTGCAACTTTCTGTTCCCAGACCTATTCCATGGTCACGTTTCTTGGTCCTTGCAGGTTGGACCAGTATCAGATGATTAAAGGCTCCCATAACAGCAGGATCTTTCTCAATTTTCTCCGAGGCGTCAAGGAGTACCTTCGGATAAATTACAGTGGCACAACCAACGTTGTTGTGCTTGATAATGTCAGGCTCCACTAAGTGGATCTGGTTGTGTCCAAATTTCCCCCATTGACCAAAACAGCCATTCTGCCAGTCACCGCCTTGCAGACTGCCCAATGAGACTCCTCTTCCTTCTGCCTTATTCTCCATTTCTGAATCCAATTGATGAGGCATTTGGTTGGATCAAGAATAAGGTGAAACAAGGCCTCCTCAGGACACTGAGAATCTCTTCAACATTCTTGAGATCAGCCAATTTGCAATGCCACCCAATGTGGTGGCGGCTTTCTATGAACACTCAGAATCCTTCCTCCCAAAAGTCCTGGACTCCAAGCCAATCAGATAAATGAGTGCTCCTGGTTTTATTTAATTTTATTTAGTTTGTTTTTATTAGGACTCAATAATTATTATTTATATATAATAATGTGATGATTGATTGTATTATAGACATATAAGAATATGTAGAAAAGGTAAGTAAAATTAATTATACTAGGTAAGATGGAAATATTTTTATTATAATGCACTGAATATTATTATTGGCTTTTGCACTAACAAATGAATAAATTAAAAAAAGATAGAAACAAATTAGTTTATTTAAATAATTGTGAATCATTTTGGTACTTTGACTTTTTTACGCCACAAATCAGACCTTGTGTGTCATCATATGATCCTTGTTATTTCAGTGCCTCTATAACCACACCACACGGCAACCAATGATTTTCATGTATTGCTTACTAATTAGTACTTAGGACGCGGGTCAAGTATATCAAATATGTTTATCAAATCATATTACAAGGGAAAAGTAATTTGAGTTCTAAACAATCACTTGTTTATAACAAAAGTGGAGCAGGCTGTCTGTTGCAGATAAATTAGTTCTTGATGTTTAACTATGGAATAAAGGAACTTGTACTTGACAAGCTAGTAAATAAAAACATTTTTAACTTAATTTTAATATTTGGTGTGGTTTCAACTTTAACTAATGTCTTGTAATATATTTAGATATATTAATATCATAATTTACATACTAAAATTTAAAGCAAAAATTAAAATATTAAAATTAAAATTATAATTATAAATTGTAAAAGTTAAATATTAAAGTTTAAATAATCAAAATATAACAATTTTATTAAATTGTGATTTATTCAATATTGAAATATTTGATATTAAAAATTTTAATATTGTAATGTGGATTATTAAAATTTTAATATTAACTTTTAGATACTAAATTTTTTACTATTTAAAAATGTAATATTAAAATTTTTTATAGTAAAATTTTAATAGTACATATTAAAATATTAAAAAATTTAGTAGTAAAATATAAAAAGCAAAAAAATTAATTTGCAAGGGGAAAATATTTATTGGGGGATGCTAACTGCAAAGGGAATGTGATTATTCTGGGGAATTATACCCCAAAATTAAATTTTCAGCTAATACATCTAATTGGATCCATGTACTCTTCTGTACGTGGTAGACAACCCTGTATGTGATTGCTAGAGGGGTGGCACCCGGTACCCCAGTGGTTGCTGATTGTTTGATAAAAGGCAGGCGGGCCAGCAAATTGACTAGTAGGTTTTTTTGGGGGGCACGTAGTACCCATATAGTGTTGCCAATGAAAATGAGTCATAGAGGACATGTTTGACTGTCCTTTATCCCCGTGGTATCTTCTGGTGGTTGAGGGCTATGCGGCAAATATTCATTTTAATAGGTACATCCTCCAACTTTTTGATGTTGGTTTTTAATATGCAGTGAAGGAGAATTCCCAGGTATACCGCGACGTGGATTCTTTGCAAGGTATACTTTTCTGAGACCATGCATAATTTTTTGAATGTTTGAACTAATCTATTAATATAGGATCTTTGGTTGAACTTGAAGAGGGTTCCTGGGCGCGCCTGACTTGAATCAGCCCCCCAAGCCTCCGCAAACAAAATAAATAAAGGTTTAAAATTATTCACAAGGACTGCATCCCTGACTTTATTTGATAGTGCCTTAAAAACTTCATTAAAAATTGCAGATTTCAAATATTCATTTCCTATTTGAAAGTCAGTTTTTATTAAATTCTTTTCATATTTGTTGATGTTTGTGAAGGGGAATTTTTGAATGCTTTTGTATATGTATTCATCAAAATTCAGTTTGATATCCCTGCAAATTTCATTCATTTCTTTGATTTTGATATTTGATCCTAGTTCATATGCTTCCCTTATCCATGACGAGCACCCCGTGGGTGGTGAATATTCCCTATCTTGAGCTTCAATATTTAAAAAATTATTCATATTTTGTTGAATTATTTTATTTATTTGATATTTATTTATTTGTTTTACAGGGGCCACCAGTGTAGGTAACCCCCGTAAAACCAACTCAACGTATAAGCTGCCACTTCTGTGACCTCATCCCCATTCCTGGTGATGACTGAAATAAATATAAGTAAAGTATAAAAAAGACTTACTAATTGTTACCCCTGTGGCTCTATCAGCCACAGGCGTTACTTTGGCAAACTTCAAAAGCGTTGGATGCTCTTCATTAATTTTTCTAGACTTAATTTTTCTTATATTTCTTGCAACTTGTGTTTCTTCTTGGTTTTCATTTGATAAAGTTTCTATATTTCTTGAAGCGCTTCTGCTTCTTGCTTGTGTTTCATTTTCATCTGTTTCCATTTGGTCGGTTTCCTCTTCATTGGTGTTGATTTCCTTTTGAATTTCTGTTCCTTCAATTAGTTTGATCTTATTGTTTTCTTTGGCCCCCTTCCAGAACTCCATCAAATTGTAGGCCATGTTGTTGAACTTTAGACTTCATAAATTTGTTCCCTGTAGATTAAGTAATTTTCTTTATTCTTTTCATCTATAATATTGCCCAATTTATCCAGAGCATCTTATTTTGACTGGATTAGTGGCTGGCCCTTGTTACCCAGCTTTCCTGTCACTATTTTCCTGATATTTCTTTCTATTTCAACAACCTTTTGCAGGTGTGCTTCTAATTTGTTGATCAAGTTATAGATTGTTGACATATTGTTTGAATTCCATCAAAAAACTGGCTTTTATAGTACTATCTTCAATGCATACATATTTTTCATCATCATTAATAAATTAAAGACAATAAACGTAAATATTGGATTAAAATATTGCAATTAGACGTCAATTCTTGATATTTTGATGTTATGGGCATAACTCAATGCATTTTGTTTAATAAAATCCTTTGTAAACTTGGTCTTTTCCATTATAATTTAAAATAAATTGACTTTGTTTATATTAGAGAGCCATTGACGCTTAGTAAAAATATTGATACATAGTGCATTTTACAGCCTGTATATTTACCTATTAGTAATAATTCTATAAACTTTTAGTTGGATTTTGTGAGGTAATAATAATGTAATGTGTTAAAAAATTACTGTTTATTGTCATTAATTGGCTGATTTTCTTTGCTGTGGCAATTGTGCATTTTCTGATATTTACACACTAGTATCTAATTGGTTGGCTTCACATCCAATTACACAGATAATAGGAAAACAAGCCGCCACCCCAACCACATCCAGTCTTGGGGTGGCGGCTTGTTTTCCTATTTCCTGTGTGATTGGATGTGAAGCCAACCAATTTTATACTAGTGTGTAAATATCAGAAAATGCACAATTGCCAAAGCAAAATAAATCAGCCAATTAATGACAATAAACAGTAATCTATTAACACATTATATTGTTACCTCACAAAATCCAACTGAAAAGCTTACAGAATTATTACCAATAGGTAGATATACAGGCTGTAAAATGCACTATGTATCAATATTTGTACTAAGCGTTAATGGCCCTAATATAAACACAATCCATTTCAATACATTACAATGACAAAAGCTTTGTTTATAATGAATTTTATTAAACAAAATACATTGAGTTATGCACATAATATCAAAATATCCAGAGTTGACGTCTAATTGCAATATTTTAATCTAATATTTACTTTTATTGTCTTTACTTTATTAATGATGATGAAAAATATGTATGCTCATAATTTTAAGCTATTTGTAAAATGTACAACATTGTATTACTTATGGGAAATGTTGATAATGGAAAAATAAAATATTATTAATTATGAATTGAAAGAGAGATATCAATTTTTAATAAGTTTTCACAAAGAAAAGATTTATTTACTAATCAAAGGACGGAAAGGGGAGGGAATGGGCAGAATGAACATTGCCTTCATCTGCACCTGTGAAAGAGGCAACATCAGAGATAGTGGGGAGGGAATGGGTGGTGGTTTGGGAGTCAGGGTTGGAAAGAGAGTGGCTTGATGGGGGTTGGGGAGGCAGGGTTTGTTGACTGGGATGGGGCAGCAAGAGCTGATTGCTTCAATTGCTTAAATTCTTCTTCTGTCACATATACTGGCTTGAAAAAACAGATGGACTGGCGTGGGGGGAGACGGGGGTTCTTTCTGGACTTATCATTATCACTTGCATAGAAGATGCTGAGATCAAATAAGTCCTGGACAGACACAGAAGGGAAAGGCTCATACCCCTTATTAATTTGGGTCCATAGTTTGTTGTAGGTGGTAGGCTTTAGGCGCCTGAGGGCAGAACCAAAATTTTAGAGACATACATCTGCAAGATGCATGTTGGCGTAGTTGATGGGGTAGAACCAACAGGTATGCCCCACAGCCCTGATTTCTTGGGTAGCCCATTCCCGCTGCTCCATCTATGCACTCAGTACAACTGTGTACGCGGTGTTTTGTGTGGCCCACTCCTCCAGCATGGCCTTAAGCTCTGTCTGATAGGCATATCCATCTGCGGTGTTTGATATTGTGTGTAATAATTGACGCCCAATGGGGGAACTGCCAATAAAACCCCAACAAACCAATACAATATTAGGCCGTGCTTGTACACGTCAGACTGGGTACACTTTTCTCTCAAAAATCTTGGATACTTGCAGATATCTTAGCATACAACAGGAAGATTATGTCATTACGGGCCCTCATTGCCCTCCCTTTAATAAAATTGATGATGGTTGAATTGTATGGGTTGGTATCCACCAAATTGGGATCACCAAGAACCTGATTAGATAGGATTCTATTAGCAGCCACAACTTTGTGCATCCACAAATTCACCGTTCTCTTATTGGTGAAGATGCTGTGGAGTCCCAGCTGGAGACGTACCTGGACCAGGGACATCCACGGGTCACGTTCCATAATGGCCATCATAAGGGGATGGGCTGTGTCACCTTTGGTCAAAGTACAGGCGCCAGTTGGGGTCTTCTTGGTAGGGGGGCCACAGTTGGCGTGGGCTTGCAGGGTTGCAGTCACATTAGACTTTGCAAACCCCATTGCAGCTGCAATTTCCCCAAGGGACATAAGCATCCCTTGCTTTTCAAGCATTTTGAGAACAATCTCCAGGGTAATTAGCTTTCTTCTGTGTCTTGCAGGCTGATTGGCTGGAGGCGGGGTGTGTCTGCCCTGAGAACCAGAAAGTGCCATCTGATTGGCTGTTTTGGGATTTGGGACTCTCTGGGTGACCCCATGGCTAAAATGGCTGGTTCCAGATGCCATTGCTGATAAAGGATTTGGGTTGGCAGCTGCCTGTGCATGATGGGCAAACAGAGCCATGCTTGAGGATGCAGGAGAAAGAACATACTCCTGGGTAGTGCTTGCAGAGGGGCCTGCAGGTTTGGAGTGGCCATAGACAGAGACTTCACTGTTAAGAGACCCAGTGTAGCCCTGCATAATTTTTTCAAGGCCAGGGAACGGCTTGTTGACTTGGTTGTTATTGAAAGAAGACATAATAATTTTTTTTAAAATTTTAAACTCAAGAAGAGGAATGTATATTTTAGTCAATTTTATTGTTATATATGTTAATTTTGTGAATATTATGATCTAAATTTTAGCCGTCCTAAATTGGAATAGGGTGATTTTTAAGAATGTCTATGATTCCTAAAAGAATCAGCACAAATCCACTCTAGATCCTTTAGCATCCTTTTTGAGACACCCATAAATTATATTTATTTCAAAAGCCTTGCAATTATGATTTGAAACTTGGTTCTTGGATTTGACAATCCTGCAATTTCAGATTTGTTAATTTTTACATGATGTCTATGATTTGTTTGAAATACAGGAAATCTCAAATTGTACATTAGAATCCCGCATTTCCAATTCATTTATCCCACATTTGTTTGCTGGGTTCTCTTTTGTTAGTTGAGTTATCTGCTCAAGAGATTCAAAATTTGCCAATTTAAATAAATCAAAAAAGTCAAATTAAATGGTTGCTTTTATTAAATATTTTAATTCTCACTCAGCTGAGTTGCCCGCAAAAGTGATTCAAAATTTGGACCAAGGATTTGACAATCCCGCATTTTTACGTTCAGGTTCTGAATTTACAGTAAAACAAATAAATAAAAATTAAATAAATAAATAATGCAACTGAATATAAATAATTTTGCAAATATCAAAGCTAGAGCTAAGGAATATTTACCACCCGCAGGGTGCTTGCCATGGATTAGGGAAGCATACAAAATAGGAGCTAATATCAACTTCAAAGAGATGAATGAAATTTGCGGGGATATCAACTTAAACTTTGATGAAAATATTTATGAAAGTATTCAACAAGTCCCATTTTCAAACATCAACAAATATGAAAAGAATTTAATAAAAACTAACTTTCAAATAGAAATTGAATATATTAAAACTGAAATTTTTAATGAATTATCCAAAGAATTATCAAATAAAGTCGGGGATGCAGTCCTTGTGAATAATTTTAAACCTTTATTTATTTTGTTTGTGGAGGCATGGGGGGTAATACAAGTCAAGCACCTCCTGGTACAATATTAAAATCCAGTTAAACATCCTATATAAACAGATTAGTTCAAGTGTACAAGAAATTATGCATGTTCTCAGAAAAGTATACCTTGCAAAGAATCCACGTTGCAGTATACCTGAGAATTCTCCTTCACTGCATATTAAAAACCAACATCAAAAAGTTGGAGGATGTACCTATTCAAATGGATATTTGCCGCATAGCCCTCAACCACCAGAAGACACCATGGGGATAAAGGACAGTCAAGCATGTCCTCTATGACTCATTTTCATTGGCAACACTATACGGGTACTATGTGCCCCCCAAAAAAACCTACTAGTCAATTTGCTGGCCCGCCTGCCTTTTATCAAACAATCAGCAACCACCGGGGTACCAGGTGCCACCCCTCTAGCAATCACATACAGGGTTGTCTACCACGTACAGAAGAGTACATGGATCCAATTAGATGTATTAGCTGAAAATTTAATTTTGGGGTATAATTCTCCAGAATAATCACATTCCCTTTGCAGTTAGCATCCCCCAATAAATATTTTCCCCTTGCAAATTAATTTTTTTGCTTTTTATATTTTAATACTAAAATTTTTAATATTTTAATATGTACTATTAAAATTTTACTATAAAAAATTTTAATATTACATTTTTAAATATTAAAAAATTAAGTATCTAAAAGTTAATATTAAAATAATAATCCATATTACAATATTAAAATTTTTAATATCAAATATTCCAATATTGAATAAATCAAAATTTAATAAAATTGTTATATTTTGATTATTTAAACTTTAATATTTAACTTTTACAATTTATAATTATAATTTTAATTTTAATTTTAATATTTTAATTTTTGTTTTAAATTTTAGTATGTAAATTATAATATTAATATATCCAAATATATCACAAGACATTAGTTAAAGTTGAAACCACATCAAATATTAAAATTAAGTTAAAAATGTTTTTATTTACTAGCTTGTCAAGTAAAAGTTCCTTTATTCCATAGTTAAATATCAAGAGCTAATTTATCTGCAACAGACAGCCTGCTCCACTTTTGTTATAAACAAGTGATTGTTTAGAACTCAAATTACTTTTCCCTTGTGATATGATTTGATGAATAGATTTTCTATGCAAAACCCACGTCATATGTAATAATTAGTAAGAGATACATAAAAATCATTGGTTTTTGTGCTGTGTGGCTATAGTGGCACTGAAATATTAATGAACAGATGATGACTTGTGAGGTCCAATTTGTGGCTTAAAAAAAAGCCAAAGTACCAAAAAGGATTCACAATTGTTTAAATAAAAATTAATCTAATTCTATCTTTTTTAATTTTTTATTTGTTAATTCTACTGTCAATACACTATTTGGTGAATTTAATAAAAAAAGACATATCTCTACATCTAGAATCTTTAATTTAAATTTTATTTTTTACTAATTCTTATGTCTATAATACAATCAAATGTCATGTCATTATATATAAATAATAATTTCTGAGTCCTAATAAAAACAAAATAAATAAAAATAGAAACAAATAAAACCCAGAGCGCCCAATTATCTGATTAGCTCAGAGGTAAGGGCTTTGGGGAGGAAGGATTCTGAGTGCTCATAGAAAGCTGCCACCACATTGGGTGGCATTGCAAATTGGCTGATCACAAGAATGTTGAAGAGATCCTTGGTGTCCTGGGGGAGGCCTTTATTCACTTTATTTTTGATCCACCCAAGACCTCCTCAATTAGATTCAGAAATGGAGAATAAGGCGGAAGGAATAGGAGTCTCATTGGGCAGTCTGCAAGGCGGTGGCTAGTAGAATGGCTGTTTTTGTTGATGGGGGAAATTGGACACAACCAGATCCACTTTGTGGAGCCCAACATTATCTAGCACAACAATATTGATTGTGCCGCTGTAATTTACCCAAAGGTACTCCTTGACAGCTCGGAGAAAATTGAGAAAGGTCCTGCTGTTATGGGAGCCTTTAATCATCTGATACTGGTCCAACCCCTGAGGATCAAGAAGCGCAACCATGGAATAGGTCTGGGAATGGAAAGCTGCACAATGGGCTACGCCGTCCTTGGACCCCTTCTCAACCCACCCATGCCTATTCCTGAGTGAGGAGGAAAACAATGATTCATTGATATTGAAGAACAGGACATTCCCCGTCTCCTTTAGTGCCAGATATGTCTTGGCATAAATGTGTCAATTCTTGATGGTCTTTTCACTATTCCTATTGTACAGAGAAACTCTGAGCACCTTCCACAAGAAGCCCAAATCAACCATTGCTTTGTAAACAAGGGTTTTAGAAACAGAAAGCCTGAACTCTGTGGCAAGCATTGATTGGACAGCAAGTGAGTTCAGGTGGCAATCCTTGGTAAACCACTGCTTGATTGCATCAATATGAACAGGCTGAAGGAGTCTGGGCTGCTGCTTAGCCTTGGTGGATTTGAAAATTTGCCCAATGTTGCCATATTTTTTGTTGATGTCGCCAATATATCTGGCTGTGGCACCAAATTGGGACTCAATATCCCAAACTTACATTCCCCTGTTCAAGCAGTTGAGGAGAGCTTCACGCTCACTATCTGTCAACTGACACCAGCCCTTGACAGGTACTATGGCAATCTGGCTGACAGGCTCAATACAGGGGATAGGGACCTTTGTGTAGAAGGTGGGATCACGCTTGGTCACGCTGGCGCTGTCAATGGTGATATATGATACAGGCACAGATGGCTCTTCAGTGGTGGTCAATGACCCATAGGATGTGTCAAAAACACAGGGGCAGGAAGTGGCAACTATTGGATCAAGAGTGCAGGGCCAGGTGACAACTGGGTAAATGGTGGGGGTGTAAGTAACCTCAGTGTTCCTGGTGACCCTGGTGTAGGAGACTTTGGTGGCAGGCCTTGAGAGCAGCTTCTGTCTTAGATTCAGGCTTGTTGATCTGGCCTGGGATACAGGAGGTGGTTGACTGGCAATGACACCTTGGGAGGCCTGTGTGTTGGAATGAATCCCCTTGAGTTGGATTCTGGGTCTGTTCTTGAACCCTCTGGGACGCCCTCGTGGGCAGGCTGCCCTGTGGGCTGGTGCAGGAGCGGGTTGGGAATGCAATTGACGGTCCATAAAAATAAAATAAAACATATATTTTAGATAAAATATGTATTTATTTGGATTTATTGGTTTAGTTGTGGGTAGTTGGTTCCTCTTGATTTAGCCTTAAATAGTAACAGAATTTCTATATCTGTGATTTGAAGTGTATAATATTGTATACTTTCCGGGTTTGGATAATTTTAAAGTTTAGTCGCTTTTTATGTCTAAACACGGTTGTTGAGATTGAAATTTTCATTTGATTTTATGCAGAGTGGAGCTTCTTTATTTGGGCTGGTGTTTCCTAGTGTGCTTACTGTACATTCAATTTGGATTCAAGTTCCTGCAATTAATATTTGGGTTTACTAGTGACATTCAATTATGATTTGTAATTTGGTTCTTGGATTTGACAATCCTGCAATTTCAAAAAACATAGTAAACTTAATACAAAAATGGTTGATGGGTTTGAACACTTTAAATCTGATTCCAGTTAATTTATTTTGTCCATTGGAAATGTGCAGTTTGACTTGAAATTTTCAAAGTGTCTACAACTTCCCACATTTTTAAAATTCAAATAAATATACAAATAATTCAATTTAATAAAAAAGGCCATCCCGCAAAAGTGATTCAAAATTTGGACCAAGGATTTGACAATCCCACATTTTTACGTTTAGATTCTGAATCTACAGTAGCCTGTTGGTAATGAAAGAAAAACCCTTGTACCTTATCATTGAAGGCTTTTACAAAGGCATTGTATTGGGCTGTCTCATAAATAATGTTAGTTATTTTGGGGCCAAGGGCTCTATCATGTTCTTTCTCTTCAGTAGTAGGGTGGCTTTATCTTTATCAGTGTCATCAGGATTGCCCGTGTTGATGAACCAGGATTCTTTCCAGTCTTAGTGGGAATAGCTTTAATCACCTCCTGTAAAATTTTGAGTGTTATTAGGTATATCTCCTCTGAGGCTCCAGGAAGAAAAAAATATGCAAAGGAGAGGACTTTATTATCAAGCTGAGCATGCAATACCTACAGCTGATAGAATAACTCAGGACATTTTACAAATGTCCCATCACAGAGCCAAGTCTCAGTGGCACACAGCTGCTCTATATTCTTATAGGTGGCATAAATATGATCTTGTCTTTTGCACCAGGTCCATCATCATGAAGAAAGAACTGTTCTATGTCTTGGGTTATCTGCAACTCAGGAGTAAGGACCAGGTCTTTTGGTTGGAACACACTTTTTTTAATTGGGTTTAGCTCTCAGCGACTATCACATATATACTTAATAAGTTGTTCACAGCCAGGGACAATTTTAAGGTTCTCTTTACTCAAGTGCTTGGTGGCCTTTACTTCCAGGTGAGTTGCTTTAATGTATTTTTATACTAGGAACATTTGAAATAGGTACCATTTGAGCAGCTTCTCAATCAAAGAGGTGGGAGGCATACAGGTATGCTCCCCCCTTTTCCAAGGTAACTTTATCCTGATCTTGAGTGTTTAGGCGTGCAGGGCAGCTTCTGTTTTCACATGTGAAATGTTTGCTCTTGCTTCTGATTATTGCAGTTAAACACATAGTCATCACTGAATATGCTTGGGCCACCTTTGACTGACATCAATGGAAAATTATTTTGGGATCTTTTTTTGGATCTTGAAGGAGCCCTTGAAATTGCAAATATTGTGAGCTTTTAGTGCATCCCATGGCCCAGGAGGGGCATGTTAAAAACCAGAAAAGTGCTCATTCTGCTCATCATCTTCATGTTCACCAGGAGAGGGTGCAGGGGAGGGCTCAGGAGAGTATTTGAAGCTTGCCTTTCTTTTCTTCTTGTTGATGGGATCTTCATCTCTCTCAGACTCATACCAGCTAGGAAGGTGAAACCATCATCAGAGTCCTTCTAAGAAGCTGAAGGTGTGGGTTTTTTCTTTTTTGGCTCATCTTTTATAAGCTGTCTCTTGAGCACTTTTTGTAGAAGAAGAAGTCTTAGGCTTAACAGTGCCCTTTTAAAAGTTTTTTATTGGTTTTTTTATTAGGCTGGGATTTCTTTGATTTATCCTTTAAAGAAAAAGGGGTTAGAGAAATAACTGTGAGTAAAGTATAGAAAAATGAAAGTTAAAGCTGAAAATATATAAAGTTGTGGAGAATTATTATATAGACTATGCAAAAAAACCTTCAATATTATTAGGATATTTAGTTATGAGGCTTTTTATTATGAAAAAGATAGACAAAACTATATTTAAATGTTTAGTGTTGAATTTAAAGTGTTGAAATGTAGTAAAATTTTGATTCTAGACAATCAACCTAAAACATGTCATAATTCTGACAATTGACTTGTAGACAGTCAGCATTATTGAGGTGAATCACCATTTAAAAAACATATAAATCTTAATTAAATTAAGATTGGGTTCAAAATATAGACTGAAATTATGCTATTTGGGATTTGGGCTATAATAAAGTTATATTCATGTAGCTTTTAAAAACTAAGTACTACATATTGTAAGTAGTAGTTTTATTATTATGTTGAGTTTTGGGGTTCTAAGCTTACCATTCTGTAAAGTGAAAATTTTAAACTATGTCCTTTTCAGACTAAACCAGTGAAGGTGACAACTTTGCCGTTGTTGGCCTTCTTTTATAGTAGAGCTACTATTAAATCTCACTTAAATCATGTCATTATGTTTGCTTAACTTATGCCCCTTGTCTCACATTTGCTTTTGTGTTGACTTTAAATGACACTATATGAATCCTAGTTTTAACATATACAATCTAGCTTAATCTGATATTTAGGGGTTAACCAGAACATGTCCAATAGTTTCAAAGCTATAATAAACCACTAATATGATATAAAATAAAGCTTGAAAATTTTAACCACTATATGTCAAGCAACTATGAAACAAAGGGCCAAATAAAAATAACTTATTATAAGTGAAGATGTTCTAGATTACATGTTTTTTAATAAACATAAGAAACTGTTATTTTATGTCAACATTGTGTAGATTCATTATTGAAGTTGGGCTTAAATTAAAAATATAATAATTTGGAATTTTTAATAGTAATTTTATTCTTATTTTGTAATAAAAATTAAGCCTATTTTTAATTGATGTCAATATTGGTTTTGTTTTCTCATTGATTATCAATTCCAACTATGAGATATAATATAAAAAATTGTTTTATCTAGTAATTGGCTAGTAGGCTTTGGCCTAAATGCCAAATTAAAGTTAACTGTCTGCATGTCAATTTTTTTGACATGGAGACAGTTTAAATGATGACTGTTACCATCAGATTTGGGGGGATGATTCTAATTAAATAGTAGACCAGGCACACTAATCATTCACTAGGTAGATGGGGTGGCTGATGAAGTCATTCTCAGCTGAACTTATACCAGTATCAGATATGTGTAGGTATAATAATCCAGAATGGGTGGACATTGATGTCAATCCATTTAAGGAAGACAAATAATTGCTAAAATCAAAGGAAAATTAACCAAGCTCTTGCATGTATTAAGATTTGAAGGCCATATTGAAATAGCATTGATGGCGTGATTTACAACATCAAGCTCCAAACTGGTGCCTGCCTGTTCAAATGTATACCTCTGAACCTGTTGGCTTGGACCTCAGTCTGAGATATATCTGGTACCACCTGATCTATGTAGACCCCTTGCATTGTTGTAAATATGCTGTTTTAGCAGATTTATAAGGGGAAATATTTGAAAACTAGATAATTATCTTTATTTGGAGATATGGATTATATAGTTGTGCTGAAGTATTTTAGAAGGAACATGATTATGTAGATCATTTGGTTGGATGAAGAAAATGAGTGGCTTGTTCCTATTAGAGGATCAGGTGCCAAATCTAGTCATCCATTGTATAGGAGCATCATTTGTCCATGTTGCCAATTCTAAGAATTCAAGTTGGCTTCCTTGTTTGGCTGCAGGTTGACAGGAATTTAGATTGCAGATCTTAAACCTGCTTAGTTGGAACTTTGTTAGCAGGTTGACCCTGCTGTTTTGACACCCCTCAGATGAAGGTCAGCCTTGTCTGGAGGGAGGTCATCAGTGAGGCTGTTGGGAGCCCGGGCGCCATACTAGACTAGTTGTTGTTCAGTTGAGTGTAGGGCAGCTTCACATTGCTTCTGTTGAGCCTTACAGGGCTTTAACCAATCATGGTGTAGGGCCTTGTCTTGTTTGCGCTTTCCAAGTCCTTGCACAAGGTAAGTGTTGTTTTTGTTTATCTTTAAGATAATGGCAGGGCCCACTTTTTCTGGCTATAGTTTACTTTTGTTGGTATTCATGACCCAAACTTCATTGCTGACCTTATGTCTGTTTTCTTATGGGGAAAAATGTCTTTTGCAGACGCTTGTTTTCTCTTTCTTTTTTATTGCTGTTGTCCTCTATGACCTGGGGATCTGAGTGGGGTGGAACCTTGATTGGAATTTCCAGCTTAGGTCCTGACCATGCTTGGATGATATTGGGCTGTGTGCCATATACTAACTCAAAAGGGCTTTTCCTGGTGGATCTGTTCACACAAGTCTAGCATAAAAGTAGTGCAGTTGATAGCTTCTTGGGCCAGTCCTCAAGTCTCCCAGCTGTGAGCTTAGCAAGGGCCTACACTAAGCTGCCATTTAGCCACTCAACTCAGCCATTGTCCTGAGGATGGTAAGGCGTGGTTACTGTGTGCTTGACCCCATTCTTTGTGAGATAAATGTTGGTGCTTTCCAAGGTCAATTCTTTGCCTCTATCTGTGATCAGTAGTTCTGGTTCACCAAACTTGCTATAATCTCCTTCCTAATGAAGCGTCAGAAGTTGTTATTAGTATGTGTCTTCACTGCTTGTGCTACTGACCAGCAAGTGGCAAAGTCAATGTCAGTGATGTTATTCTTGTTGCTATGTTTCCCCAACATTGGCCTGACAATGTTGAGGGCCCACACCTTGAAGGGTAGTTGGGAAAAATTGGCAACACAGACTTTAGGGGGTATCATTCTTTGCAAATTTTTTACATACTTCAAGTTGCTCAAGGATCTCTTGCACATCTTGGTATAGGGCTAGCACCATGCTTTGTGTTTTATAAATTTGTAGAGATTGCAGCTCTTTGTATGTCCTAAATATCAGTAGTAACACAGAATGGTGTCAACTATTTGATGTGTGGGAATGTATGGGATGGTGCTTCTGCTGGTAATTTTTTGATGGAGGGTGCCATATACGTCAGTGAAGAGGTGTTCATTTTTTATGACAGTTTTCTTTGTGATATCAGTGGTACCCAAGGAAACCCCTCATTCTTGGTGCAGAGTATCAGGAGGGGCCAGTCTGGGTCCAGCTCATTTTTGCCTTTTGTGGCTCTGATATACAGGAGGGAAAGGGCATCAGCCATGACCAGCTTGGCCCCAGGCTTATATTGAATGTTCAAATTGAATCTTTCCAGGAACTCCAATCAGTGTGCTTGACGCCTGTACAAGTTGCCCTGGGCTTTGAATTAGATGAGTGACTTATGGTAAGTTAGAGCAGTGAACTCTTCCTGGCTCTCCAGATAGCAGTGCCACTTTACAAGTCAATAGACAATGGCCAGTAGCTCCTTATTCTGAATTGGGTAGCAGCACTCACCATTTGTCAGCTTGCACAATTTTTAGGATAAAGGTAGAAAACCCCCATTATTTGTTTTGATTCAAAGTACCTGTCTAATAGAGGCATCCAAGGCATTGGTTTGAATCTGATAATATATGTCTTGTTTTTGTGTATTGAAGGATAGGGGTAGACACCAGCTTTTTCTTCAGGCGGTGGAAGCAAAGGTCATACTGCAGAGTCCACACAAACTTGGATTTGATGTCTGTTATTGATGACAAGGGGCCTGTCAGATTGCCACAGTTGGGTATGAACCTTTGAACATAAGCAATTATCCCCAGGAAAGTGTGGAGCTCAACCTTGTCCTTGGGTGGCAGCATCTTGCAGATGGCTTGAATCTTCTGGTTGTCTGGTTTGATGCCGTCTTTTGACACCACATGCCCAAGGAATGGTAGCTGTTTGCAGAAGAACAGGAATTTAGATGGCTTGATCAGCAGTTTGTGCTGCGCAAAGATCTGTAAGACTGCCACTAAGTATTTGTGATGTAATTCTACTGAGGGACTGTACACAATTATGTTGTCTAGGTATACCAATGCATGCTTGCCAATGTGGGGTGCAAAGACCTCATTAATGAAAGTAATGAAGATTGATGGTGCATTTGTCATCCCAAAGTTGAGTACAACACACTCATAGGAACCATACTTGGTACAGAAGGCTGTTTTGGGTATGTCTTCTTCTTTGATTGGGATTTGGTTTTAGCCTGCTGTTAGGTTAATCTTGAAGAAGACAGTCACTCTGCCCAGGGCGTTGAAGAGATTGTCAATGAGTGGGATTGGGTAATGATTCTTGATGATAACTTTTTTTAGTGCTTGGTAGTCAGCAACAAGTCTAAGGGTTCTGACCTTCTTTTCCACAAAAAACACAGCAGCGCTAAAAGGAGATTGTGAGGGGTGGATAAGTCCTTTTTCTAATGCTTCCTTGAGGTACACGTGCAGTGCATTGTCTTGTTTTGGGGTGAGGCAATATATGGGTTGTGCTGTAGGTACTTCTCTCTTGAGCTGGATGGTATGCTGCATTTGATTTTCTGGGGGCATCTCTGATAACTCTTTCTTGAAGATTTCAGGATGAAAGTCCACAATTTCCTGATCCTGCAGAGTGGTAGTATCTTAGTGATCCTTGAAGTGTATAATCTTGTACTGGCAGGAGTCCCAGTTGATTGCTTTGAGGTTGTATTTTTCTTCAAGAGTCTTTGTGATATGTACAAAAGCATGATCTTGTAGAAGTTGGTCCACAGAGCTAGGATAGATCAGGTGATTAACCCCTTCACGCTTGATAGTTGATACAGAGGTGACTCAATCCACGTGAGGGTTGTTCTTTTGTAGCCAGTCCAGGCCAAGTACAACATTAAATCTAGGGAAGTCAATATCAGGTCTTTGGATGGTGGAGTGTAGATTTTCCAGAACAATGGAGAGGGGAGAAGTCTTGCATGTCACAGCAATGTGATTTTTATCAGCTAAAATCACGTTTTTAATATGCAAAGGATTAGTGGCTAGCTTAAACTTGTCCTTAAAAGTACTATTGACAAGTGTACAATCTGTGCCTGAGTCCAGGAGCGCTGAGCTGGCGTAACTGCAAAAGCAGAAATGGTAAAACACCAGTTTATTGGGATGTCTGGCAATGGTGTAGAGTACTGGGTCCTCTGAGGGGACCTCAATAATTGGGAATTGGTCCACACTTTGGGGTGTTACTCATTGTTGGGCAAGTCAGGTGTTTGGAAGGAAGATCCTGGCTTTCTTGGTGCTCTTCCCAAGCTTTTTTCTTGTCCTAGTTGTCCTGAGTAGTAGTGACTCTGAAGTGGGTTTGGTTTGATTGCCCATTGTTCCCATTACTGTGGCCATTCAAAGCTGAGGGCTTATGGCCTGAACCATTGTTGTTGTTGCCAGGTGGGGAGGAATTAGCACGTTCTGGAAGGTGAGAATCTTTGGGACTCTCTCTTTCCAGTATGGGCCTTGTGGAAGGCATTTGACATTTGCTCTACTGTATTTGCTTCTTGGTAAAGGCTCTGTAGATTATTTACTTGGTCAAGGTTAACATGTCTCATCACGTGCAACTTGAGTGTGTTGTAGTTCATGAAGCATGTAGCTGGGTTTTCAAATGCCATGTCTGAGGGTGCCTGTAGGCGGAGCTCTTCATATGCACAGGTAAGTTCTTTCACTCTGCCAGTCTGGGTCAGGTTCTTTACTTGGTGTATGATCATGAGGGCAATGTTCTTAATCTTAAATCTTGCCAAGAAGTCATGTTTAAAGGTGTCCCAGTCCTTCTCATTGTGATCTTCATGCCACTTGTTGTACCAGGTATCTGTGTTGTGTGTAAGACGGATGAATATCTCTGCAATCCAGAAACGTTATGGGCATTCCATTTGCGTCAATTTTTTCTGTGCAGATTGTATTCATGCTGTGGTGTTGTTGTTATTGGCTCCAGCAAATGACTCCAAGGCGGCACTAAAAAGTTGTTGAGCTACATGGGCTGAAATGATACTTTTTTCTGTTGCTCAAGGTATGGCAGTAAGCGCTTGGAAGAACCCTTGCACTGATAGGGTGTTAAAGACAGGAACCGGCATTACCATGTTCTGGTATAGTACAAAATTTTCTGGTATTTTGATACCCAACGTGTAGGGTTTAAAGTCCAAGGGGAGGCCAGATATGATTCTTTGTATATTTGTTGACCTTGGCAAGTACAGACAACAGGTGGAATTTTGAAGAGAAAGATATGATAGAGAACCTACTTTGATACCAATGTTGTAACTGTGCTGTTTTAGCAGAGTTACAAGGGGAAAAATATCTGGAAACAAGATAATTATCTTTATTTGGAGATAAGGATTATATAGTTGTGCTGAATTGTCTTAAGAGGAACATGATTATGTAGATCATTTGGTTGGATGGTGAAAGGGGTGGCTTGTTCCTGGTAGAGGGTCAGGTGTCAAATTGAGTTATCCACCATATAGGATCATTGTTTGTTCATGTTGCCAATCCTGGGGATTTGAGTCAACTTCCTTGCTTTGCTGCAGGTCACCAGGAGGTCGGATTGTGGGTCTCAAACCTGCTTAGTTGGTACTTTGTTAGCAGTTTGACCCTGCTTTTTTGACAGCATGGTATAATAAGATCAGTCAAACTTTTCTAGAACATCTTGATGGCTGCTCCTGTTGCCCTCTGTCTGTCCTGAATATGAGGTGGGGGCTATATGAACCTCACATCCCTGTTCTTAAAAGATAAGTTTTATCCCTATATATGTTTTAAGCCTTCATTTAATAGCCAGCCAGTCCCAGGGCAACAGGGTCAGGCTCTATCCTTCTAAAGTCATTGTGGGGTTCCTATCCACCAGTCCCCAAAGTGTGTCTTGGATCTTAGCCAGGGACCGGCTGGAAGGGATTGTCATTCTCTTGTAAGGAAAAATGTATCTCAGAAATATGTATAGGGATTGAAATGGGCTTTTATTCACTCTCAGAAGGAAGATCCCCTTAGAAACCTTCTGGTATATGGCCCGGGGGGTCAAGGAAATAATATGGATTTGCCAATACTTGGAGTCCTCCAACAATATCTTAGACACCTTGTACTTGGTCTTGGACTCCTTCACCTTAGTCTTGGACTCCTGCTCCTTGACCTTGGACTCCTGTACCCTAAACTTGGACTCTGGCGCCTTAGAATCAGACTTCTGTGCCACGCTTAGGATCCAGCTCCTTATTCTTGGGCTCCTGCTTTGTTATCTTGGGCTTCAGCTCACTTTATAGCTCCAGTGGCCTTGTTATTCCACTTTTATGAGTACAATAAAGCTCCTGCCAGTGATCAAAGGCTTTCAAAAGCCTCTGGGCAGAAACTTAAAAGGCCTCAGAAAGACCCTGTCAAAGACCCAGAAAGACCTCCAAAAAGACCCTGTAACTTTCCAGCAGCCACCTTTTTATAGTGTCCTTTTCCCAATGGTTCCGCCTTCAAATGGTTTTCTTCAGAGGCTTAAACCATTGCCACACACTTTTTCCTATAATAACTTAAGCTTACATACTTACTTTCTCAAAAGCTTAAAGTATTAATTCACTATTTCCTTGCTTATACTTTAAGCTTTTGGCTTCCAACCAATCATTTTCATCAGGAAACCTGCCAGAACTCAACCAATGAATGCAGAGTGTAGAAATAGACCATTTCTGAAGTTTCACTGGGATCCAACTATGAAAATAATTTCCACAGCTCAAACATCTCAAAGCAACAACTCTTTGTGCACCAAAGTGTTAACTGGTCCATTATTCCAGCACCCATCTTCCCTGCATTTAGCCCACACTTCTATTCACATTCCTTATTGATTTTAATAATAAATCAAGGCAAAAATTCCACATTTTACCACCTCAGAAAATCAATTCAGCAAAATCTTGGCTCATTCCTCCAGACCACCAGTTCTTCATCATCCTCTTCTGATCCTTCAGCCAGCTCTTATTCCAGCTCTTCAGCTTAACCAGCAATCAGTCTATCTTAGACAACAAAAGCTCATTCCAGTCTTTCAACAGCTTATCAGTCCTCTGGCTACTTCTTTATCATGACCAGCTACTCCTGCATCATGATCTCTGAGCCCTTCAACTTATCCTCACTAGGAACCACCTTGGTTCCACCTGTACAACAAACCATTTTGGTTCCCACAATTCAATATGAATCAACAGTTTGTCAATTAGCCTTCACTGTGATCAAACAGTCCCTCTCACTAGTCTTCTCTGTTAATTCTGTGAACCACCTAGATTCTTTATCTCAGTCCCTGTTACCAGAGCTTGTAGACCCAGGCATGAGTCTACATTGAACTGGTGTTTGACTGGGCCCTTGCAAGTGGCACTTCACTTAGGCCATTCAACCATAAATCAATGTCTATGTGTTGTCTTTACTCACCCAGGTGATTAATTCTGAGCTTTCAGTTTCAGAGTAATCAGCTCTACTTCCCAGAGGCGTGATCACACCAAGTTTTACAGCTGCTTCCCTAAGCACCCGCCTTGGTGACACCTCCAAGCAAATCTATACCCTCCAATGCTCACTTTGGGTTCTCCCCCAAAGCTCACAAAGGGCATAAACAGGGACACCCTACCAGTCTGTTAGGTAGGATGCTTGCTCACAGACCTCCTGTAAGCATATCAGGGTACGTAGAGCGCTCAGAGCTCTTCCCCTCCCTGGCAGCCCGCATTACCTGCCAGGGGTCCAAAACCTTCTCCCTCTCAGACAGACAAAATTCCCTGCTTGCTATCTCAGTCTTCACCCTTCCACAGCCACAGTTCCCTGCTAGGTGAAGAACTATAGCCCAAAGCAGCCAATATCTTCTGCTGGGTGAAGGCAACATCTGCCTCTGGTAGTCCTTTGTTACCTACCAGCTAAGCCTTACTTACCCTAGTAGTCCTATGTTACCTACTAGGCTCACCTTACTTACCCCTAGTAGTCCTATGTTACCTACTAGGCCTCTACCTGCAACAAACAACCAAACTTTTGCTTGGCCAACATTAGCCCCGCCTGCAAACCACCAAACATGTGGACCGTCACACACCCAACACAATATTTTTAAAATTTATGTCTCAGATTGTGTGTCTTATTTTAGATAACTTGGTATCATTCTTGATTATAATCAATTTCACAAAAAAATTGAGTGATTTTGTTTACATAGTGAGTTGCTATTGTGTTTTGTTTTTGGATTGAGTTTTGACACACCGTGCTTGGGTGTATTTTGTCACCAATTCACATAGTAAACATATTTACACCAAAAAATCAACAAACACCATTTTTTTGTGAATCAATTTATTTTGGATTGTATTTTGAATAATTTTGCTTTGCGCATGAGCCCTTTGTTGCTGTGTTGACCCATTTTGCCCATTAACACAAAAATCTCTGTTAATAGAGTGTATATTTTAACCTGATAGTTAGATCTGTTTAAATCTGAAATTGTTTTGTTTAAATCTGAGGTATTTTTGTGTCATAACTGTGCTGTTTTAGCAGAGTTACAAGGGGGAAATATTTAGAGGATAGATAATAATCTTTATTGTGAGATAGTGATTATATAGCTATTGTGAATCAATGGATAACAGGAACATGATTGGTGATCACACAGTTGGATGGCAGAAGGGGGTGGCTTGATCCTGCTAATGAGTCAAGCGCCAAATTGAGGTATCCACCGTGAAGGATCATGGTCTGTTCATGTTGATGGATTTGGTAATTTAAGTCAACTTCCTAGTCTGGCTTCAAGTGACTGGGTAATTGGATTGCGGGTCACAAACCCGCTTGGTTGGAACCTTGCTAGCGGGTTAATCCTGCAGTTTTGATACCCCCTCTGGCTGAAAATTGGCCTCCTCTGGGGGCAGGTTGTCAGGGAGATTGTCAGGAGCCCGGGCGCCATATTGAACCAGTTGTTGTTCAGTGGCAGGCAGGGCAGTTTCTCATTGTTTCTGTCTTGCTTTGCAAGGTTGTAAGCGGTTGTGGTGTAATGTCTTGTCTTGCTTGCGTTTCCCGAGCCCTTGCACGAGGTAAGTGTTATTGTTGTTTACCTTTAGGATAATTGCTGGCCCTACTTTTTTGGGTTGTAGTTTGCTTTTGTCAACATTCATGACCCAGACTTTGTCCCCAACTTCATGTCTCTGGCATATGGGTACAAAGGTTTTTTGTAAATGTTCCTTTTCTTTGGCTGCTTGTTTGCTGTTGGCCTCTATTACTTGAGGGTCTGAGCGTGGGGGGACTTCACTTGGAATTTCCAGTTTAGGTCCTGTCAATGCTTGAATGATATTTGGCTGCATGCCGTATACCAGTTCAAACGGGCTTTTTTCCAGTGGATCTGTTCACTCAGGTTTGACACGCAAGTAATGCAGTTGGTAGCTGCTTATACCAGTCTTCAGGTCTTCCGGCGGTGAGTTTAGCTAAGGCTTGCACGAGGCTACCATTAAGCCGCTCTACATGTCCATTGGCTTGAGGATTATAAAGCGTTGTGACGGTGTGTTTGACCCCATTTTTGATGAGGTACACATTGGTGTTTTTGGAGGTCAACTCTTTGCCCCCATCAGTTATCAGGAGTTCTGGCTTTCCAAACTTACTGATTATTTATTTGCCAATTAATTGTCAGACATTGTTAAAGGTGTGTGTTTTCACCACTTGGGCTACTGGTCACCTTGTTGCAAAATTGATGGCTGTGATGATGTATTTTTTGTTGTTGTGCTTTCCTGGCATGGGGCCCACAATGTCCAGAGCCCATACCTTGAATAGTAGTTGGGTTTGAATGGGGAGTACAGATTTAGGCGGAGTTTTGCTTTTGGCAAACTTCTCACAGACCTTGCACTGTTCTAGCACTTCCTGGACATTGTGGTATAAGGTTGTCTACCAGGATGTATGTTTTAAGAATTCATATAGATTTTGGCTCTTAGTATGTCCAAGATTTCTGTGGTAGCAAAGAATGGTATTGACTCGTTGATGTGTGGGAATGTAGGGAATGATTGTGCCATCCAACATCTTTCTGTGAAGAGTCCCATATACATCAGCAAAGAGGTGCTCATTCTTGATGACTGTTTCTTTGATGATATTGGTTGTGCCTGCGGGAAACCCTTTGTCTTTTGTACGGAGCACTAGGAGAGGCCAGTCTGGGTCAAGCCCATTTTCACCCCTAGAAGCGCGGACATACAGGCGGGACAGGGCGTCTGCCATGGCAAGTTCAGCCCCAGGCTTATATTGTATGAGCATGTTAAACCTTTCTAGGACTTCCATCCACTGCGCTTGGCGGCGTGACAAGTTTGCCTCTGTCTTAAAAAAAGATGAGCAACTTATGATTGGTTAGTGCTGTGAATTCTTCTTGCCTTTCCAGGTAACAGCGCCATTTGACTAGGCAGTGTACAATGGCCAGTAGTTCTTTGTTGTGGATAGGGTATTGACACTTGCCATCTGTCAGCTTGCGTGACTCGTAGGCTATGGGCAGGAAATCACCATCACTATTCTTAATTTGCAGTACTCCCCCAATGGATGCATTGGAAGCGTTGGTTTCCATCAGATATTCTCTGTCTTGTTTGGGGTATTGTAAGATGGGCGCTGTCGAGAGTTTTTCCTTGAGACGTCCAAAGCAGAGGTCACGTTGGGGGGGGTCCATAAAAATTTGGACTTGACGCCTGTTATGGCAAACAAGGGGGCGGTCAAGACGCCGCAGTTGGGTATGAAACGTCGTACATAGGCCATCATTCCCAAGAAAGTGTGTAGTTCTGACTTGTCCTTAGGGGGTGGCATTTTGCAGATGGCTTGTATCTTCTGACTGTTGGGTTTGATGCTGTCCTTTGAGACTATGTGTCCCAATAAGGGTAGTTGCTCTCGGAAGAACTGGCATTCAGAGGGCTGGCCAGCAGTTTGTGTTGTGCCAGGGCTGCAAAGACTTCCTCCCAGTCCTTGTGATGCTGTTCCACCAAGGAGCTGTAGACAATAATAATGTCCAGGTACACAAGGGATTGTTTGCCTATGTGTGGCGCAAACACTTTGTTCATGAAGGTTACAAAGGTGGACGGGGCATTGGTCATGCCAAAGTTAAGTATCACACATTTGTAGGAGCTGTACTTAGTGTGGAAGGCTGTCTTGGGGATGTCTTTCTCCTTGATGTGGATCTGGTTGTAGCCCGCGGTTAGATCAATCTTGGAGAAGACGGAGGCTCCCCCAAGACATCAAAGAGATTGTCAATTAGTGATAAAGGATAACAATGCTTGATGGTGACCTCGTTCAAGGCGCAGTAGTCTGTGACCAGGAGTAAGGTACTGTCCTTCTTAGCCACAAAGAATACGGCGGCCCCAAAGGGAGACTGTGAGGGGCGGATAAGTCCTTTTTCTAGTGCTTCCTTGAGATAGGCGCGCAGGGTGTTTTCCTTGTTTGGGGTTAGTTGATAGATGGGACGTGTCTTGGGTATGGCCCCCTTGAGTTAGATAGAGTGTTGGATGTGTTTCTCAGGGGGTAGCCCAAACACCTCCTTAAAGATTTCTGGGTGACAGGCCACAATGTTGCGGTCTTGCGGCGTGGAGGTGTCCTGATGGTCCTTGAAGTGTATGATTTCATACTGGCAGGAGTCCCAGTCATTTGCTTTCAGGTTTTCCTTCTTGTCCAAGGTCTCTGTGATGTGTACAAAGACGTGGTCTCGTAAGAGTTGGTCTACAAAGTCTGGGTAGATTTGGTGGTTGACACCTTTGCGCTTGATGGTCAGCACTGAGGTTGCCCAGTCCACATGAGGGTTGTTTCTCCGCAACCAGTCTAGTCCCAGTACAATGTCAAACTTAGGAAAGTCAATGACAGGACCTTGGATGGTGGAGTGAAGGTTCTTGAGCATGACAGAGAAGGGGGCAGTTTCCCTTGTCACAGCAATATGATGTTCATCAGCCAGGACCACGTTTTTAATCCCCAAAGGATTAGTGGCCAGCTTAAATTTATCCACAAAGCTGCTGTTGACTAAAGTTCAATCTGCGCCCAAGTCCAAGAGTGCTGAGCCTGTGTAACTGCAAAAGCAGAAAGGGTAAGACACCAATTTATTGGGATGTCTGGCAATGGTGTATAGTACTGGGTCTTCTGAGGGCACTTGGATCATTGGGCATTGATCCACGTCCTTGGGTTGGTATTCATTGTTGGGCAAGTCAGGATTTGTGTGGGGAGAGCTTGGCTTGCTTAGTGCTCTCCCTGGGCTTTTTCCTTGTCATGGCTGCCTTGGGTGGTGGTGACACAGAAATGGGTATGATTTGATTAGCCGTTATTCCCATTCCCATTCCCATTTGAACCTGTGGGTTTTGTGGTTGTTGTTTCTGTTACCTCCAGAAGGTGGTTGCGAGGAGTGCCCACTTGAAAGTGAGTCCTTGGGTCTCTCTTGTTTCCCAGTCTGTGCCTTGTGCAGAGCATTGGAGGTTTGTTCCGCTTTTTCTGCTTCACAGTACAGGCTTTGCAGGTTGGTAACTTGGTCCAGGTTCACATGTCTCATTACGTGCAACTTGAGAGCGTCATAGTACATGAGGTGTGTTGCTGGGGTGTCAAAGGCCATGTTGGATGGGGCGCGGAGACAGAGTTCCTTGTAGGCGCAGGTGAGTTCCTTTACAGTGCCTGTCTGATTCAGGTTCTTTACTTGGCGTATGATCATGAGTGCTGTATCCTTGAGCACAAATCTAGCCAAGAAGTCCTGTTTGAAGGTGTCCCAGTTCTTGTCTGTGTGCTTCTAGTGCCACTTGTCACACCAGGTGCCAGAGTCATGGGTCAGGAAAATGGAAATCTCCGTGATCCAAAATTGCTGTGGGCACTCCATCTGCGCCAACTTGCTTTGGGCGGACTGGATCCATGCGGCAGCATTGTTGTTGTTGGCCCCCACAAAGGGTTCCAAGGCGGCGCTGTGAAGACTTTGTGCAACATAGGCGGACATGGTGGTCTTGTCAGCTGGTTGTGGTGTTGATGAGGGTGCCTGAAAGAACCCTAGGGCGTTGAAGGCGGGTAGCGGGATCACTGTGTTTTGGTAGAGAACAAAGCCATCAGGTATCTCAGTACCAGGAGTATACGGCGTCCAGTCGGGCGGGAGGCCAGACATAATTCTGTCGAGGATTTTTTGGACGCAGCGTGTGCGGGCAACAGGTAGAATTTTTCAAGATAAGGTAGGATGGAGAGCCTACCTGTGCTACAATGTTGTAACTGTGCTGTTTTAGCAGAGTTACAAGGGGGTAAATATTTAGAGGATAGATAATAATCTTTATTGTGAGATAGTGATTATATAGCTATTGTGAATCAATGGATAACAGGAACATGATTGGTGATCACACGGTTGGATGGCAGAAGGGGGTGGCTTGATCCTGCTAATGAGTCAAGCGCCAAATTGAGGTATCCACTGTGAAGGATCATTGTCTGTTTATGTTGATGGATTTGGTAATTTGAGTTGACTTCCTAGTCTGGCTTTGTGTGACCGGGTAATTGGATTGCAGGTCACAAACCCGCTTGGTTGGAACCTTGCTGGTGGGTTGAGCCTGCGGTTTTGACATTTGATTGTCATCATAGCTTTTAAAACTACTGTAGTAATAAAGAAGACATGATAATTAAAAAGAAGTTGAGGGGGAAGCGTCAAAATCAACAATATATCTTTATTTAAAATTATCTGTTTTTGCTTATATATCATTCAGGGCATATTTGGCTGAAAACCCCTCTGGTTTCTGAATCAACCTATGATTCATATCACGTGGTCTATGACATTTGAGTCATCTAAACCTAGATCTTTACCTAAAATATCACTGATATTTTTCAACCTATGAGAACCAACATACAATGGGAAGAAGTCACCTGACACCATTCATCCCAATGTATCAACTCAGTATGGAGCTTCCCCAGCTCCTGGTGCCAAAACCCTGTGGATTACACATCCCAAAACCCAGCTATCAATGTTCCAACTGGAAACCAGCTGATCAACCCTGAATTCCTAGGCATCACTACCTTTATTTAGTTACCTTTGCATTTAAAGGTTTTTTGCCTTAAAACCCATTAAAACACTTCAAAACTTGAACCAGACGCCACTGCAATGCCCAGCAATTTTTCCAGACAGTGCCTCAACGCTTCTCAAACTGATTAGGCGGCACAGTTGGAGCCTCCAACCTAATGAATTTGCCAAAACGGCGCTTTAAGCCAAAATTTGGGGGTTTGCTTTTGATTAACCTTAACCAAACTTCTTGACACAGTCAAGGCAATTAACCAATATAATTAAATCCTCATTAATTATATTTCCATGTATTTATTAATTAATCTTCCCAGTTAATTAAATTGTTTTTGAGACACCTAGTCTTCAAGATTTATTTGGACAATCTTGCCTTCTGTTCTTTTATTGAAGATAGATACTAAGTTCTCAGGAATCTTTGTCTGAAGAATTCCAGCCAAACCTATCTACATAAAAAACAGCAAAAACAGAGCAACTTTATATCTCAGAGTATTTGTTTGGCTAAATACTTAACAGTGACTGTTGTACGGTCACACTTAATGTTATCACAATCATGTAAAAAATTGATTAATTATTGATAATTAAGGCAATACTTTCAAATTAAGCAATTATCCTCATTAAAGTTAGTGATAGGATCATTAATATTGATAATCCTGACACCTTTCTTCTTGACACAGTCAAGAACATTTTAACCCTATAATTGAATCCTCATAAATAATATTCCTGGGTACTTAATCAAGTAACCTTCCTGACCAATTAATCTATTTTTGAGACACCTAGTCTTCAAGATTGAATTGTTCACTATTGCCTTAATCTTCTCAATTAGTACAGCCCAATTAACTACCAGAAATTCTATCATTTATCTTATACAGTAGTTTTCAAACCTGTTGAGATAAACAAAAAATCTTAGTATAAAAACAAATACAGCTCAGTCCAAAATAAAAAATTAAGAAACTTATACTAAATTATAATAGATTTGGATCTACCTTGATTTTGCTTTTAGGCTGAGTTGTATGCAATTTTAGACTGAGATTTTTTGTTTATCTCAACAGGTTTGAAAACTACTATACAGATATCAACTTTATTTGAGGATCCTTGATCAGAGAGTCCCATAAACCTATTAATATAAGATCTATAACTTTCTGTACCAAACTAATATATATTAGCAAGTTTATCTGGCTAAACATCTCATGAGACTGCTATACTGTCACATGCCTCCTACAAATATCTGTGAATTCCAATCATCCCTGAGTATGATAGGGTACTATTGACATCTCACACCTGATTTTGCCAAGCTGAGAAACCCCCTGGCCAGTTACTTCAAAGCATTCTTTTTGAGTGGGCTGATAGCTAATAGCAATTGTTTGAGGCGCTCAAGATCAAGCTCAAAAAAGCCCACATTCTGTTATATCCTGATTAAGACAAGGAATTAATCTTGTGTACAGACGCTAGTGGGATAGCAGTAGGTGCAATCCTAGCCTATTTAGACAAGAATGGGGTAGGTCAGCCAGTGGTCTATAATTTTAGAGTGCTCAACAAGCATGAAAAAATTACAATGTAAAAGAAGCCCTTGTCAAGATGTCTTGAACGCTTTTAAAAAGCTTCTTCACTACATCTATGAGACTCACTTCACTGTGATCACAGATCACTCCTCACCCAAATGACTACTATAACTGAAGGAGCCTAAAAGTTGGTTAGCTTGTTAGACCCTGCACTTGCAAGGGTATGACTTCAAAGTGATCCATAGACCTGGTGCTTAACACCAGAATACAGATAGTTTTTCTGGGATGCCCATCCTGGCTATACACCCTGATGATGCTGAAAAACTGTACAAGTTAATTAGATATCCTGATGCCTGTGTTACTGATACTGAAGAGATACACCTAGATCTCCAAGACTCAACCAAAGATACTGTTATTTGGGATTGTCAATTGTTTAATAAATTCAAGGGCCTGTATTTTATGTATATACGCCCCTGTATTAGAATTGCCGTCATTTTTCAAGCTCACATTGATACTAGACACAGAGGTCTGATTAAGGCTTGTGACTGAATTTGTGAGGGCTTTTATTAAGAAAACATGTGGATGCTTATTTCTGACGTTCTCTCTCCTGCTGTATGCATCAGCTTCAGTACCTGCAACCTTCTCAGCATGAGTTCAAACTCATTCCCCCAAAACACGCCTGCTATACTGTGAGCATTGATGCTGTTGGTCCCCTCCCTTGCTCTGGGTATTGTTTCATTCTAGTAGCAGTAGACCACTTTAGCAAATGAGTTGAATCTAGTTCTAGTAAGGATATCACTGCCAAGACATGGCAACTTCCTACTACAAGATATCTTTTACAGACATGGATGTTCACAGACTCTGCTCTCTCTCTGACAATGGGGCCAACTTTAATGCCAGGTCAATCACGCTGTTGTAAAAGCTATGAGCGCTCACCAATCCTTTCTAGCTTTCTGTAACCCTTTCACTAACGGAAGAGTTGAGCATGCCAATCTCTCTCATTTTCATCATAAAGAAACTCACTCTCTTTAATGCTGTCAATTGGGACACATTTCTTTCTTATATCTCTTTTTCTTATTGCTTAAGCAAGCATCACACAGCAGTGGTATCTCATTTTTCCTTGGTCTAAAAAATGCAAGGCTACCCCTTTTTTGATCTTAATATCCCAGCTAGCGGAGTTTAATGCTGCAGTAAACCTGAAGACCCATGTGAAGAAGCCAATCAATAAGATTATAAATAGTCAAGATTCTGCCTACACCTTGGCTTATAAGGTCAAGCCCTTGGAACTGTTGCCATACAATGCTTATAGGGCCTGGTTTTTCAAGGTTCAGATATATAGTATAGTTTTATATTAGCATAGTTATGCTGGTGGCTGTGCTCCCAAGTTAAACTTGCTGTGAGTTGGTCTCAGTGAAGTCACATTTAAGAGGGTTGTTGAGTACAATGTCAAGCTGCTGCCCTCTGGGCAATCTTTCTCTTGAATTCATGCCAAATTCTTTGGCAAGTATCAACTTGCTTTGTTCAATCTTGAGAGAGAGGATGCTGTAAATTGTGCCAGAAATGGTATTTTGATATAGTCTGTGAATTGTGATACTTGTGAAGATGTAGTTGGGTTTGCTTAAGAGTTCAACAGCTTCCTAGTTCCCTTAAATGGGTCAGCTGCAATTTTTATGCATCCTGGATTGCACCACCTTAGATGTTTGGATCCTGGTACAAGTTTAAACCCAGCCAGTCTCCTTGTCTACCTAGTGAATGATCAGTGTTCCCAGTCTACTATTAAGTAGAATAATCTCTCTAAATAAAAACAAGTTTATCCAAATTTGTGTTGGCTTTTATAATCTTCATGATTTTCTTTCCTTTTTGTCAAAAGGAAATCCTTGTCTTTTTTCCAGAAAGTTAAGGTATAGCCCCTTAATTTTGCCCTGAAGGCTAACCCAAGGCTAGCTTTGAACCTCAATCCTTCTGTAATAAAGGTTTCTTGACATATCCTCTTAGGTGTCGTCCCCAAGAGCTGAACACAGCTTTTAGCATAATCCTTGGTAGTACTGAAACCAAAAGCTATTTTGAATCCAACGGCCATGATCCAATATCCTGGCTAAAGCGGTAAAAAGTGGCCTTTTTAAGCTCCAGCAACTACTGAAAAGTTGATCTTTTTTAAAAAAAGGCTGGTTATTGAACCTGGGCTTATAGCTGATAAGGGTGGATTCCTATCGGCAACCCAAGGCTGGGTCAATGCTGGGAAATGTATAGATCTTTTTAATTGATATGCCTAGATGATAAGATAGATACTAGAGGATTGGATTAACTTTGGTTTATAGCGGTAAGATTGATATAGTTGTACCTCTAGAAAGCTATGCCCTTGAGAATTGATTCAGGGACCGCAAATGTTGGATTGCTGGAACAGGATATAGAAGAAGTTGCCTAAATAATGTCTGTCACTATGTTATTACATATGAGGCTGATACTTGTTTCATTAAAATGTCCTTGTCTCTTGTACATGGATAGGTTAATAGTATGTTGACTTTAATCTCTACAGGCGTGTTGCAACTGAACCAATGAGGATTCAGTATTTGAGTTTGGGGAAGACAACAGTCCAATAGAAAGGACAAGAATGAATATAATAAGGTATTGTTTATTGTGGAATATTGCAATTAATATACTATATAGGGAAAGCCACAAGGCTACAAGGGGGTGGCATAGTGGTGTGACCATGTAAGGTTCAAAGCCGAGGAATAACTTGTTTGGGGCATCAGCAGGTGGAATTGGTAGCACTCCTAATTAGGAGGAAGTGCCCGCCATTCAACATTGCCATCAGATTGGTCCATGTCGTTAGACACGTCAAGGGATAACTCATTGAGCGCCCCCTGTATATCGTAAGATATGTTAGCAGATGAGTCTGGAAACTCGGTAGCAACAGGCGCTATATCTGATCTTTTGGATGGGTGAACATGTATTGAAATCACGTCGATGGAAGGATTTAATTAATGGATTTATGCTTGGAGTTTTGACCGATCAGACCGAATGCTTTAGAGTAGGAACATCTCCAAGGATAAATTAACGGGGTAGCTATGGGTGGGGATCGATGGGAAGGGTTTGGGGGACCATGGCGCTACCTAGCCTCCATGCGGGCATTCCATGGGAGACCTTACCCTGATATTAAAGCCGATGGAGCTGGGGCAAAGGTTGGGGCGCATCACGTGAGCAGTAAATTGGCGAGAACCTTGCGTCGAGGCGAAACCTTGTACAGGGGTGTCAAGCGACGATCTATCGGCGAGTCCCACACACGGTAGAAAAAAACCCGAGGGAAAGAAAGGTTCATGCTTGAACTTTTACTCTTGCGTAGATGGATCACAGCTGCGATGGGGCTTATAGTGGAATCCAGGGCAATATCTTTACTGGGTGCTTTCCGTCGGTTTAGGTCCTTGGTCGTGTTTGATGGGACTTGGAAAATAAAGTTGGATCTAGTTTAGTAAAAGGAGATTGTTGGTGCCTAGATGATGGAATGCGGTTCGAATATGTAGATATGATTATTTTCGTGCAAGTGTAATGCAGTTGGGATTAATCATTGGAGTGTAATTGCTTAGTCGAGATTAAATTTCTACATATCTATTGTGGATTAAATTAATTTATTTTCCATAATTGATGGATTTATTTTTCATTTGCATGTGATTGCGAGTAACCGGGTTTAAAAAAGAAATTATTACGTTTGGATCGGGCTTGTAAAGTGGAAAAGGGATTGGTTTTGTATAATTTAAATGCAGGGGTTCTCCTGCGGAGGTGTAAATATGAAGAGATCTAATAAAACCCTAGTTTAATTCTGGGCCAAGCGAGAGTGGGTGGCCACATATCCTTCGTATTTCCAGTTGATCCATTTAGTTGGAATGCAGGGCGGGTGGTTAAGCTAGCTAACTGTCATAGCATGTAAAATATTGTTTATTGCTTCGGCGCACGATGGTGAATGAGGTTAAAAGGACATCTGCCTTTTTGTCATCTTGATTAGTGAAAATACACTAGCTGGTGTGGGGAATAGCATTTGCTTGTCCACTTATATCCCAGCCGGAAAACTGGTCTGTTGCACCACGTCTCCAGCAGGGGGCCCCTAATCGACAGATGATCCAAGGACCAATCTAAGCTTACTTACGAGGGCCAGAGGAAATCATTTATCGATTCCTTATCAAGGGGTAGATGTTTACGTTGATTGGGGCTTGTCATTTTTTGTATAAATTTTAATTTAAACGGGTTCGATTTAAACCCGTGCCCTCCCAGCTCTGACGCGAGCAAAAATGATGATTAGCTTCCCTGCCCGAATGGGCCGCGTGCCATGGATGCAAATCTATGAAACCTACTGCCAAACATTGCCAGGCAATGATTTGGCCGAGGCGACCATTGGAAGGCATTGGGTTTTCAAATGAAGCTGATAATAGTACTTTATCAAGAGGCCTTTAAATTAAGCTTTGAATTCAAGTCGGAATAGTATATTTTTAGAGCTTAACTCAAACGTAGCAGCCCAAAAAAGTATAATACTTTAACTTTAATTAATCAGAAATGGGTTACTAAAAGGGTTCCTTTTCGTGAGAATACTTCGGTACTTGTTCAGTACTTGTCTATCAGCCAGTTTGCGCTTCTTCGGAGTGATGTCATTAAAGCTCAATGACGACATCTGCAGTGTATCTATTCGCGGGGTCCACACCGGGAGAAAAATAAAATTTATTACATGTTATTTATTAAGTATCATTGATCTCCTCTATCTATTGAGACTGATTGGTAACTAAAAATCAAAAGGGATGTTATCGTTGATTGCAATCTACTACCAATCCTGCGCTAACACGGTTAACGCTAAGCAGATACACCGCACGAACGATCACATGCGCTAAGCGTATGTCCAAGATGAATTAAACAGGATATCGCGGTAGACTATAAAAGAGGCAAGCGGCAGCAGGAAACGAGTAATCTGATAGAATACCTCGGTTCACGATGAGCAGCATTGACATAACTGAAACCGGCAAGAAGATCTTCCTCACTGGCGTGACTGGATTCGTGGGCATGGCCGTCCTCGAGAAGATCCTTCGCGACCAACATGATCATGTTGATTCTATCTACACCCTTGTCCGTGCCTCCAAAGGGGAAGACCCAGCGGCTCGCGTCGAGAAAGTCTTGTGCAACCCAGTTTTCGATACTCTTCGCAGATCTCACCCCAACTTCTCATCAAAGGTTGTAGCTGTAGAGGGCGACTTGTCTCAGGACGGGCTTGGGCTAAGCGAAGAGGATGCTTCCAAGTTGGCATGTGAAGTAAAGACAATCATCCACTGCGCTGCTTCAATTGAGTTTTGTCTTCCCCTTAAAGAAGCATTCGGCATCAACACCCTGGGTGTAGTACGCCTACTAGAGCTTGCTGACAAGTGCTCCAACCTCGAAGGCATTGTCCACGTCTCCACTGCCTACGTCAACTGCAATCTCAAGAACATTGTAATTGAGGAAAAGGTCTACCCCATCACTCTTGGCGACCCTCTCTACCTCGTTGAGCACATCCCTAAAGTAGGCCAACCCGAACTAGACAGCCTGGAAAAGTGTGTGCTCAAGGAGTATCCCAACACTTACACCTTCACCAAGGCCCTCACCGAGCATGTGCTTGTCTCCAAGAGCAGCCGATGGAACATTGCCATTGTACGCCCAAGTATCATCACTTCTGCCATCTGCAGCCCCACCCCAGGATGGATCCATGGACTTGCCGCAATTGCTGGAGTCAGTACCCTGATTGGGCTGGGAGTTGTTGACGTACTTCCGGTCCAGCCCCAAGGGGTGGTTGATGTCGTTCCTGTGGACTATGTGGCCAGTCTCGTCGTCGGTGCCATGAATATCATTAAAGACCAGCCTGGTTATAAAGTTTACCATGCGACCTCCAGCTGCATCAATCCGTTGACTTGGGAGATGTTCCGTGTAGGGATCCTCGGCGGCTGGTCGAAGCAGACTAACCTTGAGAAGAGAGTCTTCCCTCCTAACCTTGACTTGATCCCTGACCTCAACGAGTTCGACGAGCGAATCAAGAAAACCCGCCAGCGCATGTTCTCAACTGAAGCATACAATATGGCCAAGAAGGATCCTGCTGGTGCCAAGAAAGTTCTTGGCATGGTTGGGCGTATCGACAGCTCGTACAAAAACTTCCTCTTCTTTGGGATCAACCAGTGGATTTACAAGGCCCACAACGTGATTGACATGGAGTCTAAGCAGAAGCTGCCTGCCAACCACGTCAGCAGAAGTATCCTAGCCACGATGGACTGGAATGAGTACCTGGACAACTTCACAAGTGGTGTACGTCATTTTGTGTTGGAAAAGCATCTGCTTCCTGGCGCCAAGGAGCAGACTAAAGAGCAGCCCAAGTCCCAAGAGCCAACTTTGGTCGATGAGCAGACTACGCTCGACTTGAAGGCTTAATTTTTCATTTTCTTGTATTGTTTTCCTAAATATTATGGAATAAATCCATTAAATTATTCTATTTTCATATCGTTACATTTGCCATTCGCCTGTGATGAGTTACCTTTGACTGGGGCGGCGCATTTCGAAACTTCATGTGCGCCGCCCTAGCTCAAGCAACGACTCGGTGGAAGGTAACCGATCAAGAATATTAAAGCGGATATTTATGTTGGTTTAATAAATGCATTTTAGATTGACTCAAGGCAGATATTCCCTTGAAAGGAGGCTTGAGTATCCACCGCGTTTACTCGGATAAACTCCTGACACCCTGTGAATCCCTGATAGCGCCCTTGGGATTCTCCAAATGGAGTCAATTTGTATCCAGTCTAGCCCAATCATTGAGGTAACCACTCTTACTTGACAGATTAAATGTGTTTATTTTTAATCATTCCAATATCTACCTAAGCCATTTCTCACCGTTAACTCATTTACAGCAGCCAATACGAACTTGGAATCTCTTTATTTTAAAAGCATTGTCTATTTTAAACTAATTTTAATTCGCATTAATGTCTCAAATTTAAAACAATTAATAACTATGCACCATTGATATTTAAATATTACAGTTGCCTATAATACAATTTGCCAATACTATTTTGCATTTTTAAAAAAAAATTCTTATTGCAATGGTAAGGGCAATTTCTAGATTACCTTGATACAGCAATTAATTGATGATTAATTAATTAGCTTGAATTCAGAAACAAAATAATTGATATTTACAATTAAATAATAATCTCAAGATGTAAGTTCACTCTGACAGAAGCAGATTTAAAGTAAGCGTTGGATCCAATATATACCCAAGGCATATCTTTTTCCTTCTGTCCGAATAGATTTCATAAAATGATTTAAACAAATATACGCAAGATCAATACGAGTAGGGCATGATGATTTTATTTACTCCACCCTGCCAGAGATTAGATATCAGCAACCCATCATCTCTGATACGGCGGCAACGCGGTCAATTTACTGTTGATATCCAGACATGAAAAGCTCCCATAATATTTATCCACCAGCCAGGCACAACTTATTCCACTTACGAGACCAATCTCATCAGCCTTTGGGTAAAAATAAAGGTAACGATTTTATCCTCAATCCTGCCTCTCGGCAGATTAATCTGGCCAAAGCTGGCGTTCAATTCCGAGCTGAGGTTTAACGTGAATGTCAAATTTTAGGGATATTTAACTAAAGGAGTCAATCATCTTTAAAATGTTAAATCCACTTCTCCTTCACTATCTATACCCTCTTGAGAGTAGCCTTTAACTAATCCAAAGCCAAGATCTAATTTGGAATATCCAAATTAATTTATAAGAACATCTTTTATCCAATAACGATATTTAATCATCTAAATAAATTTACATGATTAAATATCTTTATTCCATAACAGTAATCAACCACCCAATTTCTTTGCTTCTTTCAATTTCTATTCAATCTCCAATTCGTTAACTTATCTTTTGATTACCAACAATGTTCAACCATATAACTTCATTTTTAAGAACTGTTCTATTTAATTACAATTTTATACAATATCTGTATTCAATTTCTATATTTTTATATTTTTCCTTTTAATTGCTCCGACCATCTAACTTCCTTTATAAAACTTTTTCTATCCAATTACAATTTCCAATCACTAAGCCTTTTTATAAGAGATTTATCAATTGTTATCCATTTACCTAAGCTTTAAATCTTCTTTACACTTCTTTATTTTTCAGTAAACAATATTCAGCCATCCAAATTACTTTATCCTCTCGTTTACTTACCATCAAAAATTATATACAGTCATTAAATACATAGAATATGTCATTTTTCTTTCAATTAATATCTAGTAACAATTTCAAGGGTTAAAGCTAAATCTTACCAAGATATTTTGGGTCCTAATCCTAAACGTTCCCCTAACCTAGAACTTTATAGATCTTGAATTGAATCACTACTTTAACCCCATTATTAAAACCCTTTTTAAATTAAAATATTATGTACCCATTTTAATCTCTATTGCAAAAGGTTTCACGTAATTACTTAAGTATCAGAGAATCGGTACCGTTTTTCAACAGCTTGCTATTGGTGACAAATATTTGACCCGCGAATTCTAAATCATGATCCAGATCTGAAGGGAATATATCGATATTGTCTATTCGGACTTACTTTACCCATATCATTTAAGTCTCCATCAATAATTAGCTGGGGTTTCTCCGCTTTAAATGAGTTCTTAAGACATCCTTGATGCAGGTTTTATCTTATGGTTGAACCTTGGGAAATCTACCTTCCCCTTGCTGATCCTTTACAAGCCATGCTCTTTCTTATAAACTGGTCAACCCATTTGATATAAACCCTGGATAATGTTTATCAAGTATAGATACTTGGACCATATATTTCAGAGCGATTAAAAACATATCTTTTATATCTACACAATCCTGGGTATTATAAAAAGCTTGATTCAGAAATTCATACATGCTTAATTGCTTCTAGCCCCTTTAAGGCAACTGCTAGAATTAACTCATTCTGCAAGCCAACTTAATGCATGCCGATAATTTGCCAACATCCAGTAAGTCAACATTGTTTTAGCATTTGTCTGCCAGATCAGAAACTTTCCAAGCTAAGCTAATGTTTCATATTATATTATCAAGCCAGAATTGCAAAATTAAAAAAGGAACTGCCATAATGTCAACACCACTTAAACAAAGACTCAATGTTAAGTTAAAGCCTAATATAAGTTGCTATGAAAAATGATCTTTATTTGTACTTTTACATTTAGGTCAGCTCCAGTAAGTAATATCTGGATGCTGACCCCAAATAAGGATCCATAAAGTTCTTAATAAAATCTACATTGTTCTAAAAATAACTATTTTATATTTTATAATACTGTTTTTATTACATATATGATAAGATAGGCATTGAACAAAGACTCATGTCAACTTTCATATTACTTCTTATATTATGAAGCTATTTAATGTTATGTCAAATTCATTGAATAAAATTTAGCTTAATTTTATTTAATTATTATGTCAAATTCATTGAATAAACTATGGCTTAATTTTGGGAGTCCACTTAAGCAGAAATGCATATGTTAGAACTAGAACTTATATATGTATTTATAATGTTGACTTGTTGCCTAAATTCTAATAAATGAGTTTGGCTAAACAAACAAAGTGACATAATTTAAGCAAGTTTAATAGAAAAATTGCTATAAAAGAAGGTTGAATGTCTCCAGGTTAACACTTTTCCTGGTTTGTTAGCAAAACACTGCCGCTTAACAGAAAGCACCCATATAATGGTATGATAATTTGCACCAAAGTACCTAGGGCTGTACTTTAGACTTTTCTTTACAATTTCTATTGTTTTTTTTGAAAGTTACATATGTAAAACTTTTATTTTTTATATTTAAAATAGAAAAAATCATTAAAACCCCACTTTCAGAAAATCTTAACCAAGCTTTATAAGTGATTCACATAGTGTTTTTCAGTGAGTATGCCAGCTGCCCACATATTAACAATCAAAATCAAAGCAACTTTTTATGCTGGCAGGCTGAATTAAATAGTTTTACTATGCTGGCTGCAAGAATGTTGACAGTTTATTTTAAACATAGTTTTTGTTCTTCACTAGTAAGCTAGCTCTTAAAGCACTTTCTATACTCCCCTGAACTATTTATTTACTAATAAAGAATAAAACAAGTGATTATTATTTGATTTTGTCTGTGTTTTTCTAAATCATTTTTTATTTTAAGAGCTTTACTCAAATTATTGAAAGACAGATCTTTCAAAAAGCCCCAAAAGGATTCTAAGTCACCCAAAAAAGATGCCCAAAGCTTCTGGAAAGACCCAAAGTTCCTACCTTAACAAAAAAACAGCCAAAGAGCCCTCAAAAAAACAGAAGACAAAGGAGAAGACCCCAGACCCTGAAATTGAATATTCCTCTCCTGGCCTCATCTTTTTTTCAATCTGGTATGAATCAACAAGAATATGAGGCTCCTCTAAACAAGAAAAAAGATATCCAAGAGTCCAGAACCCTATCCAAGTGCCAAGGCATCAAGCTCATGCGGTCTAAGAAGCACAAAAATTCAACTTCAGATAATTCATCTCTGCCATCTAATAAATCTGCACCCTCATTTTCATCCTCAAGTATCAATAAAAAAGATCCTGCTGATTATCTGTCTGACTATCATCAAGCACAAATTGAGTCATGTGATTTTCTTAAGATGCAAAGCACCTTTTGTAAATGTGCTAACAGAAGATGAATTTGATTACATTAAGTTCAAAGTCAGATCCAGATTCAAGTACATATTAGGCAATTGCGCAATTGATTGAGCAAAAACTTGTGGACACCAGAGCATTCTATATCCTGCACAAATTTCCGCAAAATTGGCTCATCAGAAGTTTCCCATTAAAGTATAAACACTAGGGCACTTGATTCCAGGAGTAAAGCACACATCTGGCGTTTAAGCCCAGAAAACTAAATGGAGGTGACATCAACAATCTGATTGCCTGATTGATTTGTATTTTCAGATAAGTATTGATAGCTAATATTGACACTGATGTCAAGCCTGGCCCAAATGTCCCATTTTTCTAATTCCCTTTTTTCAGTTCCTCACCTCATTATATATACTTTGGTAACACATCAAATAAAGACAAGTTTTTCCCCCAACCTATTGTTCACTTCTATTAGATTTACTATCCTGCTTTCAGGTATAGTAATAAAAAAATTACAAGGGCAAATTCTTATCTAGCATAGCTAAACAGTCTGAATCACGGCAGCATATTTGATGTCAAAAGAGAGTGTGAAGCAATTGTGGATGTTTTTTGATAGTTCAAAGCTACATAAAAATGTTATCTTTGCCAATTTACTACCTGACATATGTAAAAAATACTGCAGACTACAGTAGAATAAAACCTGTAGATAATTATGTTTATTGAAGCAGAAGTACAATATAACCAGCAGCTGCAATCTATTTCAGAGTAGCTAAGAACTTGTTATCATCCTTCTAGATGTCTATATCTATATATACTGTAACAACCTATGCTCTTATTCTTTCAGAAAGTTTCCAGTGGCTACCTTTTCAGTGAGTCTATTTTTACTGGCTACATCTATCCTGATTGGCTTTCCTTGGCATGTGAATTGCTACTGGCCTTCTCATGGCCTACATGGTACTTCAGCTACAGCCTACGCTCTTCTTGAGCTAGGCTAATGGCAATTATCAATTGCCTATGCCTTTATGCGCTTCTAATGTCACTAAGGCATCACACTTGTAGCTGGTTGACACTCAGGCATATTTTAAACCTTAACTCTCCTCCTATAAAAATAGGAATGTTAGCATTCCTTTTAGGATTTAATCAGTGATCCTACTTTAGATAGCACACTTTCTGCTTATTAATACTATGGGCAAAGTTGTAGATTATATGCCATATAACAGCTGACTCAATCTGATGTCAACTTGTTATTATCTGCATGTAGTGTTGTTGTGAAGTGAGTATTTCAAGGACTTTTATGCCTTTATTGGTTTGATATGCTCATATGATCCTCTTAGGATGAGATGAAACTGAGGTGATCCAATATCTATTGGGATATAATGTGTGTAATATGATTGATCATCTATTGATGACACTCTATGTAATCAATGATAATCACTATATTGGCTGATAATTATATACTGTATAATATTTATATCAATTACAATAAACTAGTAGTTACACAATGTATAATTACTACACTCAATAGAATAATAAGCTAATAATAAGGCATTGTGTAACTAATAAGATCTATGTGCAATGATTAGCCTGACAATTTGTGGTCAATCAGCCTAATTTAATAGAGAGTTTAAGCTCCCAAAAGAATCTCTTGGTTTTTATCTATGATTTCTGTCAAAGGAGGTGCAAATATAGTCTGTGATGACTACATTTTTAATTTCAACAATCAGAAAAGAGCAGAAAGAAGCAAGTGTTATTTATTTGAGGATAGAAGCTGCACTTCCAGGATCAACACAAAATAATGGGATAAAGTCACTAGTGAAAAAGGAGAGCACATATGCAATGCTCTAATCAATCTTATTAAAAAGCTTCTAAAGTGGTACCTCTACCAAATGGTTCAAGTCTCTAAAGACTTCAAGGCTTCTGATCTGGCAGTTAAGGCCACCACACACCTAAGTAACAAGAACCTGAAGCTCATCCCCAACCACAACCAGTTAGTGGAGTAAATATGTGACAAACACCATGATCTATTCTCCCATAAGAAATCTGCCATGGTCCAAGGAGGGTTAGTATTGAAAGAGGAGTTAAATATATATAATAAAGACAAGGTATTTTTTATATGATGAAAGACCTACAGCAAAAGCAAGGATTATATGTTATGTCATACAACAGAACTTAGAGAAGTTAGAAGATTCAGTGACCTGTTTATTTCATGTTATCTCTGCTGCATGCCCCTGTCTTTTACTAACTATGAGTTGTACATTCCCATATTGAAAACAAGATGCTCATATTTGCCAACTTTTTGCTTTCTAGGGCAAAAGAAAACATCTACATAAGAGCTTTTGATATTCTTCATAAGGGCATCATGTCCCTGCCCAATAATAAAAGGAGCCTATCTGGCTATACCCCTAGAGCCAATCCAGATGATGAAGAAAAGGGCAAAGCCATCCTTGCTGCAGAACAACAAGCTTGTGGGAGAGCATTTGACACCTCAACTTTAATCATAAACTATGAAACTTCTCAGTATAACACTTTTGTAAATACCTTTGATGAAGAGGTCCAGAGGTGTTTTTTTCTATTATTGACAGGCTGCTAATTAGCAGCTAAAAAATATATCTGATCTCAGCAAGCTCCACCATCTGGATGCTTCAGGAAAGTGCAAGGTTTTAGCCCATTGATTTTTAGCACTAGTCTTAATAAAGCCTGAAAATACAGGGCAAGCCTTCAAATTTTAATTTTAAGATCCATATGCCAAGAAGCAAAAGGATGCCTTATATCTTCCATTGAATGTTATGAGCCACAGTGGATTGGATGTAATGTCATTAAGCGCCAGAGAAAGTCCAGAGTCACAGTCAACTGGAACTGCTACCAGGAAGCTCTGAAAGATGAGATAAAACTACTTCCTCTTTGGAAGGCTTTCATAAGCATATCAAGTCCCTCTTTGGAACCAAGCCCAGATACAGCACCTTTTACAAGCACTTCAAAGTCTAACAGGTGAAGGCTGCTGCATCCATCAGATATATTGATAACAGCCCATCTAAGAATAAGATAACTACCAAAGATAAACGATACCAAGAGAAGATCAAGAAGGTTGTTAAGGCCAAATACAAGCTTTTGTAGCTTGGAAAATATACCAAAAATATTGCAACAGTTCTTAATGACTACCAGGTGCCCACAGTCTAGGCTTTAAATAAGTTTGTTGAGTATTGTCCAACTTCTATATAGCTCTAATTTTTCATTATAATGTTTTTTATAAATAGCTAGTCTAAATATTTATAAATAATGTATTGGAATCTTTTTAAAAAGTTATGGATTTTTATCAACAGTTTGATGCCTTGAGCTGGTTTTTATGGCCTATGTTGTTATTTTACTAGTAAATTATATGTATTTTTAGTTTTTAATATAGAAAATATTTTATGTTAGTATTTCTGAATATTATATTTTTTTACTATATGCAGATTTTTAGATAGTACAGTAGTTTTCAAACCTGCTGAGATAAACATATACTACTCAGTTTAGAACGCATGAACTCTGTCTAAGAACAAAATCAAAAATCAAGGAATTTATATCAAATTACAATGGATTTGGATCCACTTTGATTTTGTTTTTTTAGACTGAGTTCATGGGTTCTAAACTGAGTAATATATGTTTATCTCAACAGGTTTTAAAACTACTGTATCTTTTTGCATGTGGGGCTTTTTTTATTTTTTATAGGTGAAAAATATGAATTTCTTGTAACAATAGTTAATTTCATATTAAAATAAAGTGTATTTTTATTGTCTTTCTCAGCTGTCATGTTCCATCTTTATATTTTTTTAAATCTACATAGTCATGTTACCCTAAAAAGTATTTTGAAGCTTGATTTTGTTAAGTAAGCTGTTTGAACAACTGGTTTCTGCTTATTTAAAAGGTGCCAGCATTGCATAGTCTGCATGGGCAGAAACTTAATACTGCCTTTTTAATGCTATTGAAATTAGAGTGTTTTTTATTCTGGCTGTTGACATACAGTAAGTTGGCTTGTGGAATGAGTTAATTATGAAAGTTGCCCTGATTGACCTATGGCAGCAATATCCAGGCTCATCACTTGGGTGATTATTGAAAAGAAAATACTAGATAGATTAATTAACAAGTAACGTTATTGAAGAAACACCAATTATTAACTTATGTGATAATTAAAAGGCTGGGTGCCTAGGTAGCCATGTTAGTTGTTGTATTAGAACTTAGCATCTCAGGAAAATGTTGAGAGGATGCTCAAAAAGGTTTCTCTAAGAAGAATTGCCATGATAGAAAAGTGTAATGATTCACAGTAAAACATTGGCAACTGCTAGGAAAATTTTAAGTCTTTGACAGCAAAGTCTTAAAATATTGTCACTAAAATGTTAAAATTACTAGTTAGGATCAGCAAAAGCTTTTCATATGAAAAGCAAAGCGCTTCAGAGCAGGGGATAATAAAGCTATTAGTTGAGTTCAAGGTCTATTCTACTACCAGATATCACTGGTGAAGGACTATAAATCTTAATCAAATAGTGAGATAAACATATCAGGAAAAATATAGGCTATTATAAGATAAGACAGAAAATAACTATGCTATATAAAGCTGGAGAAAAATAGGATAATCTTTTGATAAAAGCTTTCTGAAAAGAAAGTGTGTGAAACAAGAAGACATATACCAGAAATGAGATCACATACTAAGAGATACTACTATCACCCAGACACTAAATCAGCTGTCAGTCATAAATTAAGTACTGATTTATTGACAACAATATAAAGCCAATTAGATCCTATAGAACCATGTAACAGAAGAACAAAATGACAAGGTGCAAAGATAGAAGGTTTCTAAGTAATTCTGCTTATAAAACATATTAATGCTACTTTTGACCCTTGAAAAAAATTACTCTTTAAAAATGAAGAGTCCCAATGACAGTCTACCCTAACTCTAAGCAAGTTGATTGGTTTATATGAAACTTCAGGCTTCTTACTTATAGTCATTCAGCAGACTTAGATTAGTTAAAAATAATCAAGGGTGTAAAGTTAGCATCAAGAGAAAAAAATCTATAAAAAGATTTTATATAGTTGTTTAAGAAACTGTAACAAACATAGAGAAAAATCCTTATAAAGAGATCATTGTTTATGCAAAAGACTTCAAAATTTTCATTGATATATTGTTAGAAGCCTTTACTCATATCTAATTACAGCATAGTTTCTTTTAGAAGAGCTTTTTTACTAAAAAGTATGGCATTTCAAACTAGCCAAAATCTGAATTTGATCCAGGAAACATCATGATAGCCTCTGATCAAGCAAGGTACATCACAGCAAACTCACTAGAAAGGTTTCAAGTAAAAAAAACTCTTACTAGACTTGACTCATCTGTTGAGTATATACTTCTGGCAAGTACAATAAACAAGATAAAGAAAAAAATTTAGAAAATAATGATATTTTATTGGATACAAATATAGAATAATACATAGTATCATGAGAAACCACATACTGTCTATGTATGTCATGGTAGTCATGATGCTTTTCTAAGTGATTGTTCCTCTTAAGTCACGAGGCTTGTCCAAGTTGTGTTTTTCTTAGGATTCAAAATGTTTGATCCCCGTAATAGATGGCCAAATAATAGTAGTGCCACCAACTTAGTGATCAGTTGGGGAATCATTTGGTGAGTCACTTGGGGAATTAATTCCCCAAGAGAGAGTAATTGAAGATGTGGCAACACATCTAAGACCTAAAGTCAGGATGTGCCAAGTTGAGCTCATCAGTTGAGGCATCCCAGCTAACTAGTTCCATATATGGAGGGCAAGTTATTTCTCAGAAACGGTGTATCATATAGTAGGAATTCAATCTATCCCTGAATGCCACAATTAACACTATATAGTTACTTCATCTAAAATAAAGACATTATATATTACAATATTTTCTTTCTCTTTTATGTAACTGCTAAAACAGCACAATTATAGCATTAAGCAACTTCTTGCAGCAACTATGAAAATTATTAGCAATTATAAAGAGCTATACATAAATCTTGCTGTAATTTTAAAAATTATAACCATATGCTTTACATTTTAGGTTGATTAATAACCATAATTGGCAGGGGGTTGCAAATAAACTGTACTTCCTTCCTTTCCCCTATTTACTATCCTTTTGAGATGCTAGTAAAACAATGCCCATTAATCCTTTTAATTTGTATATCCAGTTTTATCAACAGTGAAAGTTAAAAAAGGTATTGTAAATACACCTGCTTTGATGCCATGTATAGGTTGATTATCACAGGCACTCTTTTCGACAGGCTTTGGGATAAAGCTAAATTTAAGAAAAACTGCACAAAATAGGGGGTTGCAATTACAACATAACTATACCACCTTTAATTATCGCTCATTTGGGAAGGCTAGGCAATCATTAACTTCTTAATAGCTACCACAACTAGACATGCTGCGGCCCAGCCCTGGCTAGCGTCTGGCTTTAGTCTGCTACATTCAAGCAGCTGACCAGTGCTTGGGCATAGTAGCCCTAGCCATAACTGAAGCCTATATGGCGATCATATCCAAAATCGCGACTATACATGGGCATAAGCTTCATTCTAGGATTCTTCCGTTTTTATAAAATCTCACTTACTTTTTAAGGGTTGAAGCTAATAAAGTTTAACCTTTTTTCACACCCAATCCCGGTACCTGTTCTGTTTTTAAATGCAGCTAGAATGATGTTTCCAGTTTTATCCTGTTTTATATAAAAATAATGATAGATTGTAATGCTTTTTAACCCTGTTTGGATATGGATTTAATGGATCTATAGCTTATACCCCAGCTACAAGTCTAAAAGTGCAAGCACTGCAGCTTTTCGATAGTGGTTGCACTAAAATGAGGGCATTTAAGTGGTAATAGTGCAATCGTTGCCTGATCAGATTTGATCAGGCGGTGGCAGCCATTCGAATCTGAAACCATCAGACCCTACTTTTGGGATCAAACTGTGGGTGTATTTATCCTATACTCATGGTAATTATATATCCCTCGTTTGGGACTCCACTGTTTGCCTTTTGAAACAGTGATAGAGATATCAGGTTATTTGGGCTCACATCGGTGTTGACGCTGGCTGGAGCATCAAATCAACTGGGTTGAAATGCGCTAATGGAGAAGTTTGGCTTCTATATTTGTAAGCGATTGCAGCCCTGTTTCGTTTACCGCTTATGGGTAGCTAAAACTCTGACATGTGATTCTTCATAGCGGGCAGTATGCTCTTTTCATGTGCTCTTTTTAAAAGATGGTTGGATTTTTCTCTCCCAGGGTGGCCAAGTTCCGTAAGATGCTGCTATTGGCGATAACTTTTTGTAATTCATTTGCAGTAGTTATTTTTTCATTTCGATGCCGTTTAAAAAGGTGACAAGGGTTCTTTTTTGTTGGGGATTGGGTTCCAATGTTTGGTTGATCGTGGTGATGTTTGATTATGAGATTCGTTGGTTGGGGGTTCCAGCGAATCGGAATGGGCGGGGTGGCTTATTACCATATGACCCCTTTTGCGAACTTAGAAAGGGGATTAAATTAACTCATTTGGAATGGACGGGGATGTTTCGGATTTAGACTATACATGGTTAAATAGCAAAATTGATGTGATCAATTGGAACCCACCAAGTGATGAAGAGTCTACCACAGGCTTAAACATCGGAAATGTACGTTATAGCTTTTGCCCATGGCGAGGTAGGGTTAAGGCGAGGGCATGGTTCTTATCTAAATCTGCCCCTGTTCACCACAAATCTGTCTCCACAGGGGTTCGCCTGGAGGATGGGGTGATTTGGACCTGCAAGCATTCTCCTCAGTCGGTTAATCAATGGCGGGGACTGCTTCTTTTTAAGCTCCAGAAAGGTGCATTAAATTATTATTAATTGGAGGATTTGAGAAATTTAATGCAAACATACTAAAGCTTTGTGCGTTAAATTTTTTAATATATTGGCAAAGAGATTGCATATATATTTAATGATTTTCAGTATTTAAAAACATGGAAACTGGTTTTTACAGCGAATTCAGATTAAACATTTCAAATGGGTCTATGGTTAATATATGATTAGGTTTTATTAAGATAGACCAAGCTGTGGGGTGTTTAAATCATCCCTTTCTTAACGGCGAGTGCAAATAGTATATAAACACCAAGTATGGGTAAGTAGGTATTATCGATTAGATTAATATGTCTGGTGCTGACATGAATAACTCTGGCAAGAAAGTGTTGCTCACCGGTGTGACTGGGTTTGTCGGGATGGCGGTGCTTGAGAAGCTCCTTACTGACCAATACTGCCAGATTGATTGCGTTTACGTCTTGACTCGCACCTCCAAGGGCGAGGCACCAGCGACTCGCGTTGAGAAAGTCTTGTGCAACCCAGTATTCGATTCCCTACGCGAGAACCATTCCGACTTTACCGCCAAGGTAGTGGCAGTAGAAGGCGACTTGTCTCAGGACGGGCTTGGGCTGAGCGAAGAGGATGCTTCCAAGTTGGCATGTGAAGTAAAGACTATCATCCACTGCGCTGCTTCGATTGAGTTTTGTCTTCCCCTTAAAGAAGCATTCGGTATCAACACTCTGGGCGTAGTACGCCTACTAGAGCTTGCTGACAAGTGCTCCAGCCTCGAAGGCATTGTCCATGTCTCCACTGCCTACGTCAACGCAAATATAAAGAACATTGTTATTGAGGAGAAAGTATATCCCCTTACCTTGGGAGACCCTGCATACCTTGTTGAATCCATCCCCAAGGTAGGCCAGCCCGAACTAGACAGCCTGGAAAAGTGCGTACTTAAGGAGTATCCCAACACCTACACCTTCACCAAGGCCCTGACTGAGCATGTCCTTGTCTCCAAGAGCAACAAATACAATATTGCCATTGTGCGCCCAAGTATCATTGCCTCCACCATCTCTAGCCCCACTCCAGGATGGATCCATGGCCTTGCCGCAATCGCCGGCATCACTACATTGATTGGTTTAGGGGTTATGGACTGCTTGCCTGTTTTGGGACATGCCATTATTGATGTCATTCCCGTAGACTACGTGGCCGGGATTGTTGTTGGTGCTTCAAACATAATCAAGCACCAACCAGGCCTCAAGGTATACCATGCAACCTCCAGCTGCATCAACCCCTTGACCTGGGAGATGTACCGGGCTGGTATTGTTGAGGGGTGGAAAAACCAGCCCCACCTCGAGAAGAGCGTTGGGCCTGTTTCGCTTGATTTCGAGCCCAACCTGGTCAAGTTTGACCAGAGAATCCAAGCCACCCGCCAGCGCCTGTTCACTGCAGAGACGTTTAAAATGGCCAAAAAGGACCCCGTGGGAGCCAAGAAGGTGATGGGGCTTGTCGGCAAAGTGGATAGCTCCTACAAAAACTTCCTGTTCTTCGGAGTCAACCAGTGGATCTACAAGGCCCACAACATTATGGAGCTTGAGAGCAAGCAGACGCTACCCCTCAAGCATGTCAGCCGGACCATGCTGGCCACGATGGACTGGAAGGAATACCTGGCCAACTTTGCCCAGGGCATCCGCAAATACGTCTTGGAAAAACGCAATCTTCCCAATACCCAGCAGCCTACCGAACAGCCCAAGGCTCGCGAGCCCACCGCCGACGAACCCGAATTCCTCAACCTGAAAGCTTAATCCTTTGATTTCTTATAAATTCATACAATAAACTCATTTACCCTTGTTTTTTATTCTTGTTCCAAACCCTAAAACGCATATAAAATTTTATTAAAAAAACAATTTTCATTAGATTGATTTCATAAACCATCCCTGCTAAACCTACCAGTAGCTTTATTAAATTTACACAACAGATCCATTTATCCCTCTTATAAGCAATTGTAAACATTATTTTTAATCGAACCACTTTTAACTTTCTAAAATTTAAATAAAGCCATCGTTGTACCAACCTCATTATCCACTCTAACTTGTGATAAAGATCATGCTCACCAGTAACTCTAAATCGTTTGACAATTTATAATCCTTTGCCGTGTAACTTGGTCTAGATTCTAGTTCTTGTCCATTTAGCTACCGCTGCCTCTGGTTCCACCAAGCTGCCATCGATATCAGCAATGGCTTGTCCTATCTCCTGTGAGCTGGATTTTTAATTTCTGTTCATCATCACTATACATAACACAAACAAGCAATATGGTTCAAAATACACACCATAAGGCTATCTAGCATAGCCAAAGATGGTTCAGAATACTCTGCAAAGCAAAGTTAAAGCAAATTGAGGCTAAATTCTGTTTGTGGACATGGAAAAGGCATATAATCAGGTGGCCTGGACATATCTATATAAAGTAATTTGCATGATTAACCTACCAGAAGAATGGATATGCTGGACTAAACCCTTATACCTTAATTTGAAGGCCAGGGCGATGGTCAATGGTGATCTGAAAGATAACATTGAGATTAATTAAGGGCTACAGCAAAGGGACTCTATATCCCCAATCTTATTTCGCTTTTCAGTCAATCTTTTCCTGGCAGCAGACAACATAAAGTTGACAGAATTGGTCCCCTCCAGCCAATCAGCGCTATTACTGATCACCTTCTAGGATGAAACCATTGTGAGGATATCATCTAGGGAGGATGCCATTTGTATGCAAAAAATTCTCAGGATGTACCAATCAGCATCTGATACAAAGGTGAACATCAAAAAAAGACAATGCTGGTGAGAGTTAGGGACCCTAATTTCAAGGGGCAGGAAGATAAACCGACAATTATACCAGTCGGCAGAAAAATAACTGACGGAATATCTTCCTGCCCCAATTCCATTCCACCTCATGAACTGACACCTATCATGGCAAATGAGATGTTCAGAAACTTGGAAGTTCACTTCAACTCCTCTGATATAGACTTTCAAGACAATGAGAAACACTTTTTAAATCTATGGCCAGCAAGATTAATGGGCGGTAGCATTATTGCTTCAATTGTATTACGCAGGTTATAGCTTTGAATATCTTTATCTATTCTAAAATGCAGTTTTTGAACATATATTTCCTTTCTTTGAACACTTTGGATGCAAAGTAGCAAGTATGATACACAAGTTCCTATGGGTCACACTCTATATGTACCCAGTTAAAATTTCATTGCCACTCTCCCTGATCAGCAGGGGGCTGAGCCAGATTGACCATGTCTAACACAACAGATGCATATGAGAGAAAAGTCTTTGAGAGCTTCTGACATCACATGTGAAATCACCAGCAGCAGGAAGGGCATTAAAATAAGCTAGAGCCATAAAGATTCTTAACCCCTCCATGTTCAAATTAAGAAATCAGTTTCTTACTTTTAACTAGTACACATCTTCTAATAACACACCAGAATACCGGTACATATGCCTTAAAATCATGAGGACCAATGACTGGGCAGTAACTACAGTAGTTTTAAAATGCTATGGCAACAATCAAAAATACCTCAGACTTAAACAAAATGATTTCATATTTGAACAAAATCCAAATATCAGGTTAAATTATACACTCTGTTAACAGGGATTTTTGGTGTTAATGGGCAAAATGGGTCAACACAGCAAAGAAGTGCTCACACACCAAGTGAGACTATTCAAAATAAAATCCAAAATACATCAATTCACAAACAAAATGGGGTGAGTTGACTTTTGGTGTACATATGTGGCAACTGTGATAAGTTTGACTCCTTGGTGATTAACTCCCTGGTAGTTGACATTATAGTAAAGTGAGAATTCAGCTTTTTCCCTGATTGACAACTGGAAATTGACACTTTTTTAAATAACAGATCTTGATGTATTGAAAACTTTTAATATAAAGAATTAAGCTATACAGCTATGGTATACTAAGTGAGCCCAGAGAGCTCAAAAATTCAAAAAAAAAGTGTAACTTAATTAATGAGAATAAGGAGAAATAAGCAACTATTTCTCATTTTACTATGTAATTTACACTCTTTATTATAAAAATATTTTTGATTACCATAAAAATTAAAATTCAATATAACAAAAATAAACACAAACACAACAATAGAAGTTATGCAAAATATGAAGAAATATTAATATTTATTTGATATAGTTCATATAAGTATAAATGTGAATATCTTTTATTTTATTTGGAAACTAACAAAAATTAAGATATTTCATTCACTTTCAGCTATAACTATTCATTTCAAACTTACCATGTATACATAAAATAATCAGGGCTATCTAATTAAATTAAAAAATTGAAAAATTAAAAGTGAAACTAGTTGATTGAAACTAAAAAGTAAAAGTCAAAGCTAAAAAGTTAAAAGTTAAAAGTAAAAGTAAAAGTCATATAAGCGAGCAAGTCTATTCTTCACCCTTCTTCCCCTTCTTCATTTTAGCCCCTTCCAAGAGGGCAGCTGCAATGAGCTCAAGCTGCTGCTTGATCTCTGAGGCCTTGTACATATGCTTGGCCGCATTTTGGATGGCCTTGGTGAATAGGGTGGATCAGGTTGTGGGGTTGGTGAGGGGACACAGTTTGCCAAGTCACGCAGCTTGGAGATGGTTTTCTCCTGCTTGTGCTGCAGGAGGGAAAAGAACTTATTGAATTTTGGATGGAGACCAAAGTTGGCCTTGAGGTGTTTGTGATAAGCCTCTAGCGCTGAGGTGGTCTTGAGCTCCCCATTGATGGCCGCCCAGTAAACGTTCCAGCTGGCCTTGGCGCGGGCCTTGCCCGCCTCTGCGTGACAACCTTCCCAATCCACTGGGGCTCAAAGTACTCAAGGAAAGGCTTGAACTCCAAGTGCTTCACTATTTAAGGATCCTTTGAGAGAACCTTGAACCCCTGCACAGTGTTCTCTGGCTTTAAAAAAGCCAAGGCACTAAATTGTGCCAGCACAAATTTGCAGGTGTCCAAAGTGTCCCTCTGGCTCAAACTACTTAGCTTGGCATGGGCCTGCACATTTCAAGCAACTAATTGGGTGTAGTGGAAGTGGCACCTCTGCTGAACAGCTGCTCAAATTCATTGAACTGAGCAGGTTCAAAGTCCATGGTGCAAATGTGAGGCCCCAGAGCTCTCAGCCTTACCTTTTTCTCCAGATCCAGGGTGTCCTGGTCCTTGTCAACAGCAGGAGGGTTGGCGCGGGTGTAAGGGGGGTCTTCTTGGCATTGTCATCATTGGGAAGGAGGTAAAGTGCTTGGCGGAGGATGGTAAAAGCATGGGTGTAGATGGCCTTGGTGGCCCCAGGAAGAAGAAAGAACACTAGTGGAATCACCTGGATGTCAATATGGGCATGGATTATTCAGAGCTGCTTGAACATCCAGGGGCAAGTGGCAAAGGTACCATCAACTAGCCAGGTTGAAGCCCTTTTCAACTTCAGCAGGTTCTGCTGAGTTGCGTAGCAGATTATGCGGTCTTTGGTGGCAGGCCCATCATCATGGAGGAGGAAGCGCTCCCCACTTGGAAGCTGCTTGAGCTCGTGGGTGAGCGTAAGCTCTGAGAGGACGTCCAAAGCCTTGGGGGAGGGGGATTGGCAGCAATACGCTTATCACTTATGAACTTAACCAACTGTTCCTGGGTTGGTACCAACTTAAGATTGTTGGGTTTGAGATGTTGCAGGGCCTTTATAGCCAGATCTGATGCGCAGAGGTTGGCAGAGGTTGGGATGACTTGGACCAGGTACCATTTTGACATCCGGGTTATAAGATGATTGGGGGGCTCACAAGAGTGCTCCCCCTTCTTGGCAGTTACTTGCTCCCAGTCCTCAGTGTTCAACCGGTCCCTGCAAGCCTTATTCTCACATACAAAGTGCTTGCTCTTGCTAGCACACTTTTGATTATTACAGTTAAAGATATAATTGTCAGCAACGTAGCCAGGGCTGCCCTTTACTGATATAATAGGGAAATGACAGGGGAAGTACTTGGGGACTTTGAACTCTCCGTCCACATTGCAGATATTGTGGATGGCCAGTGGATACCAAGCCATGTGACCAGAAGCTTTGAACTTATTGGGATGTTCCTCAGGCTCATCCTGGGGGTCATATGAGGGAGGGGGAAGAGCCATCAGGGGGAGGAGGGGAAGGGTTCTTCAAGTCCTGCTTGTAAGCCTTCTTTTTCTTACCAGAAGAAGAGGTGGGCTCCTTGGCAGCCTTTGACTTCTTGGTACATTGCTCCTTGGTGGGCTCGGAGTCAGCCTCTGAGTGATAAAAGGAGTGGTTGGTAAGATCACCATCAGATTTATTGGGGGAGGAATTTTTGGGAGAAGGTGAAAGGGATGTGGAAGATGAGGTTGGAGGGGGGAGTGGGAGGAGATGGGGTGGGGGAGATGAAGTTGGAGACTTTGCCTTTGCAGGCTTCTTTACACACTTAGGGGTGGTGGCTGGTTTCTTGGAGCCCTTGGAGGCTTGGCGCTTGGTAGGCTTGTTGGATTTGGATGATCTTGGCTAAAGAAAAGTTTATTTTTATAAATAAAACAGTATGAAAGATATAAACACGGAGGTAAAGCAAAGTAAAAGTTACATGAAAAGTATGCAAATAAAGTTTTATTTATCAAGAAAAAAACATAAAAAAGTAGATAGAAGCAAAATAGAAACTCAAAGTATAGATATAAAGGTTAAAACATAGAAAATAAGTGAATTTATGATGAAGCATCAAATATGTTAGGTTCAGCATAACATCTTAGTGCTAAATCAATGTAAAAGTATAATTAAAAAACAAAATATATATATTATATGAAGAGTAGCAGGAAAAGTAGTAGATCATAATTGCAAAAAAAGTAATATGTGGAATTTTTTTATTGGGACTTGAAAATTCAAAACATAGTAAAGTGTCAAGTTTGGCACTGTTGATCAGCTAGGAAAAGCTGAATTCTCACTGTCAAGTATGCCAGAGTCAAGCAGAAAAATCAAATTTACTATGTTTTTTACATATAAAACTTGCTTAAATTTAAAAGAGGGTTCAAAAGTTAACCCAAAAGCAAGGTAGTTTCATATGCTCAAAAATAAAAAAAATACAACATAAGTTAAAAAAGTAAATGATTAGGAAGGTGTTTATTAGCGTTTAATTTGTGCTGTGAGGAGCTGGGAGTAACTTATTTACCATAGTGTTAGTTAAAACATTAAGAAGCTCTCTATACTAATACCTAAGTTAAAGTGTCGGGTGGGTGAGTGGCGCTCATAGTGTGTCACAATAATTTACCTTAATTCCAGGCCTTTAATTAGTTAAATCCTAAACTAATTGGGTGGCAAGTGGATAGAGTCAAACAAAGAAAATGTCAAGTTTCCAATTTTTATAAATTACATATGAAATATCTTAATAAATTGGGCTTAATTTATGTGCCACCACTTAATCCACAAGCCCAGGAATGACATAATGTAAAACAAGTGGTATATTTGATTAATATCTATACCACTAAATCCATTTTAGTGATGCTTGGGAGCCTAATTGACAACTATGGACACTAATAATAAAAACATAATAGTAATTAACATATTTCATATAAGCGCATATTTATTTTATTAATAAAATTAGGATTTGGCTTAAAAAGTGTTGAACTGGTCACTTTTTGGTTTAGAGTGTCAAACACAAGTTTTTTCATTTCTATTAGTAAATTTACTTATGAATTGTCCCTTAAATTGGTATTTTAGCTAACTGAATTATTAAACAGAGTCAAGTTTGAGTAAATTTAACCTTGGTTTTTGGTTTAGAACCCCTTAAAAACTAGTAAAAATTAGCTTAAAAATCAGTTAAGCCAAAAATACTAATAGATTCACATATGCAGCACTTGATTCCCTGGTACTCAACAAAGTGTCATGTACCAGGGAGTCAATCACCAGGGAGTCAAACTTACCACAGTTGCCCATATGTTTACTATTTGAATCAGTGACAAAATACACCCAAGCACAGTGAGTCAAATCTCATCCTAAACCTGAAACATAATAGCAACTTGCTATGTAAACAAAATCCCTCAAATGTTGTGTGCAATGAACTGTACTCAAGAATGATACCAAGGTATCTAAAATAAGACACATAATCCGAGACATAAATATTAAAATATTGTGTTGGGTGCTTAATTTGGCATAAAATCTAGGAAAATGGGTGGAAAATATTTTGGGTGTTCAAAACTGGGCGTCATAAATCCAAAACTAACTAAATAAGAAATAAAAAATCTATAGTTGGGATATGTGGGGAAACAATATTAATCAAATATCCATATTCCAATAAAAGCAACAATTAAAGAGAGGAGTGACTAAATTAAGTTTTATTTAGCATTTTATTAAATTTTAAAATGGAAGGAGCACAACAACAGAGTGGCAATGCACCTGTTGTGCACTGCAGTTGTGGTCATCCCCGCAGGTCAAAGAACAGAGTTAGTGCAACCCAAGTGCCTACTCAGAAAGGAGACGGGAGAGGAAAGTTTAATAGTGACACTGCACTTACACAGCCGGTTTGAGGAGCACAACATGCAAGGGGGCAGAGCATCAACCCCCAGGTCCAGAAGCTGACCAGAAAATACACCAAGGTTATCACCACTAAAACAGTTAATGACGTCACCACCAAGAGGGTGTCCTTGCTGTACAACCCTGTATACTGCTGCAATGGTGTTCTGGCTACTATCATAGAAAAGGTGAAGCCAGTCCTTGATACCATGTATGAGCCTTACGTGAGTGATAACAAAGGGCATGATGAATATGAGCAGCCACAGTATTTCCAAACCACTGAGGGACAGCTGGTGCTAAAGAAAGTTGCAGCCTTCTACAACAAGGTGCCCATGTCTTGCAAGCCTGTCATCAATCAGGATCCTGGCTTATCTGAACCCACAAAGCCCACCCAGAAGCGCATCCCTGACATTAAACGCATCATCCTGCTTAAGCTAATGCAGGAATCAGGTGACTACAAGGCAGCCGCGGCCCTTGTTGGGGTGGATCCCAAGTACGCCAGCAAGACCTTCAACAAGTTCATCAATACTGGCCATGTCCTTGCCACGGAAAAATCCTTGCGTGTTTCCACCATGCTCCCCAAGGAGCACAAATGGGCAATCTGCCAGTGGATAACCCAAGATTGCCATATTAAACTGGCAAATATACAGGCCATGGTTAAATCTACTTTTGGGGTTGAGGCCTCAATTTCCTTTTACTATCATCTGGTGAAGGGAATGTGCTTTTCCTGGAAAAAGCCTGTGGTATCTCCCTATAATAGAAACAGCCCAACCAATATCAAAACCCAGAAAAATACACTGAGGTGTACGCTGCCCTCAAAGCCAAGGGGACAGTCAAATTTTACTATATTGACAATTCAGAATTTGCCTCATCTATGCAGAATGCATATGGATATGTCCCAAAAGGCTCCAATGACAGGGTAGCTTGGTGTGCTGCATCCTGCACCACAGCCTATTTGATGGTGACTCTCCTCAGTCCAAAGGGGATCAAGCTTTATCAAATGATATTAGGATCCCACAACAGCCGGACCTTCCTATCATTCCTCCACTTGATCCAGGAGCACCTGAGGCGCACAAGCCTGGGCTTTACCAATGTAATTGTTCTGGATAATGTTAGTCTCCATAAGGTGGTAAATATTCTCAAAGAATTTCCATCAATTGACACCAGCATTGTAGTGGTCCCCCAGCAATTGGCCAGTCAAATTTGCGCCTTCTATTCCTCCTCACATATTTGCCCTTTTTGAATCACATCAAGGAAGTTTTTGGGTGGCTCAAGCAAGTCATCAAGCAGGGGACCCCAACTGGGATTAATGTCCTCTTTGATTTGCTACAGGCCGGGATCCACACCCTCCCAGCTGAGACTGTGGCCAAATTCTATGGCCACACTGATTTATTCATCCCTGCATACCTTGCCAAATAGCCAATCAACTAAAGGCTTAGTGTGTCTGACTTTTTTATATTCTCTAATTTACAGTAGTTTTCAAACCTGTTGAGATAACTGTATATTATTCAGTTTAGAATGCATGAACTCAGTCACAAAACAAATATGAACTGGAACCAGTTGAAGGTCAATTTAATCAATAAAGTCTTCATTTATCTAGGGCTGGAAAATAAAAATAGTCAATTACACAGCAAAAATGAAGTCAAATACTGAATTCTAAAAATGAAACAGCAAACACATGAAACTCAAATTCAAAATGAACACAATCTGGTAGGACACGCCATTTTGAAACAACATCTCAAAAAACGCCATCTTGAATTTATGCTATCTCAATTTACTAGTAAAAACGCCATTTTGATTTACGGCATTTTGACTAAGAAAAAACAGGTTTAAAATTTTAGATTTTTTGAACTCCAAAAATTACCCAAAAAATTCCCAAAAATAAAAATTCAAAAAACATTTCTAGGCTTAAAAAAGGCTCAGAATTTCAAATTGGCAATAAAAAATGGGGTCAATTATAGCAAAATAGTTGTGTAAAGCCTAAAAGTTAAAATATACCCAAAAACAACCATTTTCATCTATTTTAACTATAAACTATACTTTAAAATAAGCATACAATTGTACCAAATACTAAAAAAGTCAAAAATAATGATAAAATTAAAGGAAATAGGAGAGAAGATAAAGAAGACTTTATTAGGAAAGGGCTCAAATATTAGTAGAAAGAGCAACTGAGATAGCTTGGAGATGCTCAAGCTTGCTATCCTTGGGATAGTAGGCAAGGACCACCTTGCTAATCTCTGTATACTTTTTCACTGCTTTGGTCTGCTTGGGGGGATCACCCTTGGTCTTCATGCCTGTTTTAAAGAGGCGGGCGGAGATGGCCTGCTGAGTTTTGAGATGACCATGATTTTGTTGAACTTGGGCTTCTGAACCTGGACCCTTGTGGCAAATTGACTATGCCACTCTTCAAGAGAAGAGGTGGTCTTGATTAGGCCATCCTTTACCTGCTTAAAGCAGTTCCATGTGATTGAGTCACCGCCTTTTCTGATGTAGTGTGCTCCTTGAAACACTCCAACCCATTGAGTTTCAAAATACTCTATGAACAGAGCAAAGGCTGCCTGGTTGGCAATAATGTAGGGATGGCGGAGGAGAGCGTCATAGAAGGCATTGGTTTCCTCCTTCCGCACAAGGGCAAGGGCAGCAAAGCAGTTGAACACGTCCTTTTCTTCCTTTGTGCCTTCAGTGTAGACCAGCTCATGAAGTTCAGAGCACTTTTGGAGGCGGCGGCAGAGTGCCTGCCGGAAGTGAAAGTAGCATCCCTGAGAGGAGCTCTTGAAGACTCTAATAAAAGCATTGGCCTGAGCCTGCTCAAAATCTACTACCAGAACTTCATGGTAGGGAAGACTTTTGGGATTTTTCTTGATTGGGGTGGCTTCCTCTGACTGGGCCTTTTTCTTGCACCCTCTAGTCTCTTTTGGCTCCTCTTCAATAGTTGGGAGGATCTCATCCAACTTGACCTTTAATATTGTTAGAGCCTGGATATAAGTTTCCTGATTCTTATTTGGGAGGAAAAAGAAGACAAGGGGAAGAACTAGATTGCCAACCTGCCCATGGATATTCAAAAGCTGGCTGAAGAGCTTTGGGCAGGTGAAGAATGTTCCATCTGCAAGCCAGGTCTTGCATTTTAAAAGGTTACAAAGATCCTGGCTTTTTGCAAAGCAGATGATCTGCTCTGGGGCATGTTGCCCATCATTGTGAAGGAGGAATCTCTCTTCATGCCGTGAAAGCTTTTGCTCCTCAGTTAGAATCAACTGGTCAATTGATGTAGCACTGACGCCTTCAGTGCTCAGAGCACATCTCTGGTCAATGAGATATCTCTGTAGTTTTGAGGCGCCACCAACAGTTGCCAGTTGGGTATCATTTAGATTAATGAGCGCATCATTTATGACCTCAGTTGCAGTTTGGTCCTTTGTGGTTGGTATCACCTGGCAAAGAAACCAGCAGATCAGTTGATATAGAGGATCAAAAGGCTTGGCACAGTCATGCCCAATAGTCAGAGCTTTAAACCAAGTGAACTCATAGGTGGTAAGTCTAGCTGGACAGCCAACGTTATCACATTTGAAGTGATATTGACAGATGGGCTTCTTCTTGTTGTTGCATCTGAAGCTGTAGCCCTTGTGGACAAAGCCAGCACCCCCTTTATTTGTCATAATTGGATAGCTGACAGGGTATGTTGTTGGCACAGCAAAGGTACAATTTTGGTTGCATACATTGTGGATTGAGTTAAGATCCCAGAGCTCAATTAGCTCATCTGAAGGAGCACCAGGCTCCTGCTCCTGCTCATCTTCATCCTCAGGCTCTGAAGTGGGTTCATAATGGCAATTAAAGTTGAACAACTTCTCTTGAGGATCTGACAGGGAGTAAACAAAAGGAGAATGGGGAGGGGTTGGGCTTGTTTCCTCAGGCTCTGGTGAGGGCGTAGGTGTCTTTGGAGGAGCTTTACCCTTAGCAGGCTGCTTTTTAGGGGTAGTTTTGGCCTTCTTGGCTTTGGGAGGAGTGGTCTTGTCTTTGGAGGCCTTGGACGCAGCTTTGTTGATGGACTTGGGAGGCATCTAAAAGTGAATTAGTATCAAAATATGAGCAATTTGGGGGTTGTTTTTAAAGAGAAAAATTAGAGTGCTTATAATATAAAAGTATCAAATTTTTTTACATAGAATTGTAGAAAAGCTTATAAAATATATACTATCAAAATTTCAATTTTTTAATTTTGTAAAAATAATTTTTTTATATGTAACGCAAGTAGGCATAACTTTGAGTTTTGGCTGAAAACTTGCTCTTGAGATGGTGTTTTCAAAGTGATGTAATCAAGTTGCTGTAGTTCAAAAACATAGTATTTTTGGCCATTTTTATATATTAAATTAACAAATTTAAAGTGGAGCTACCTCAACCAGGCCAAAGAGTAAAACTTGAATTTCTCAAAAACTAGCTTATACAACTGGGGTTAAAAGTACCCAGTTGTTTAGAGGAGATCAAAAAATATATATTTGCAAAGTTTCATATGTTTTCTTACATTTTTTATTAATATTAGTTTTGACGTGAAACTATACTTTTGAAAAGTGGAAAGCAAGAATTGCAGTGGGGGGATTGACATAGCGTAGCCTGGCGTCATAGGTAATTTCCCCTTATTTTCCCCTATCTATTGTGCGCATTGAATCAATTGGGTGATATGAAACTTGGTGGAATTTGAAGTGACGTAAATCAAAATGGCATAATCACCCCCTTCTATTTTAAAATCACTATTAAAATATTTTATTGATGAAACCCTTATCAATGTATCCATGTATAATAAAGTTATAAATTACATATAACAAAACTGGTTTTTTTTACCCAGCAATGACAATCACTAGAAGGACTATCATAGTGGTGTCTATTATGATTGTTCTTATTATAAGTGTCTTAGACTAATCTATAGGAACATCTGCTGACACTATACCACAGGCTTTATTTTAGTTCAGGTATAAGCTTATTTTATTTTAAGGTAAATGGTGTAATTTGAAATGACGTAAAGTTGAGATGGCGTAAACATGCCCCACACTAAGTGTTTTCATATGTAAATAAAGTTAGTGAAATAAGATTTAATTGATCTGACTCGAAGTGACGGAATTGAGATGGCATAAATTTGAGATGCCGCATTATAAAGGTATATGTAAATTTTAACTAATTTATTGTTTATTTTATTTTTTGTGATTCAAAATCACTAACACAAAAACTGACATCTTAAATTAAATTCAAGATGGCTTTTTTCAAGATGCCGTTTTCAAAATGGTGTGTCCTACCCACAATCCAGTCACTTCCTGAAGCATTCTACATCAATTTTTATAATGAGTGTGTGTCAAATATGATACAAACCAAGAACACATGAAGTTCAGTCACAAAAGTGATGAATTTAAACACAAAACAACACATTTTTTGAAAATATTTATTATTTTTGGGACTCAAATTGAAAATAGTGCATTTTGGGAGTGAATCCATCAAAATCTATTCAGGGAACTACAGCATTATTTTTAATGTATGCACTTCTAAATTTGGCCATTTACCTCTGAGAGAATGTCTCAAAAAAGGAACACACACATAAAAAAATTAATTTTCTAGAACTTATTTGCTCTTTTGTTTTTAATAGAGTTTTTATTGGTTTTTGTTAGTATGAGTTTTTCAATTGAAGGTAACTTTGATGTTGTCAAGGAGCAATACCAGGAGCTACTCTAAGCTCAAGCTGATGAGCTAAGGAGCGCAACCACTGTGTTTCCTGTGTACACCCAATTTAATGCAAGCTGTGAGGAGGCTGAGTTGTATGTGTCACCAGGTCCATCCACAGGTGAATTTTCCGATAGCTAATATGGTGCTCCCCAAGACCAGGCCCAACCTGAGCCTTTGCCGCATTTTGGAGACTGGAAAACTGTGGTCCCCTCCAATCCAATCTAACCATTGTCTGAGAGTTTGGGCCAATCAGAGCAAGCCCTTTCTAATCCAGGTCCCCTTATTCCTCAAGTCCGTCAAAAACAGCAAGTCATCACCAATGAGATCATTGAAGAGATTGTGAAACTCAAGCAGAGTGAGGTAAATTTTGCCAAAATAGCCACTTGGCTTTGATTTACTGGGGCAGTGATTAAGCGTGAGTTCTGAGCCCTCTTGAAGAGAAGTGATACAAAGCTGGTCAAGAAGCAAAAAATGCATGATAACTCTCAGATCAAGGAGGTGTATCCCATCATGCTTGACCTTCTTCAATTTGACTCATACCTTCAATTGACTGAGGTATGTTGCTTACTTGGGCTCCAGGGAATATTCATTGCCAGCTGCACAGCGCAGCTCTGGATGCATGAGCTTGTAATCAGTGTTATGATTCTAACCAATTGGCTGGCCAATAAGTTGAATGATGGCTCTAGTTTACCCCAGAACCCAGTGATTAATACCACCATCACCTTCTGTCTGTCCTCCATTTCTGACAATTTCATATTAATATCCTATTATAAATTGTCATTTCAATTCCATGATTATGGTATCTTGGAAAAAAGAATGCCCTCAAGAGTAAAAAGAAGGAAACAGAGGGGATTGTGATTGGTTTGTTCCTTGCAGTTTCCCCAAAAGGGTCTGTTTTCTACAGAACCACAGCCAGCTACACCAATGGGTACTGGTACAGAAAATTCCTCTCTGAATTTCTTTCCACCTGGAGCTCAGCCAATTTCAAGGCCAAAATCTTCCTGAGCCACCAAATAGAGTGCGCTGAAGTGGCCTCCAATAAGGTCCAAGCAGACAACCATGATGTCAAAATTGTCCCTGCTAGGCATGCTGATCTCCACCTTGGTGATGTGTTGTTCTTCAACATTGGGGATACCATCTGAGCGTGCAAACCCACAATCTTTAACCAGGTGGTTAGTGCTGCTCACAACCACACAATAATTTCCCCCTGTCAGAAGGTTGCTGACATGTTTACCAAGATGGTCTTGAATGCTCTCAGAAGCAGCCAATCATCAAAGGACCCCTCTCCCCCCTTGTGATTCCCCAGCGTACAAGCCAATCACTGTCCTCCCTGATTCAGAATAGGATGTCATGTACAATCAATTCCTCCAAGACAAACAAGGCAAACAATCACATCTGGGCCATCCAGCCGCCCTAGTCCCCAGCCAACCAATCCTGTTGTTTGGAACCCACCTCCCCAGCCAGTCAAGTCCTCCCCCCTCTACCCAGTCTGCCACCTAGTTTTCCACCCAATTCAATTTCCCCAATAAACCTTGTCCCCCCAATATTTTTTATTTTTCAATTTGTATTTGTTTAACTTTTACTTATTTTTGAATGTTATGATATATAATTTACATTTAAGTAAAGTGATGATTGATTTTTATCATGCCACAAGTTAAATTTGGCTACTTTGATAATTATTAATTCTATTTTTTTCTATTATAACTTTAATATATTCAAAGCACTACACCCAAGTGAATTTTAAAAACTACAAGTGCTACAGACCAACCAATTGGAATGGGCGTAGATGTGGTGTCTTTGTGTTTGGCTCAGACCAGACACGCCTCAGTCTTTGCACCCAGTTTAACTTGATGAAATAATGCTGTTGAAAATAAGAGATGTCTTTGTTTTCAAGTTGGTGTGCCAATTTGAAAAAAAAGACATATCTTATTTTCAACAGGATTATTTCATCAAGTTAAACTGGGTGCAAAGACTGAGGCGTGTTTGGTCTGAGCCAAACACAAAGACACCACATGTACGCCCATTCCAATTAGTTGGTCTGTAGCACTTGTAGTTTTTAAAATTCACTTGGGTGTAGCGCTTTGAATATATTAAATTTATAATAGAAAATAATTTAATTAAATTAAATAATTCATTACAACACATATATATCTAGAATAAATGATCTACATATAACCTGTGAAAGAGGCTATTTTTTGTCAAATATGTACTTTGGGTTGCACTTGGCATATTGATTCAAGAATAAATTATATTGTACTTGGACAAAACATATACATGATAAAATATGTTGTTCATGATACTAAGATTGGGTTGGTTTACGTGCTCTAAAATATATGATCTACATATAACCTATGAAAGTGGTTATCTTATAATAAATATGTACTTAGGGTCAAATTTGGCATACTAATTCAAGAACAAATTATGTTGTACTCAGACAAAAAATACACGTTACAAAGTATTTTGTTCATGATACTAAGATTGGGTTGGTTTACGCGCTCTAAAATATATGATTTACATATAACCCGTGAAAGTGGCTATCTTTTAATAAAGATGAACTTAGGGTCAAAATTGGCATACTGATTTGAGAAAAATCATGTTTTACTTGGAAAAACCATTTACTTGAACAAAATATGTTGTTCATGATACTAAGAATGGGTTGAGTATACATTAAATATACATAATATCAATATTAAATGAATACTGGTGCTTGAAGCTAATAAAATATCATAAGTAAAATCAAAATATATTTATCTAAACTCTATTAGTTACAATAAAATAGATATAGTCTATTGTTATAGTTTATTGGTATAAAAATGGCTGGGATAAGTACAAGAAAAACATGGCAGAATTGCAGGCAATGATAAAGAAATTGAACGCGGCAGTGGCTAAAATCAAGGAGGTCAATCAAAAGGTGAAGGACATGCTAAAGGAGGTGGTGTTGGAAGGCAAAAAGCTAGACAAACTTACTATGAAGGCTGTGAAAAAGAATATTCCCAATACTACTGATAAACTTGCAACTAGGCTCCTAAACATACAAAAAGATGTTCTCATCAATCTACAGTTCAAGCCACAGGGGTTTGAAATTGCAGAGACGTAGTCAAAGGACCCCAAGATGTTTAGCAGCTAAAAAATAAAAAGAAACAAAAGCCAACAGAAGATAACCAGGAACCAGCTAGTGACAAGTTCTGTGAAGCAGCCCCCATAAAGGGGGCAACAGGTAAAGATATAGAAAAAGGTAAAAAATAAAACATCAAATAAATAAAAATATCTTGCTAACTTTTTTTATTTAGAAGAAACAGAATGAGAAGTCCACCAGCATCTAAGACCATACATATTACAAACATTCTACAGCAACTATGTCCCCCACATAGGGCGTCAGCTGCTCCTGACGCCAGCCGCTGCCTCTGAAATGATTAATTAATTAAAAAAATTATCCAATAAAACAAGAACAACTTACATCACTCCAACCAAAGCAAGACAACACCAAATGGCAGTTATTGGCTTTGGCTGCAGCCCCTAACCTGCAACTTGACCTTTATGTTCTGTATATTAGCTTCTGCAAGCACTTTGTCATGCTTGTCTATGATTTTGTCCAAACTATGTTGTAACAAAGCCTACCTGAGATAGATAGAGGACAAGAAGAAGTCTGTTTCTATTACCCAACCAAGCACGCACTATTGTGTATCCTAAAAAAATTAATGAAAAAATAACAAAACTTAGATATAGTTCTGCCACTTTCATGCCTGCAGTAGTAGGCGTCCTTGGAGACTTCAGGGCCTCCTGGTGCTCTTATGAGACTGATATACCAAAAGCAATGGGAAAAACCTTTGTCACTATGTCCTTTAAGAATAAAATTGATATCCTATACAATAAATTTTGTGAGTTTTTTGCCCTGTTTTCAGGGCAGAGACTTGACTTGATTGTTTACCTAGGTCTTGTTGTACTGATGTGGCTTAAAGCAGAAGCCTGCAACCAGTCTGGTGTGATAATAAAGCTGGATGTAGTATACCATTTACTAGACAGTTAAAAAATGGCATAAGGATACAGCTCAATAGAGCATACTATTCAGGATTCAGTTATTCTTGCCGCCACCTATGGGATGGCTGCTCCATCAGAAAAATTCTCCTAGCCAATTGTGTCACAATGCTCCTGTATTCTACCTGCCACAAATTAATTAGTACAGGTCCAATGTCAACATAGGCATTATCAATAGAAATTACTGGTTTATTTCTATGCACTGTTCTTGAATTCCTCTGCTCTCACCCCCAATAAAAGTCTACACCTAAATACTATTTTGACTTCTATATATATATTCTTTAAAATTATCTACTCAAACCATCTATATTCAGCAAATAAGTACATAATAAAAAAATGTACTGTGTATTCATTCATTCACCCTTAATGCTTTGTTAATTTTTATAAACATGACAGTATATAAGTGGAATCATAAAAAGTGTAAAAAAACTACCCTAAATAAAATCATAATAATAAAAATATAAATATTCTTGTGTTTTATTTTCCATTCATTCATTCATTCAATTGGCTTTTCTTTGTTAATTTTTATTATACCTGACGTAATATGTGGAATCACAGAAATAAAGTCAAAATAAATTAAACTAAATAAAAACAAACATTAAAAAATTAAATGCAAAAAAACATTGGGAACAGCAAAGCCTTTAATTGATTGGCTTCTGGGCAGGGCACGCAGGGAGAAAAAATCTGTGTGACCATAGAATTTGGCCACAGTCTCAGCTGGGAGGGTATGGACACCAACCTGCAGCAAAATAAATAAATCATTGGGCCTGGGTGGCGCCCCTTTCTTGACAAATCTCTTGAGCCACCCAAAGACCTCCTCAATTGGGTTGAGGAATGGGGAATAGGAGGGGAGGAAGAGAAACGCAAAGTGGATGTGGCAATTGTTGTGAGGCAATTTTAACACCAGGCTTAATCACCTGGAATTTGTTGATAATATCTGCTACCTTGTGGAGTCTGACGTTGTCTAGCATAATGACATTGGTGAAGCCTAAACTGGTTACTCAGAGGTGCTCCTGAACCAATCAGAGACATTCCGTGAAAGTCCCACTATTGTGGGAACCCTTAATCATTTGATAGAGCTCAATGCCAAGGGGACCAAGAAGGGTTACCATTTAGTAGGCAACAGACCAGACAGCTGCACACCAGGACATGCCATTCTTTTCACCTTTAGGGACATACCCATACTTGTTGCACATTGACAACACAAAGGAGGACTTGTCAATGTAGTAGAACTTGAGTGTGCCCTTTTCCTTGAGAGAAGTAACTTTCTTGGTGTATTTCTGGCAGTAGACAACGGTGTCTGGGCTATTCCAATTGTACAGAGATACACTGAGTTTCTTCCAGGAGAATTGCAGCTTCTTGACTGCATAGTAGCAAGTAGAAACAAAGACTGGATTCCAAAATTTGGACTCAACCATTGACTGAATATTTTCCTGTTCAAGATGGCAGTTCTGCTTGATCCACTGTCAGATGGCCCACAGGTGTTGCTTGACCAATAGAGCTGGTTCATAATTGAATTTCTTCAAAAGGAGAACGGTACCTGTTTTCAGATAAGTTGTGCAGAGCCTATGGGCAGATTTTTTCAAGATCCTGACAATGACTGTAGCCTTCCTGTAGTCAGTGGTCTCCTCCATGAGCCTCATGAAGGTCTTGCGGGTGGCATTGGGGATGACATTGTACTTGGACTTTTTTGAGGCAGGCACAGACTCATTAGAATTGGGCACAACACAGGGCATAGGCACTTGGCTGTAGAATGAAGAAACCTTTTTAAGCACCTGCTGCCCATCAGTGGTTTAGAAATACTGTGGCTGCTCATATTCATCATGCCCTTTGTTATCACTCACGTAAGGCTCATACATGGTATCAAGGACTGGCTTCACCTTCTCTATGATAGTAGCCAGAACACCATTGCAGCAGTATACAGGGTTGTACAGCAAGGACACCCTCTTGGTGGTGATGTCATTAACTGTTTTAGTGGTGATAACCTTGGTGTATTTTCTGGTCAGCTTCTGGACCTGGGGGTTGATGCTCTGCCCCCTTGCATGTTGTGCTCCTCAAACCGGCTGTGTCAGTGCAGCTTCACTATTGAATTCTCCTCTCCCATCTCCTTCCTGAGTAGGCAATTTTGTTGCACTAACTCTGTTCTTTGATCTTCAGGGGCAAATGCAACTGTGGCGCACAATGGGTCCATTGTCACTCTGTTGTTGTGAAGCTTCCATTTTGGTATAAATTTTTTTGAACAGTTTATCTATATAATTTATTTATTTTAATTTTTATCTCTCCATATATAGTAGCGTGAAAGCTATTAGTCACTACTGTTTATTTCAAATTATATTTTTAGATCTCTATATTAATTATTTTTGCCATAAATGTGCACTATTAATCATGAGTTTGGATAAATTTGATTTTTTTACTAATTCTAATCCCAAAAAAGACACTCAGAATATTTATTTCCTTTTTTATTCTAGATTTTATTTTTAATTAGGATGATCTGGTAACAGTATTATCAATTCATTCATGTGTTTTGATATTTGATAATTACATTGCCTGTTTCAGTTACTATTTAGGCTTGATGTTGGATCAAGTTTGTAAATTTTGTGACTGAGTTTCATGTGTTCACCAAAAACATAGTAAACATATTATATGTGTTCTGTGACTGAAACTCATGTGTTCTAGTGTTTGGTACACTTGTTGTCAAATTTTTAAGCATGTGTCCCCAGTTTGAATAGGTTGTTGTATGACTGGACATTTTTGCCAAATAGCGCTCATTTTTTGTGAAATTATCTTCTATTTATATCTATCAAGCTGAATTTGTTTTGTGACTGAGTTCATGTGTTCTAAACTGAATAATATATGTTTATCTCAACAGGTTTGAAAACTACTGTAATATTTAGGATTTATGAATTATCATTTTATATAGAGAAACTTCTAAGCCCACAATCACATTCAGCAGGACCATCAATGAAGGTTTGTAATGTATTTATTTTATATTAAATTATTTAATTATGGCATCTGAGGCTATCCCAGACACTTGATACTGGATTAAACAAATATATTTATATCCCTCTTATCAAATAAATATAAAAATGGAATTAAAAAATTAAAATTAAAATGTACAAATTAGAAATATATTTTATTAACATATATTATTATGCTTTTATGAAGACCTTCTCCAGGATTTATTTTGCAAAAACTTTTTTACTAAAATAAAATTAGAAAAATTTATCATAGTAAAAATAATCTAAAGTAAAAAGATATTTATTGGTATAGAGAATATATCAGGAGCGCATGTAGTGAGTTCTTTGGTATGTACCCACCTGGCAATGGAGGTGGCGCACAACCTCCACTGCCACACCGTAAATAGTGGATACACCCTGATTGAAGTGCTCCTGCCTGCTAGTAAAAGGAAGGATTGTGAGGTGGGAGTTCAGGAGCAGCTTTTCTGGCAGGGCTGCAGACCTGTAAATCCTAGCCAGGACCAGGGTGTTCTGGATAACATGGTCAACCAAGCTGTAACCCATGGGGATCTTCTTCACGTCCAGGGAGAGCCTGACCTTGTCAATCCCAATGAGGACCCTGTCTAGGTCCTCAAAGTTAGCCCCCATACCAAAGTAGAACAGGAACTCCAGGTAAACAACCAGATGAAGCCTTTGCCCGGAAAAGACTTCTGTAAATTTGCACAGTTTGTTGTAGACAGCACTAATTTTCTTTTTGTGCTTAGTCTTGCCAAAGATAAAATCCATAGCCAGAGGGATCCCCGTCTTGTTGGCACTCCAGGCCATCCCAAAGTCAGCAAGAAGGATTTTGGTCTTCTTGACAGCTGTTGCGTCTGCAGCAGCTAATTTATTCACCACGCGCCCAAAGTTCTTCAACAGGTAAGACAGGGTGTTCTCCACTGGGAAGCAGATGCATGGGCCCGGCTCATCTCCGGTATGTTCTTGAATGGGAGTGTTGCCAGGAAAATTCAAACAAGCTCAATGGAGTTTACACAGTAAACTCCACTGAGGACCACTGGTTTAAGGCAGACCAATCAGGAATTCTTGTAGGCAGTAACTGCCCACTTGGATGCCCCCTTGCCATGCAAAAGCCCAGCCAATGCCTCCCGCGACATTGGGAAGGTGCCATAAATCCTATCCTTGTGCTCCTGCAAGACAGATGGGAAAGAAACAGCTGCTTTACCACATAAGTGGCATAATTTGCATAAAATGTGGCAGGGACAAAGGAGACCAGGACCTGGTGTATTTTTTTGCCTATGTTTTCTAAAAAAAACAGGTGAGTATTTCCAAATTTTTATTACTTTTTTTATATTACCTTCTTTGATTTCCTCTGTGCCTGCAGCCTCAGCCAGCTTGGCCATTCTTGGCGCGAGCAGTTGTGTGATTAAATCTTTATCCTCTGTTCTTTCCTGCTTGGTAGGTTTCAGGTGGGCATACATTTCAGGGCCATCTGTCCAGACAGACAGTGCAGAGAGGGCAAATGACTTAAACTGGAGGCCCTTGATCACTGTCTTCTGAATTTTGAGTAGGTGCTCAATTGTCTTCTCAGGAGTGTCCAGTATTTTGGTCATTAGGGCCTTTTCAGACACCTTGTCTATTTTGTCCCCTTCAAGGACGGCATACCTCACTCTGGCTTTGACCTTGCAGTCAATTTCTTTGATCTCTGCAATTGCAGAGTCAAGGTCTTTAATCAGCTTCTCCAATTCTCTCATTAATTTTTTTACTAATCTTTCCATATTTTTTTATAGATTTTATCCCAATAAAATCTGTATTATTCTGATACTATTGCCTCTTTGTTTATTCCTGTTTTTTTTTCATTTACTACACTATCCCATCTTTTTACCCATTGTGTATATGTTTTACACTTATCTTAATATGTGTTGTTTGCTTTGTGTTGTCATTGTTTCTTTAATTGCCATATTATTTTTGGCATTTTATACAGCCCCTTGATAAAATATTAACAACAATTTGGTTATCATCTAAATTTGATTAGAAAATTATAGGTTAATTGTGTTTGGATAAAGTTGTTACTGATCTAAATTCAAAACCTTAATGATAAACTTTAAGCCAATCAGGAGCTGAGTGATAAAGTGATTGTTGTGCTGTAACTGTGCTGTTTTAGCAGAGTTACAAGGGGAAAAGTGTTTAGAAACTAGATAATATTCTTTATTGAGAGATAATGATTATATAGTTAGTGTGAGTCATGGATAACAGGAACATGATTGTGTTGATCACATGGTGGGATGGTGAAGGGGGTGGCTTGATCCTGGTAATGAGTCAAGCGCCAAAAAAAGGTATCCATTGTAAGGGATCATCATTTGCTCATGTTGTTGGATTTGGAAATTTGAGTTGACTTCCTAGTCTGGCTCCAAGTGACTGAATAATTGGATTGTGGGTCACAAACCTACTTACTCAAAACCTTGCTGGCAGGTTGAGCCTGCTGTTTCAACAGTTGTGACATAAAGGTTCATTCAATAATTCTTTGGTGCATGTGTGCTAAAGAATTATTGAATAATCCTTTATGTCACAATAATCACTTAATCACTTGGCTCCTGATTGGCTTAAAGTTTATAATTAAGGTTTTGAATTTGGATCAACAACAACTTTATCTAAACAAAATTAACCTATAATTTTCTAATTCAAATTTAGCTGATCACCAAATTGTTGTTAATATTTTCACAAGGGGCTGTATTTGGGTGCTAGAAATAACTGTGTTCTGGATCTAGATACACAACATAGTAAATATATGATTTTATAGAAAAAAAGGAACATAAAGAATAAAACCAACTATAAATAAAGAGAAAATGAATAATCAAAATTCAAAAAAAGATAATATAAATAGAAAAATTTTGGCAACAGGGAGTTTATTAGAGGCAGGGAAGAGTGATGCCTAGTAGGCATAATAGTGTGGGAAGGAAGACGTAGAGCTGTTGCTGGCCTGAGGGGTCTGGAATGGGTGGGTGGGGGTGGCGGGGTAGAAGCTAGAGGAGTGCATGTATTGGCCGCCATATATTGTTGTTGGTATTTCTTGTCTGTCATTGGCTGGATTAGTTGATAGGTGGATGTGGCACAGGGTGGGAGGCGCTTATCCTTGTGTGATTGGTTGCCCATATCTACATGGAAAATCATTTGCACAATTAAGTCAGCCACCATTTGGCAACCAAAGAGAGAATCATGGTCAAGGACCCCAAGATAGAGATTGTTGAAAGCCTGAAGTTGGCGCTCCCAGAGAGTGTCTCCAATGTTGAAGAACACAACATCTGCCTGATTAATGTCAGCGTGACCAGAGGGGTAGACTGAGGCCTGGTGCCTACGTCCCTGGATGGCCTCAAGGGCAGTGGAGCTTTCCTCCATCTGGTGGCTCAAGAAAACCTAGTGCTTGGAATTCAAACCATCCCAGGAGTTGAGTAATCCACTGAAGATGTGGCTGTATCTAGAGCCATTGGTGAAATCTGGGTTTGTCTAATAATAGACAAAAATCTTGGCTGAACCAGCCAAAAATGCACCAATAAAAGTCCCCTTCTTGAATTTCTTCCTCACTTTTTGGGTGACAGCTCTTCCTTGGGTGCCAAAATTTTCAAAAGCTATCAATAGCTTATATTAGGATACAAACATGATGTCATCTAAAAAACTTGTCAGGCATTTGACCAGGGTTGATTTAATGACCTGATCATACAGAGAATCCTCAGCGCCATCCCATTGGTTGCTGGCAACATTGGTAAGAACCTGGATTGATGCCACCTTTTCATGCATCCACAGCCGCACCATACGCTCAGAACCCCATATGTTATGGTGTGCAAGTTGTTTATGGACCTGGGTCAAGGGAAGCGGGTCCTGCTTTAATATATTGAGCATGATTGGGTATGCCTTGTTGATTTGGGACTTGGGGACCTTCTTGGGCTTCTTGGCTGCCCCAACCAGGTCCCCCTTGTTCATCAGGTTATTGAATTCCCGCATGACAGTAGCCCAGGTGAATTGTAATTGGCTAGCTATCTGATCCCAGGACAGACCCTGAAGGTTCAGTGCCACAATTTACTGAAGAATTTGGGTGGTGATGATTTGTTGCTTGGGGCACTGGGCCGCGGGAGCTGAAGCCTGATTGACTGAGGGGGGAAGGTTAGGTGGTGACAGGAAGTTGTTCTGGATTGAGGTTGCCATCCTGATTGGTTGGTTGATAGGCAGCTTGTGCAGGGGTGTGTACGGGAGCAGGGGCAGAGCTAGACACTAGGTGACTGTTGAACAAGTCAAAGCCATAGGGGTTGGGGGTCAGGTACAGGTCAGCTTCCTTGTTGTCTGTCTCAAAGGCTTGGGTATAAACAGGTGCCTCCATTAAAGCTGGCTTGGCTGCTGCTGGCTTGGTTGCTGGTGCTGTCAAAATTTTGTTGCTGTTAAAGACCATCTTAAAATAAAACCTAGGATAAAATCACTAAAAGTAGAAGTTTGAAACTTTATGGTTTATTTTTATTGTAATCACCACTCCATACTTGGAAGGTTCTCAAAACCCTTTTACACAAATCAGGAGCCATGAAAATGAATAAAATGCCTCTGTTCCTAAATTGAATAGCTATTGATTAGCTGTTAAACTGTTATACTTCTATTTTAGGCTGCTATACTACACACCTTGTGTGACTTAATTTTTTTGTGCTTGTGGAATCTCACTTCTAGATTGCTCAAATTTTGTTTCATTTTAGTCCTTCTGTTGGTGCCTCAAATAAATCCTGATTGGATTATAATATACTCTGGAGCAGCATCCATCCATCTCACTTGCTGTGTCAGTTCATTTTGTTTGTGGTTTAAACAACACTGCTTAATATTTGTTATAATTTTGTATAATGGGCTAGTGAAATTGTGTTTTTATTAGGCAGCTCATTTATTAACCAAAAATATTTAAATAATTTGAATCCTGAATCTCTTGTGACTTGGATTTTGTTCAAATCTGAAATCATTTTGCTTAAATCTGAGGTATTTTTGGTTGTTGCCATAGCTTTTAAAACTACTGTATTACACCATTGTTGTGAATGCCACCATTCACCATGTTTTCATTTTGCCTTCAATGGGTTATTTTGAGGACAAATCTCTTGCTTTTGCTTTTGCTTTTGCCACTCAAAATGAGGCTGTATTCAAACTGGGAAATACAATTGTTTGGTTTTCTGATTCCTTGCAGCTTGCTTGCCCTGCTAATACTGGTGGCAAGTAATCCTACTGTTCATGTACTGTTTTGTGGTAAAGCTACACAGTATATATTACATTTCACTTTTACCAATAAAAATTTAGTTCTATTCACATTTTTATCTTTGTGTCTTCACATACTTTGGCGCACTCTCTAGCCACAAATAGTAGAGATTATTCATTCAGGGCCACAAGGTAATCACATAGCCTTCCCTGCCATCTAACCAAGACTTAGTATGAATCCAATCCTAAGGTTAGGATTCCCTGTTGTGTATCTGTGCCGCGCCTCAGAACACAACAACCATCCTGATCCTACTTTGGAAGGATGTATTTATTCTTATTCCTACAAGAAATTTTTTGGTATTTATTCTGAATCACTTGATTTTTTTCCTGAAAATTCTATTTTAGCTTAAAGTATTTCCTACCTCCTCTGCTATAATGACCTACTATAATTTATTATCCAAGTTTTTCAAAGTTCCTATCATGAAACAGTTAATTACACCTGAAAATAAAATCACCTCTATTTTTCAAGTATAATTTATTAAGCCCTACAGTGAACAACCTTTTCATCATATTTTAAGTCTAATATCATTAACTTGAAGGTACATCTTTAAACTGTCAAGACATTATAGTCCCTGTAATCAACTTCCTGTTGACTCAATTCCTGGTCCTCAATTATCCTTCCCAGTTAATTAACCAATTTCATGAGATACCTAGTCTCTGGGCCTGATTTAATCAGTCTTGCCCTAATATAATTAATCAGTTTGATCTAATTAATTCTAGATATTATTAACCTTGTTTATATAGATAAATTAGTTTTAAAAACTATGATTCTAAGCAAAAAATACCTATCTGTAATCAAAATAAACACATCTTTTTAAAAAAGTCATTGCATCTCAGAACAAAATTTAAGTGAGCACAAATATATTGTTAATCAATATAAATTCAATTTTTTAAAAAAAATTGCATCTGAGTTGCTTTCTCATATAGCTTAGTTGATTTTTGTTTAAAAATGAGCTGATTTTGATTACTGATGAGATTTTTGCTTAACACCATAGCTTTGAAAACTACTGTAACAGGTTTTCTTATAATTCATATTTGGATAATCTTTAAAACCTATCTATATAAATCCAAAATCCAGATTTTGAATTTTAGCATTTACAATCAATTTATTGTTCCATCATCCAGAGTGACTGATGTACAGTCCACCCTGCCTTCTTGAGAGATTCTTATGTGTCTTAAAGAACATTATTGATTTGTGGTTGGTTAAAACTTTGAACATATGTTCTTCTTTATATAACACCACCATTTCATTAAACAATAGACAATTGCTACTAACTCTTTATCATGATAGGATATTACTTTTCAGCATCTGAGAGCTTTTAAGATTCATACACAGCAGGGAGAAAATCATTTTCTGCTATATGTATTCTGGGTATACCTTCAATAGTGTTGTCCAAGGTGTCTGTATCCAGTTTATAGATTTTTTTGGTTGGGGTACTGTATGATTACATCACTACCTAGTATTTTTTGAGCTAAATGAAGTTTTTATCTCTGAGAGGGTTCCAAGTGGATTTTATCCTTTGATAAGGAGCGCCTTTTGGGAAGCTTTAGATATTGAATTAAGGAAGAAGAGAAGTATATTTTATTGGATAATACTTTAGACTTATATAGCTTTAGCTGTGGCAGAGATTTAGTTGGATTGAACCTAGGGGTTGATCATGTGTGAGATGGGTTCAAGCCACTGGATACTTGGACAGTCATGTGATATTGCTTGGTTGCCATTCCCGGTATTTTGAACTATATATTAGAAGGGCACCAAATTGGGCAATGACTGGATGTTAAGTAGGTTGGCAGTAGCCAGAATACTTGTACATCCAGATCCTTGACACTTTCTTGTAATTTTGAACAAGGGGGTGGTCAATGCTCACCATTCTGGGATTAATATTCTCACATAGGCAATCCTACCCAGGAAGGTGTAATTTTCACTCTTTTTTATGGGTGGCAGCATATCACTTTTTGATCTTACTTTATCCAGATCAGGTATATTCTTGTCTTTGCTGATAACTTGGCCTATAAAGAGTAAATGTTTGGAAAAAAACTTGCATTTAGGTAGTTTTTTAATTAATCAGTCAAGATGGAGGGTTGTGAGTACTGTTCAGATGCTTTCCTAAGTTTATCTCTTATTGGAGATATAGATGATTATATCACTAAGTATACTATGTCTCTCTCTAATATATGCTCTTTAATTACCTGATTCATAAAGCTCATAAATATAATGGGGGGTTTAGTCATGCCAAAGTTTAAAATCACACATTCAAAAGAGCCATTTTTTGCTCTGAATTCTGTTTTTCAGATTTATTTGGGTTTGGCTTGGATTTGATGTTATCCTGCAGCCAGGTCAATACTTGTGAAAATTTTTGAACCTCTTAGGGAGTCAAAGAGGTCATTCATAAGGGAAAAGAGATACCTGATCTTAATTTTAATTATTTTAAGAGTCCTATAATAAGTAATAAGATATAGCTTACTATAATTCTTGGCCAAAAAAGACAAACATTCCAAATATAGACTTGAAAGGTTAAGTGAGACATTTTTCTAGTTCTTTGTTTAGGTATTCTTTTAAGGTGATACTTTCTTATTATTTTAATTGATATATGGGTCTTGCCTTTTGGACACTCCTCTTGAGATCAATCTTGTGTTGGATACCTCTATCAGGAGTCAGGCTTGGAAGTTGCACTTGAAAGGCAGAAGTGAGTTTTTAGATCAGCTTTTGCCATATGATATACTTCTCTTGTGAGGTTTCTACATTATTAAAGTGAATTATTTTGTATATTCAAGTGTTTTAATTGATATTTCCAGGGCTCTTTTCCTGTTTATTATTAGTTATTTTGATAAATATTTGGTCTCTCATGAGAGTGGTGAGGTAGGGTGATATACATGGTGGTAAACTTGACTTTGTTAAATGATGGGCTTTTAAATTTCTTAATAAATATTTTTTGGTATTTTTTATCCATTATAAGCCTATTAATACATTTTATTTGGGTATGGGTACAATTAGGCTTCTTAAAGTGGTCTACATTTCTTAATTTTGTGCTCAGAATAGTTTGGATTTCCTGTTTACTGTTACACTCTTGTTGTCTGCCATGACAATGTGTCTTAAATTTTCCCTTAAGGTAGTTAATTCCACATTTTTGAAAAAAAATGTCAATAAGGGGCTTATCTGCTCCAGTATCAAAAAGAGCTGTGTCACAGATAATGCCATCTTGGTTGGTATTGCATGTCCCAAAAAGGCAGTAATCAGAAGCATAAATTTCATTAGCAGTCCTTTTAAAAGCTTTTATTTTAATCAGGCTATTGACATTGAGTGAGTTGTGGCAAAAAATGCAAAAATATCTACCAGGATCTTTGAATGGGCCCCAAAGAGCTCAAACCCCCAAAAATCAAGTAATTTGGTGTTTTTGGCTCTGAAATCAATTTATTTTTTTACTCAATTTTCAATCACTTTTGAAGTCCTAGTAATAAAATTTGCTCCTCAACACATCGGCATTAATCCCAGACACTATAATGGCAGAAATAACTCAATAAGTACATTAGTGATTCAATAAATAATAATAACTGATTTAAAGGAAAGTTTTACATATTTTACTTTATGAAAATAGAGCTTATGCTGGCCTACATGCATTTAAACTTTCTCAAAGCATATGTAATCATCTCCTAGTGTATGAAAATTTGTGATGTTTTCCAGGCCCTCTAAAGCTGAAATTGAAAAAAGTGGATTTGATTTATGAGATCATTTATTTACAAAGCCCAGTTATATTTTCTTAATTGCTTCTGTTTTTATTAGTTCTTCCTTGACTTTACTCTCTCAATGCACCTGCTTATAGCATTCAGTATTTTTAAGAGCTGTTGAAATAAATAAATCAATTTAGCTTTAAAAATAGAAGAAAATCAAATATATTAGAATTTAATATAAATTACTTGAATTTTAATTTTGTTTTAATCTTAATTGATTTTTCTTCATATTAGCCTAATTTTTTACCTTGACAGATTATAAAACTACTGTGTCCACATTTGGCACTTTATTGGGAAAATATAGTTGTAGTTATGTGCTGCTGCTAACAATGGTTTTTCTCAGTCTGTATACTAGTCTGTATGGGCTTTTATATGTTTTTTATTTGTGTTTCAAACCAATAGTGTGGTTGAAAGCATGTCTATTCACAGAAGAGGGGTGCTGGCAGATATCTTGCTTGATTTTTCAACTAGTGATACATTTAGTATTTCTAATATGCTGTTTTCTTGGGTTTATAGAAACTAATTATTGTGTGCTATATTTCATTTTTGGTGAGATAAAACTTGGTGCTTTCTGATATCATTTTATTTATGTCATCTGTGATGAGAAGGTCAGGTTTACAAAAATTGATATTTTTTGTCAATAAGTCATTTTAAGTTATTGTATTTATGTTTCTTAGCAGATTTTGTCACAAACCATCTTATTTCATAGTTAATGGATGTGATGGTGTACTTTTTGGTCTTATTTTCACCAGCAATAGATATCACATTTTCAAGTGCTCATACCTTGAATGATTGGGTCATGAATATTAGGATTGCAGACTTGAGCAGTGCTTTGGAATGGGTTTATTTTTCACAGGCTTCATATTGATCTATGACTTCTTTAATTCTTTCAAGAATTTTTATCCACTATTACAGTAGCTTTAAAGCATTTTGAGATAAGCAAAAATATGCTAGTCTAAAATAAAATCAGTTTGTTCTAGAAAAAAAATTAACTTTTTAGTAAAAATAAGATGTCAGAGCCCATGAAGTGCCTGAAAACCTTATGACATATAAGAGCACTATTGTCATTAGCTAAGGATTATTGGATTTGAAAGCAATATTTTGCATGTCAGATTAATATATACTTATGTTAATCATGATCAAGTGATTACTCAGTTGATTATTAGTGGACACTGCTATGCTCCAACTGACCAATTATTATCTCAGAAGTTAGCAATTGTCAATAGCCCCTGATAGTGCACAAATAACTAAGATACTAGTTCTGGAATCTTGAATTTGAAATTATGAGTGATTCCAAGAATCTGCATATGGTAAACAGCATTAATCTGATCAATCAATTGATTGATTGCTATGGGCTCTGCAATTTTTATTCCTTCTGGTTGGTGTTAATATGTACACAAATCCAAGCTTTTATACTCATGGTCTCTAATTCCCCACTTCCTCTTATTGACAAAACCTCACATATCTTGATATATATACTTGATTCATGTATAAGATAAAGATAGATTTTACCCATCTACCAATTCTTCTGTCTACACACAGTGTTCATTATCATGTCTAAAGGTATATTGATAGAACAAAATTAGGGAACTAACTACTAACAGTATATAAATTAACAGATTCCCATCAGTCATTTGTCTACTTGAGATGTGTAGCCACAGGTTTAAATTTGAAATGGGTTTATGAGATCCCATATTTTGATTAATTAAATTAAAGACCAAAAAATAACTTAACAGGACAAAATCCAAACTATATTCCATACTATGAACCATGTCTGTTGGATTTAACACTCTTGTGTTTTCTAAGCAGGATCTAAATCTATAATATTATATATTATCAAACTATAGCTTGCCTCTATTTGGCATAAATATTTTATTTTATAAATTATAAATTGGTTTTCAAATCTTTAAAAATGAGCAAAGTTAAGTGATCCTAAAACAAAACAAATTTATCCAAAGACAAAAATGATAAAGAGTGTATTTGTATTGATTGATAATATAATTTAGTGAAAATTAAATCTTTATTTTTGCACTAAGTTCAATTTTATTTTGACTTAAACTTAGTTTATAGAAAGATTTAAAAGCTACTGGATTAATTTTAATAGAATTATGGTGTGATTGTCAGGATACCAGGTGTACTGTGATGTGCCCTTGGGTTGGGAAGAGGCAGAGGCAGGTACAGACATAGCCCATCAAATGATGGGCCTAACTTTACCAAGTAGAATAAGGCCTTTCTGGCCACAAATCAAGGACCAGATGTTGACAAGGCAGAGTTGATCAGTCCTATAAGTTTTAGGTAAAGCACTCCAAGGAACTGGCTACTCTGTCCAGTGGCATTAGGAGTGAGTGGGGCTAAGGCATTTGGTTTGGGTATCAGGAGAGACTTCATTAAAACCAGGTAGACAGAAGGGTTGTTGTATTTACTTTGAATATGAGGTGATACACAGTAATGTCCTTGCCATTTAAACTAGGTAGTATAAGCCTTTGGGAGTATCTGGTCTGATTTAACAAAGTAAATCTAGTAAAGTCAACTGTTCATAATTGTGGTTGGGTGGATACTCAGTGAAGTTTACAGGACCAAAAGGGGCTTCAGGGGGTTGTAGGAGTCAGGTGCTTCTGGGTCTCCAACAGGGACTTGGTAGTCTAATTATGTGTGGGTGTATTAGTGTCTGGGTAGTTGCAGATGAAAGAGTATACTGTAAATTCAGAACCTAAAGGTAATAATACGGGATTGTCAAATTGGTTTTGTATGAACTCACCACTTAATGGAGTAATTTTCACTTCAGAACAACTTTCTTTTTTATATAAGAGGATGAAAAGTATTCCAGTAAGTTGGTGAGTTCACGCAAAAACAATTTGACAATCCTGAATTTTTACCTTTAGGTTCTGAATTTACAGTAAGAAAAAATAGGTTAATGTCAAAACCACAGGCTCAACCCGCCAGCAAGGTTCCAACCAAGCAGGTTTGTGACCTGCAATCCAATTACCCAGGCACTCAAAGCCAGACCCGGAAGTCAACTTGGATTACCAAATCAATCAACATGAACAAATGATGATCCCTCACAGTGGATACCTCAATTTAGCACTTGACTCATTAACAGGATCAAGCCACCCCCTCTTCCATCCAGCCGTGTGATCACCAATCATGTTCCTTCTATCCATAGATTCACAATAGCTATATAATCACTATCTCACAATAAAGATTATGATCTATCCTCTAAATATTTTCCCCTTGTAACTCTGCTAAAACAGCACAGTTACGACATTGGTAGCACAGGTAGGTTCTCCATCCTACCTTATCTTGAAAAATTCCGCCTGTTGCCTGCACACGCCGCAGCTAACAAATCCTTGACAGAATTATGTCTGGCCTCCCACCCAATTGGACGCTGTACACTCCTGGTACCAAGATACCTGATGGTTTTGTTCTCTACCAAAACACGGTGATCCTGCTACCCGCCTTCAATGCCCTGTCCGCCCTAGGGTTCTTTCAGGCTCCCTCATCAGCGCTACAACCAGCTGACAAGACCACCATGCCCACCTAAGTTGCACAAAGACTTTGCAGTGCTGCCTTGGAACCCTTTGCGTGGGCCAACAACAACAATGCTGCCGCATGGATTCAGTCCGCCCAAAGCAAGCTGGCTCAGATGGAATGCCCACAGCGGTTTTGGATTGTGGAGATTTCCATTTGTCTGACCCACTACGCTGGCACCTGGTGCAACAAGTGGCACAAAGAGCACACTGACAAGAACTGGGACACCTTTAAACAGGACTTCTTGGCAAGATTTGTGCTTAAGGATATGGCACTCATGACCATACGCCAAGTAAAGAACCTAACCCAGACAGGCACTGTGAAGGAACTTACCCGCGCCTACAAGGAACTCCGTCTCTGCGCCCCATCTGATATGGTCTTTGGCACTCCAGCAACACACCTCATGTACTACAACGCTCTCAAGTTGCACGTAATGAGACATGTGAATCTGGACCAAGTTACCAACCTACAAAGCTTGTATTGTGAAGCAGAAAAAGCGGAACAAACCTCTAATGCTCTGCACAAGGCACAGACTGGGAAACAGGAGAGACCCAAGGACTCACATTCAAGTGGGCGCTCCTTGCAACCACCTCCTGGAGGTAATGGTAACAACAACAACCACAAACCCATGGGATCAAATGGGAATAGGAATGGAAATTATGGCCAATCAAATTGTACCCATTTCTGTGTCACCGCCACCCAAGGCAACCAAGATGAGGGAAAAGCCCAGGGAGAGCACTAAGCAAGCCAAGCTCTCCCCACACAACTCCTGACTTGCCCAACAATGAATACCAACCCAAGGACATGGACCAATGCCCAATGATCCAAGTACCCTCGGAAGACCTGGTGCTATACACCATTGCCAGACATCCCAATAAATTGATGTCTTACCCTTTCCGCTTTTGCAGTTACACAGGCTCAGCACTCTTGGACTTGGGCGCAGATCAAACCTTAGTCAACAGCAGCTTTGTGGATAAATTTAAGCTGGCCACTAATCCTTTGGGGATTAAAATGTGGTCCTGGCTGATGAACATCACATTGCCGTGACAAAAGAAACTGCTCCCTTCTCTGTCATGCTCAAGAACCTCCACTCCATCATCCAAGGTCCTGTCATTGACTTCCCTAAGTTTGACATTGTACTGGGACTAGACTGGTTGCAGAGAAACAACCCTCACATTGACTGGGCAACCTCAGTGCTGACCATCAAGCGCAAAGGTGTCAATCACCAAATCTACCCAGACTCTGTAGACCAACTCCTACGAGACCACATCTTTGTACGCATCACAGAGACCTCAGATGAGAAGGAAAACCTGAAAGCTATTGACTGGGACTCCTGCCAGTATGAAATCATATACTTCAAGGATCATCAGGACACCTCCACGCCGCAAGATTGTGACATTGTGGCCCGTCACCCAGAAATCTTTAAGGAAGCGTTACCTGGGCTACCCCCTGAGAAGCACATCCAACACTCTATCCAACTCAAGGGGGCCGTACCCAAGGCACACCCCATTTACAGGCTGACCCCAAACAAGGACAACGCCCTGCGCGCCTATCTCAAGGAAGCACTGGAAAAAGGACTTATCTGCCCCTCACAGTCTCCCTTTGGGGCCGCCGTATTATTTGTGGCTAAAAAGGACGGTACCTTACGCCTGGTCACAGACTACTGCGCCTTGAACAAAGTCACCATTAAGAATTGTTACCCCTTACCACTAATTGATGATCTATTTGATGCCTTGGGAGGAGCCTCTGTCTTCTCCAAGATTGACCTAACTGCAGGTTACAATCAGATTTGTATCAAGGAGGAAGACATCCCCAAGACAGCCTTCCGCACCAAGTACAGTTCCTACAAATGTGTGGTACTTAACTTTGGCATGACCAATGCCCCATCCACCTTTGTAACCTTCATGAACAAAGTGTTTGCGCCACACATAGGCAGTCATGCCCTCATGTACCTGGACAATATCATTGTCTATAGCCCCTTGGTAGAGCAGCATCACAAGGACCTGGAGGAAGTCTTTGCAACCCTGGCACAACACAAACTGTTGGCCAAGCCCTCTAAATGCCAGTTCTTCCGGGAGCAACTACCCTTCTTGGGACACATAGTCTCAAAGGACAGCATCAAACCCAACAGTTAGAAGATACAAGCCATCTGCAAAATGCCACCTCCCAAGGACAAGTCAGAACTACACACCTTCTTGGAAATGGTGGCCTATGTATAGTGTTTCATACCTGACTGTGGCTTCTTGACCACCCCCTTGTCCGCCATAACAGGCACCAAGTCCAAGTTTGTATGGACCCCCCCAACGTGACCTCTGTTTCAGACATCTCAAGGAAAAGCTCACAACAGCACCCATCTTATAATACCCCAAACAAGACGGAGAATACCAGATGGAAACCAACGCTTCAGATGCATCCATTGGGGGAGTACTACAAATCAAGAATAGTGACAGTGATTTCCTGCCCAAAACCTATGAGTTGCGCAAATTGACAGATGGTGAGTGTCAATACCCAATCCACAACAAAGATTTGTTGGCCATTGTACACTGCCTAGTCAAATGGCGCTGTTACCTGGAACAGCAGGAAGAATTCACAGCACTAATCAACCATAAGTTGCTCATCTATTTCAAGACACAAGCAAACCTGTCACGTTGCCAAGTGTGATGGATGGAAATCTTAGAAAGGTTTGACATGCTCATCCAATATAAGCCCAGGGCCAAACTTGTCATGGCAGATGCCCTGTCCCGCCTGTATGTCCGCGGTTCTAGGGGAGAGAATGAGCTCAACCCAGACTGGCCTCTCCTAGTGCTCTGTACAAAAGACAAAGGGTTCCCTGCAGGCACAACCAATATCACCAGAGAAACAGTCATCAAGAATGAGCACCTCTTTGCTGACATATATGGGACTCTTCACAGAAAGATGACGGATGGCACTACCATTCCCTACATTCCCACACATCAACGAGTCAATACCATTCTTTGCTACCATAGAGATCTTGGACATACTAAGAGCCAAAATCTATACAAGTTCCTAAAACATAAAGCCTGGTGGCCAACCTTATACCGCAATGTCCAGGAAGTGCTAGAACAGTGTGAGGTCTGTGAAAAGTTTTCCAGAAGCAAAACCCCGCCTAAGTCTGTACTCCCCATTCAAACCCAACTACCGTTCAAGGTATGGGCTCTGGACATTGTGGGCCCCATGCCAGGAAAGCACAACAACAAAAATACATCATCACGGCCATTGATTTTGCAACAAGGTGGCCAGTAGCCCAAGCGGTGAAATTGCACACCAGTAAAAATGTCAGACAATTCATTGGCAAAGAAATAATCAGTAAGTTTGGAAAGCCAGAACTCCTGATAACCAATGGGGGCAAAGATAGACCTCCAAAAACACCAATGTGTACCTCGCCAAAAACAGGGTCAAACACACCGTCACAACACCATACCATCCACAGGCCAATGGACGTGTAGAGCGGCTTAACAGTAGCCTCTGCAAGCCTTAGCTAAACTCACCGCTGGGAGACCTGAAGACTGGTATAAGCAGCTACCAACTGCATTACTTGTGTGCCAAACCTGAGTGAACAGATCCACAGGAAAAAGCCCATTTGAACTAGTATACAGCACACAGCCTAATATCATTCAAGCATTGACAGGACCCAAACTGGAAATCCCAAGTCAAGTCCCCCCTTGCTCTGACCCTCAAATAATAGAGGCCAATAGCAAACAAGCAACCAAAGAAAAGGAACGCTTGCAAAAGACCTTCATTCCCATCTGTCAAAGACATGAAGTCTGGGTCAAAGTCTGGGTCATGAATGTTGACAAAAGCAAACTACAACTCAAAAAAGTAGGGCTAGCAATAATCCTAAAGGTAAATGACAATAACACTTACCTTGTGCAAGGGCTCAGGAAACGCAAGTAGAACAAGACGTTACACCACAACTTCCTACGACCTTGTAAAGCAAGACAGAAGCAACAAGAAATGGCCCTGCCTGCCACCAAACAACAACTGGTTCAATATGGCGCCCGGGCTCCTGACAACCTCCCTGACAACCTGCCTCCTGAGGAGGCCAACTTTCAGCCGGGGGTGTTGAAACCGCAGGCTTGACCCACCAGCAAGGTTCCAACCAAGCGGGTTTGTGACCCGCAATTCAATTACCCGGGCACTCAAAGCCAGACCTGGAAGTCAACTCAAATTGCCAAATCAATCAACATGAACAAATGATGATCCCTCACGGTGGATACCTCAATTTGGCGCTTGACTCATTAACAGGATCAAGCCACCCCCTCTTCCATCCAGCCGTGTGATCACCAATCATGTTCCTTCTATGCATTGATTCACAATAGCTATATAATCACTATCTCACAATAAAGATTATGATATATCCTCTAAATATTTTTCCCTTTGTAACTCTGCTAAAACAGCACAGTTATGACATTAAAAATGATTGTGAAGATTTCACATTGGTCTCTGAGCCTTGTATAGCTACTCAACTGTAGGTGCCTCTTGCTGCCTTTATTTGGTTATCTTGGTGGCATGTTTGGGCATCAGGGTTTCTGTCATCTAGTTAGAAGTCATTTTGCTATTATTAATATTGTCAATAATAATTTTTTGGCCTGCCAGCAGCTTATTTCTGCCCATCTGGCCATTGGTTGCTGAGAGATGGTTTACAGGTGACATGAAAGTGCTTTCAATTTGATTGCTATTTAAGGACTGACCAGAAATCCTTGGTAGGCTTGGCCTGCATTGTTCTTTAATTGGTTCCCAATTGGGAGCCCCAAATTACTTAGAAAAAATATTGGAGCCAATGATGGGTCCCACTCTCTCAGTGACAGTGAGGTTAGTTCCCACACCTGGATTTTTCTTGCTCTTATAATGTTGGGAGACCCTAAAGTTGGCAGAATACTGGGGAACAGGGACAATGAAAATTAGACCTACCACCCTGAATTTTGGCGCTGAGTGAAGTTTTTCACAAACAAGTGACTGTCTTGAAGCCTTAGTGCATTAACCAGAAGGCCTCTTTCACATGTAGAAAATGCTTAATTCAAAAAGTGACAAGGTCTTTCACTCTTCAACTCATGTAGTAATACAACATACACACATCTATCCCAAAGACAAAGGGAGGGTCAAAGAGACCAACCCTCTGAAAAGTATATTCCTGTTTACAATGAAACCCAACAGTCAACTATTTACACACCATCTTTTTACTGTTCTTTTTACTATTAAGATATTATCCAACCCTTTTCAGTAAAGGGCCCCAAGAAAATAACAGTTCATAACCATCTCCACCATTACTATCTTATTTTATATAAAAATAGAGATATAAACAAAAAACAAAAATACAATTAAATTATTCATTATTAAAATTTTATAAAAATATTAAAAATACGTATAAAGACGTAAAGCTTACAAATAGATATAAATTGAATTTGATGGTCCAAAATGTTGAAGACAAATTGGATGATTTCAAAGTATACACTAAATAAACTTATCTGGTTCAAAATCAAATAAAAAATATTGTATTAAATATTGGTTTTCTCAAAAACATGAATTTGATATTAACAAAAAGGATGTTATGCAATTTAAGTATATCTACATTTTCAAATACTGTGTATATAACTAAGGAGCTCTACTTCAGAATAATCAAAAAGCGGCTATAGCTTAGTTGGGAGAGCATCAGACTGAAGATCTGAAGGTCCCGCGTTCAATCCGCGGTGGGCGCATTTTTTTAACAATTTCCCTATACTCACTACTTTTTAAACATGGTTGAAACCCATGAAATTTAGAAACTGAGTCTTTACACTGGATTTAGACAACCTTTTATAAATGGGATATGCATATCGGCAAATGACCTGTAGTGGGTAAAAATTAGAACATGTTAATATGGTTAACAACCCAAAGCTATTTGGCTTGTGGTACTACTAAAGTGAGGTGTTTTAAATTGAATTTGAGCTGATATGTAAAAATGCTATATTAAAATGATAGTCTTTAAAAGTAACTTTCTGGATATTAAACATTAGTAAGAAAGGGCTCAAAAAAATATACTATGTCGTCATCAATTACAAGGGCTTTAATATCCAATATGTATATGATATTGTTGTGAAAATATAAATAAATTATGAATAAACAAAGAAAACTTAAATTGAAAGTAAAAAATCCAGGCTAGATTTAGAATCTTTATAAAGCAGCCATATTTATATTTAGGGATCAATTATAATTGTATTAATAATCAATAATAAAAAATAGTATAGCCCTTATGTTGTAATATGCTCACCTAACCATAGATTGGTTCAGGGCCCAACTAGACCTGCTACCCAATATGGACAACAAGCAAGAATGGTACTCATTCTGATAACACCCAAAACAGTTGCTCGATGTTCCACTCCTTCAGAATGGCTAGGATCAATCAAATCTTTCAACAACATAGTATGGACCATCATTTTTCTTAAGCATGCATGATGACTTGGTGTCCTTGAGAGAATAAAAAGCATAGTCTTGTTTAATCAGCATTGTCTTTTTGTATTAATACCCTTATTCCCTGTAACTTTTTTCATTAGCATACCTACACCAACTAACAAATTAACGATCTAAACATCATACCAAGAGCAAGTAATCTTACAAAAATAATTGAACCTTCAGGGCTTTCATTAAGAGTTTTCAGATCTGATTTTTTTGTAAATGTTTGGTATTGATATCTACAAAATAAGAAAATTTAGTTTTTAAAACTAGAATAATATCCAAAATAGAACTTGAATTAAAAAACTGTGACCTCCCCAACTCTAATACAGACTACAAAACTACCAAAAAATACATAAAGATCAAGGATTATATACAATCTAATAGACTGCTTGAGCTTCATATCATTATTAATAGCCCATATGATATTTATGATGTTATACACAACAAATAATTAGGGTTTTCACAATAATAGGTAAATAAGAGTATTATTCTAACATCAAATAATAATAATACAACTTAAAGAATATTCTATTATACTGTAAATTTAGAACCTGGACGTAAAAATGCAGGATTGTCAAATCATTGGTCCAAATTTCAAATCACTTTTGCAGGATGGCCTTTTTTTAATTAAATTGATTTTTTTGTGTATTTATTTAAATTTTTAAAAATGTGGGAACTCATAGACACTTTGCAAAGTTCAAGTCAAACTGCATATTTCCAAAGGACAAAATGAATCAGCTGGGATCAGTTTTGAAGTGTTCAAATCCATCAACCATTTCCATTAAGCTTACTATGTTTTTTGAAATTGCGGGATTGTCAAATCCAAGAACCAAATTTCAAAACACTTTTGAATACCACTAGTAAACTCAAATATTAATTGCAGGAACTGTAATCCAAATTTAATGTACAGTAAGCACACTAGGAAGCACCAACCCAAATTGAGAAGCTCCACCATGACTAAAATAAAATGAAAAATACAATCTCAACAACCATGTTTAGATATAAAAATTGATTAAACTTTAAAATTATCCAAACCCAGAAAGTATACAATATTATACACTTCAAATTACAGATATAGAAATTCTGTTACTATTCAAGGCTAAATCAAGAGAAAACAACTAATCACAACTAATTCAAAAATTCAAATAAATACATATGTAATCTAAAATATATAATTTTTATTTTATTTTTATGGACCAACAATTGCATTCCCAACCAGCTCCTGCACCAGCCTGCGGGGCAGCCTGTTCACAAGAGCATCCCAGAGGGTCCAAGAACAGACCCAGAACACAATTTGAGGGGAGTAATGCCAACACATAGGCCTCCTAAGGCGTCAGCACCAGCCAACCACCTCCTGTATCCCCAGCCAGTTCACCCAGCTTGAATCCCAGAAAGAAGCCGCTCTCAAGGCCTGCCACAAAAGTTACCCATACCAAGGTCACCAGTAACAATGAAATTACTTACACCTCTGCTGTGTACCCAGTTGTCACCTGGCCCCGCACTCTGGATCCAAGAGTTGCCACTTCCTGCCCTGTGTTTTTGATACATCATATGAGCCATTGGCCACAACTGAAGAGCCATCTGTGCCTATTGAGTATCCAATCATTGATAGCGCCACTGCAAGCAAGTGTGATCCCACCTTCTAAACAAAGGTCCTCATCATCTGTGTAGAGCCTTCTAGCCAGGATGCTGTGGTACCATCCAAGGGCCAGCGTCAGCTGACAGAAAGTGAGTGTGAAGCTCTCCTCAACTGCTTGAACAGGGGAATGGCAGTTCAGGATATTGCGTCCCAATTTGGTGTCACAGCCAGATATATTAGCAATATCAATAAAAAGTGCAGCAACACCGGGAAAATTGCCAAATCTACCAAAGCTAAGCAGCAGCCCAAAATCCTTCTGCCCATTCATTTTGAGGCAATCAAGCAGTGGGTAATCAAGGATTGCCACCTGGACACACTTGCTGTCCAATTAATGCTTGCCACAGATTTTGGGCTTTCTGTCTTCAAAACACTTGTATACAAAGCAATGGTTGATTTGGGCTTCTCCTGGAAAGTACTGAGAGTTTTGCTGTATAATATTGATGAGGAGCTCCTTTCAGGGAAGCTTCAAATATGTAATTTAAGAAGATGATAGGTATCTTTTATTAGATAATACTTTAGACTTATATAGCTTTAGCTGTGGCAGAGATTTAGTTGGATAAAACCTAGGGGTTGGTCATGTGAAGGATGGTTTTGAGTCACTGGATACTTGGACAGTCATGTGATATTGCTTTGTTGCCATTTCTGGTATGTCAAACGGTATATTAGAAGGGCACCAAATCAGGCAATGGCTGGATGTTAAGTGGGTTGGCGGTAGCCAGAATACTTGTACATCCAGATCCTTGACAATAGAAACAGCGCCAAGACCATCAAGGATTGACACATTTATGCCAAGACCTATATGGCTCTTAAGCAGACCAGTAATGTCCAGTTCTTTTATATCAAAAAATTGTTGTTTTATTCCTCACTCAGGTCTAGGCATGGGTGGGTTGAGAAGGGGTCCAAGGATGGTATAGCACATTTTGCAGCTGTCTGTTCCCAGAAATATTTGATGGTAGCGCTTCTGGGTCCTTGCGGGTTGGAATAATATCAAATGATCAAGGGTTCCCACAATAGCAGGACTTTTCTCAATTTTCTTCAAGCCATAAAGGAGTACCTCCAAATCAATTACTACGGCACAACCAACATTGTTCTGTTGGATAATGTCAGGCTCCATAAGGTGAATTTGGTTGTATCAGAGTTCCCACCCATCAACAGAAATAGCCATTTGGCCAGCCACTGCCTGGATGACTGCCCAATGAGACTCCTCTTCCTCCCCCTATATTCTCCATTCCTAAACCCAATTGAGGAGGTCTTTGGGTGGATCAAGAATAAGGTTAAAGCAGAGCTTCCATAGGAAACAAAAGATCTCTTCAACATTCTTGAGGTCAGTCAATTTGAGATGCCACCCAATGTGATGGTGGCTTTTTACAAGCACTCAGAATCATTCCTTCCCAAAGCCCTTGCCTCTGAGCCAATCAAATAAATGGGCGCTTTGTTATTATTTTTATTTATTTTGGTTTTAATAGGACTCAAATAATTTCATTTATATATAATGAATTAATGTTGAATTTTTTTATAGACATATAAGAATTTGTATGAAAGATAAATAAAATTAATTATAATAGATATAGAGATTCATATTTTTATTATAATGCACCAACTAGCGTATTGACTGTAGAGCTAACAAATAAATAAAAATAAAAAAGATAGAAATAGATTAATTTTATTTAAATAATTATAAATCATTTTTAGTACCACTAACTTTTTTAAAAGCCACAGATTTGACCTTGTGAGGCATCACCCAATCCTTATTATTTCAGTGCCACTAAAGCCAAACAACACAAAACCAATGATTTTCATGTATATCAAACTAATTAGTACAAATGAGGTAGGACACACCATTTCAAAAACAGCACTTTGATTTACGCCATCTAGAATTTAATTCAAGATGTTGTTTTTTTGCGTAAGTGATTTAGAATCACAAAAAATAAAATAAACAATAAAATAGATAAAATTACATATACCTTCATAATGCGACATCTCAAATTTACGCCATCTCAATTCTGTCACTTCAAGTCAAATTAATTAAATCTTATTTTGCTAACTTTATTTACATATGAAATCACTTAGTGTAGGATGTGTTTACACCATCTCAACATTACATCATTTTGAATCACACCATTTACCTTAAACTAAAATAAGCTGATACCTGAACTAAAATAAAGCCTGTGGTATAGTGTCAGCAGATGTTCCTATAGTATTAATCTAAGACACTTATACTAAGAACAACCTAAAATAGACGCCACTATGATAGTCCTTCTAGTGATTGTCATTGCTGGGTAAAAAACCAGTTTTGTTATATGTAATTTATAACTTTATTATACATGGATACATTGATAAGGGTTTCCTCAATAAAATATTTTAATAGTGATTTTAATATGGAAGGGGGTGATTACGCCATTTCAATTTACGTCACTTCAAATTCCACCAAGTTTCATATCACCCAATCAATTCAATGCACACAATGGATAGGGGAAAATAAGGGGAAATTACCTATGACACCAGGCTACACTATATTGATTCCTCCACCACAATTCTTGCTTTCCACTTTTTAAAAGTACATATTAACTTCAAATACCATATTAATAAAAAATGTAAGAAAACAGATGAAACTTTGCAAATATATATTTTTTAGCCTCCTCTAAACAACTAGGTACTTTTTAACCCCAGTTGTATAAGCTAGTTTTTGAGAAATTCAATTTTTACTCTTTGGCCCAGTTGAGGTAGCTCCACTGTAAATTTGTTAATTTAATATAAAAATGGTCAAAAACACTATGTTTTTGAGCTACGGCACCTCAATTACGTCACTTCAAAAACGCCATCTCTAGAGCAAGTTTTCAGTCAAAACTCAAAGTTTTGCTTACTTGCGTTACTAATAAAAAATTATTTTTAAAAAATAAAAACATTGAAATTTTGATATTATATAGTTTTTGATCTTCTCTACAATTCTATGTAAAAATATTGATACTTTTATATTAAAACATTCTCATTTTTTATTTTAAAAACAACCCCCAAATTGCTCATATTTTGATGCTAATTCACTTTTAGATGCCTCCCAAGTCAACTGCCAAAGCTGCGCCCAAGGCCTCTAAGGTCTCAAAGTCCAAGACCACTCCTCCCAAGGCCAAAAAGGACAAGACAGCCCCAAAGAAGCAGCCTTCTAAGGCCAAAGCTCTCCCCAAGACCTCAACTCCATCACCTGACCCAGAGGAAACCAGCCCTACCCCTCACCACTCTTCCTCTGTATACGCCCCCTCAGACCCCTAAGAGAAGCTGTTTGAGTTCAATTGCCACTCTGATCCAACTTCAGAGCCTGAGGATGAAGAGGAGCAGGATCCTAAGCCTGGTGCTCCTGCAGATGAGCCAATTGAGCTCTGGAATCTTAACTTCATCCACAATGTATGCAATCAAAATGGCACCTTTGCTGTGCCAACAACGTACCCTATCAGCTATCCAATTATGACTAAGAAAGAGGGTACCAGCTTTGTCTACAAGGGTTACAGTTTCAGTAGTAATGTCAAGAAGAAACCCATCTGCCAACATCACTTCAAATGTGATAAAGTTGGCTGCCCTGAGAGGCTCATCACTTATGGGTTTACAAGATTCAAAGCCCTAACTGTTAACCACAATTTTGCAAAGCCTTTTGATCCTCTCTATCAACTTATTCACTGGTTTTTTTGCCAGGTGATTCCAATAACAAAGGATCAAACTGCAACTGAGGTTGTCAACAATGCACTCCTTAATTTAAATGTTACCCAACTAGCAACTGTTAGTGGCGCCTCAAAATTATAGAGATATCTCACTAATCAGAGATATTCTCTAAGCACTGAAGGCATCAGTGCAAGCTCCATTGACCAATTGATCATTACTGAAGAGCAAAAACTATCTTGCCATGAGTAGAGATTCCTTCTTCATGATGATGATCAGCATGCCCCAGAGCGTATCATCTGCTTTGCAACAAGCCAGGATCTGCACAACCTCCTCAAGTGCAAGACCTGGCTTGCAGATGGAACTTTCTCAACCTGCCCAAAGCTCTTCAGCCAGCTTTGAAATATTCATGGGCAGGTTGGTAATCTAGTTCTTCCCCTTGTCTTTTTTCCTTCCCAACAAGAAGCAGGAAACATATGTCCGGGCACTCATGATTTTAAAGGCCAAGCTTGATGAAATCCTCCCAACCATTGAAGAGGAGCCCAAGGTGACCAGAGGGCGCAAGAAGAAGACCCTATCCCAAGCAGAAGATGTCCCCACCCCCAAAAAGCAGCCAGAAAGACTTCCCTACCATGAATATCTGGTAGTGGATTTTGAACAGGATCAGGCAAATGCCTTTATCTGTGTTTTTAAGAGCTCTCCTCAGGGATGCTACTTCCACTTCTGGTAGGCAATCAGCCGCCACCTCCAAAAGTGCTCTGAACTTCATGAGCTGGTCTACACTGAAGGAACCAAAGAAGCAAAGGACTTTTTAATTGCTTTGCTGCCCTTGCCCTTGTGCAAAAGAAGGAGATCAATGCCTTTTATGATGCCCTTCTCCGCCATCCTTATATCCAGGCCAACCAGGCAGCCTTTTCTCCGTTCATTGAGTATTTTGAAACTCAATGGGTTGGAGTGTTTCAGGGAGCACACCATATTAGAAAAGACAGCAACTCAATCACCTGGAACTGTTTCAAGAAGGCCAAAGACGGCCTCATCAAGACCACCTCTTCCCTTGAAGGGTGGCATAGCCAGTTTGCTACAAGGGTTATGGTTAATAAACCTAAATTCAATAAGATCATGGTTCATTTAAAAATCCAGCAGGCCATCTATGCCCGCCTCTTTAAGACTGGTATTAAGACCAAAGGCAACCCCTCCAAGCAGACCAAAGCGGTGAAAAAGTACACTGAAATCAGCAAGGTGGTCCTTGCCTACTATCCCAAGGATAGCAAGCTTGAGCATCTTCAAGCCATCTCAGTTGCTCTTTCCACTAATGTTTGAGCCTATTTCCAATAAATAATACTTTATCTTCTCTCTTATTTCCTTTACTTTTATCATTATTTAAATTTTTTGGTATTTGGTACAATTATATGCTTATTTTAAAGTATAGTTTGTAGTTAAAATAGATGAAAATAGTTTTTTTTTTGGGATTATTTTAACTTTTGGGCTTTACGCAACTATGTTGCTACTAATTAACCCCATTTTTATTGCAGATTTAGAATTCTGAGGCTTTTTAAGTTTAGAAATGTTTTTTGAATTTTATTTTTTGGGAATTTTTGGGTAATTTTTGGAGTTCAAAAAATCTAAAATTTTAAAACTGTTTTTTCTTAGTTGAAATGCCGTAAATCAAAATGGCGTTTTTACTATAAAATTGAGATAGCTAAAAATCAAGATGGTGTATTTCAAGATGGCGTTTTTTGAGATGCCGTTTTTGAAATGGCATGTCCTACCCAAATGACGTGGGTTTTTCATAGCAAACCTATTTATTAAATAATACTAAAAGGGAAATGTAATTCAAGTTCTAAACAATCACTTGTTTAGAGCATAAGTGGAGCAGGCAGCTCAATGCAGATAAATAGAGCATGTATTGTTTAACTATGTAATATATGAACCTGTACTTGACAAGAAACTAAATAAACAAATTTTTAAATCATATTTCATTATTTCACATGTTTGCTTACTATAACTACTGAATTGTAATATATTTGCATATATTACAATTATAAAAATAAATATTAAATTTAAATATTAAAATTAAAATTTAAAATAAATTAAACATAAAATAAAAATAAAAATAAAAGATAAATTGCAAGGGAAGATAATATATTAAGGGGATGCTAATTGCAAAGGGGAATGCAATTTGTCAGGAATTTATACTGACTTTGTTCTACCTTGTTTACCTTGGCAATCCGCCAAGCCAATAATTGTAGAAGCTTCTGATATATTGTTAATAGGCCTAATTGATCTAAGAAGCCCTCATAGCATAGATTCAGATTACTACTGCAAGAACAACCAGGAATACAATAACTCATCAATTATGACTGGTTCCCAATTGGCTAGAGTTATTCCAAAATACTCTGGAAAACTGCTGGGGTAGTAATTATGGAGTCCTCCAAATATCAAAAGCATATGATTGATTTGCAAGCAAACCACCGGTGCCAGTGCAAATCAATGCCAGAAAAGTTGCCTATGAACAAAATAATATGCGCTAAAAATAGAGTAATCAATTAGCGCCCTCACCGCCGGCATGCTTATAGATTATGCTCTATTCTATGACAATCAAGTACCCAGCGCAGGGTACTATGATATGGAATCCCATGCCATCACATGGATGCCTGACTCTGGAGGTTGATGCTGGCAGTCTGGGGATGAAAAGACTGATCAAGCAAGAGTTTGAAGCGCCAGATGATCTTATCCTGGCAAGAGAGCGCAAGCTCTATAAAAGCCCTTCCATTGGACTAATGGAAGGCAGACAATAATAACCCTTGCCTACTGTAGAACGTTTTCACAGTAGAAGAAGACCATCCAAGTTCAAAGACCTTCATCAGTGCTTGAAGAACTACACAAGCCGCCCGTATAGCTAGCCGCTTGTAGTTGTATCCCTTGTCATTGCTTGCCATTGCAGTGCCAAGGAAAATCCAGACATTGCAAGTAACACTTGTTGCCATACAAGCTGATATAAACATAATGACCAATAAATCTATATTACACACCAAAGCAAACAATTATCAGACTGCCAGGTCTGAGAGCATAATCAAAAGTTCTGACAGTAGTGCTCACTATAATAATGAGTTACCTGCGCTGTCTGTTGTTGGAAAGTCTTTGCCCCACCACCCCAGCTTTGTTGATAAGTATGGGGGGCTACATGGAAACCAGCAATGCAGAACAGGATGCGTCCCTCCACTTGGAGATTGCTCCTTACCAAGTACCAGAAGTACCAGTAGACAAAATCAACCTTGACATCACTGGTACAATGGTACAACACAAACCAAGGGCCTACACTATCGAGGACGTGCAGTCACTCATGGACGCCTTGATGCAAGGCTATAAATCCATGAGTGACAAACAACAGGATAATGACTATACCCTGTTCACCACCACAAGGTCCTCCAAGCATTTGTGGTCCACCTTCAGAAGTTACCAAGAGGCCAGTAGTACACAGCTAGGCCTCCTTCTGAAAAGAGAAGGAGTCAACAGAATAACTGATGTTCTCTTGTACTTTGTACACCCCGCCATTAAGCATGTCCAGCAATTGATGGCCCACCAAAATCTTGACCTCAAAGAGATGGGTTGTTTCAGGATCAAAATCCAGCATGCTCACGCCGCCCTGGTTCACCAGCTGAACTCTAGCTTCTACACTGTGCAACAGGCTGTGGGTAGCATCAATGAAGCTGCTTTTTCCGCCCATTATTGTGTGGATGAGATAGTTTCACAGTTCAATAACCAGGTAGTGCAAGTGGTGGCTGGAATCCTTGATTCCTGCGGTCTGACCCCTCAATGGGCTTCAGACGTAACCTGTCATAGTGTCAACTTGGCAGAAAAGGTACGCTTCCTGGCCTGCCAGTCTAGTGTGGACAAAATAGCAGACCAACAAGACAAGCTGCATAGCATGGTCTCAGAAAACAGCGCCTGCCACAAGGAGTGCCAGAACAAGATCATTTCCTGGGTAAATAAATTGGTCAAGAAAGTGAACCTTATGAAGGGGAAGTCAGCTTCTCCTGCCTTGGATTGGTCCCAGGAACAGCATGCCTGCTGTATCAAACACAAAGCATATATCAATAACAAACACAATGTGTGGGAAACAATAGAGACTGTTTGCGCCCTGACAAATCAGTTATACCAGGATTTGGAAGATAGCTGCTCCCAGGTTGCTGCCCTCAAACACAAGTTGGATGCCTACAGCAAGCGTTTGGACCTACTGGCTTCAACCACTTTGCTTATGGAAGGGAACCATAACAATCTCTTGGAACAGTTGCAATCCAATGTTGCTGCCAGAAAGGACTTTGAGGCTAACGTATTGGCCAGGCTGAACAGATTAGAATAGGCAATGTTATCCGATAACAGCTTGTCAGTAGAAGATAAGCAGAGCCCAGTACCAAAATCTTCTCCTGAGCAACAAAAGGCATCATCTCCTGAATTCTTTGATTTTACCTCAGACCATGGCACCAATGATAGTTGAGGGACCTGCCACGTCTCCATAGGAGTTGCCGCCTTGCCGCCACTTACTCCACTTACTGGTCTCTGCCCCGTCAAGCCAGTAGTAGAGTCACGTGAAGAATTGACCATCCCTGACCACAAGTTCAAGCCATTGAACTTGCCGACCTTCAACCATAAGAGTAATATCAAAATCTTTATTTGCCTCTTCAAGATGTCTATGTGTGGGGCTTCAGATCACATGAAGGCCACAGCTCTAATCAACGCTTTGGTCCCCGCCAGTGTAGATGTGACATGCCTCTCCTCCCAACAGAAGAATGGTCTTATGAGGATGCCAAGATTGCAGTGATTGAAGAGTTTGGGAGTGAAACCAAGCTATAGGCAAGGAAGGCCAAATTCAGCAATATTGCTTTCAAAAAATATGAAAGTGTACAAGATTTTGCTGTCCACTTCTATCACGAGGCCCAGGTACTCTTGGGGGAAGGAGTACTCACTGATTTGGACTGCTGTATCACAATGAGAAGAGCTCTTCAGCCTTACAGAGAGCTCTTCAACATGATGTTCCCAGTACTGGATCAGGCCAACAACACCCAGAAGATCACCAGTTATCTGGGTTGGCTTGGTGCCCAATTTGATGCTCCCAACAAAGGAATGGTCAATCACAATGGTTCTGAAAATTGCGGAAGAAATTGAGACTGCAACAGATCTGTCAAGCTGCCTGAAGGGGAGAAGGACACTACTACAAAAACCACTGGAGAGGTGAAACCTTACAACTCCAACATCACCTGCCAGAAGTGCAACAAGAAGGGGCACAGGGCAAGTCAATGTCAGTCAAAAGGCAAACTTCCTAGTGTCAATGTTGTAATAGAAACCGAGGATAAAAATCAGGGAAAAGCAAAGGCGGGCCAGTAATGGAATATAATGCACCTGCCATTCCCTCAATTATTCCAAAAGAACCTGACCATGATAAACCAAAGGAGCCCACCAAGATTGCCGCCAAGACTGTCAAGGAACCCGTCAAGGAACCCGCCAAGCCTGCCAAGGACCCCACCAAGAACGCCGCCCAGACAGAAGAATTGCCTGGATACTTTGCCCTTAGCCAAGATTCTGAGGAAGACCCTGTCCACCAATTGGTAGCCAACAACCTGTACGCTATACCTGCCCATGGAAGAGGAAGACCCCAGAAGACTACTGCCAACACAGTAGAAGTAGTGTCCAAACCTTATGCTGCGCAAGTGCAAGAAACTTGTTTGAACAATAGCCCTAATGTCTCCAGCACCATTCCTAACCTCAGGGGCGTCCAATTGACAATACCTCTCAAAACCATTGAGAACAACTTCCCTGAAATTGGGCAGAGTCTTAAGCAGTACTTTGACACCCCGGCCCTCCTCAGAATTCACTTATTAAACCTACAGTCTGAAACTTACTCCAAGTGTACCTATGCCAACATTTCTGTTAACAAGGTGAAAGTAAGAGCAATTATTGACAGCGGGGCACCAATCAATATAATTTCCACACACCTGGTCTAAAAACTAGGACTGGCTCCTGATATTGCACACAACAGAGTCTACGGCGCTGCCAGGTTGCATACAACAACTTCCAAAGGAGCATATAGTGCAATTCCAATGCAATTTGGATTTTATAGCTGTCTCCTCTCCCGCTGTTGTCCTGCCCAGTCAAAACTACAATGTTTTGATTGGCACTGCCTTTATGCGGAAATATAGCGTGAATATTGATATGGAGAACAACACCTTCACCATATTGAAGCAGACCATCCCTCTTTATTACACCAAAGACGCTGCCAGCATCAAGGAGAAGCTGACAATTAATTTGGCGTATAAGGATGGGATTGTAGCTGTTCCATACAAGAAGAAGGGGCGTAAGAGCAAGAAGCTTCCAAACAAGATAAAAGAGCACAAAGATATTCCACTTTGTTCTCTGGTGACCTTCACTCTCAAGTCTGGCACACAGCATGTTGTGCCAACAGGGCTGACCCTGGAAATTCCCAAAGGCTTATATGGGGAAATACATCAGCCTTGGGGAAGATCAAGGTTTGAACCCTGCGTAGCGCCTGGTATAATTATACCAGGGCATGGAGAAGTACACATCCTACTTGCCAATCTCCAGGATCACAATATTTATGTGAAGAAGCATCAGATAGTAGGATTCATGCACCTTCTACCAATTGAAGAATTGGCCAGCTTCAAATGTATTGGGGACCTATCAGAAATAGGGTTACCTGACCAAGTCAAAGCCAGCGCCTACGTGACTACTCCCCTGGCCGACCTGTCCTCCTTAAGTCAAGAGCAACAGGAACAAGCAAGTGCCCTGTTTGAGAAGTACAGGTGCATCTTTACCAAAGATGACTTTGACCTGGGTTGCGCAGCAGACGTCACCCATCATATTGACACAGGTGACAACAAACCAATTTGGCTCCGCCCCATTTGATGATCAAAGGCCACCAAGGAAACCGTCAATGAGGAAATCCAACAGCTCCTGGATAGAGGAATGTTGGTCCCATCTAAGAGTCCTTGGGCGTTGCCCATCCTTATAGTAAAAAAGAAGGATGGAAGTAACCAAGTAATCATAGACTACCGACACCTAAACTTGATCACCAAGAAGGACTCCTACCCATTGCTGAGAATTGATGACGCTTTAGACCGCCTGGGAGGTGCAAAATTCTTCTCCACAATGGACCTGATTTTGGGGTATTGGAAGATTGAACTGCCTCCAGAGGAACAAGAGAAGTGTGCCATTATCACTTCCCAAAGGCCTTTTCCAACCAACACAAATGCCTCAAGAATTGTGCAACACACTGGTAACTTTTCAACAAGCTATGGACACTATCCTGGGAGATCTCAAGTTGTCCTGTGTCCTTGTGTATATGGATGATATTAACGTCTTCTCTAGACCGTTCACAGATCATTTGGAACACTTGGAAGCTGTCTTTAAGCAACTCATAGACACCAACTTGAAGATAAAACCTAGGAAGTGCTAGTTCTTCAAGGATCAGCTGGAATACTTAGGATTCATGATCAACACAAAAGGACTACAGCCACAACCCACCAAGATCAAGGCTATCACCAAGATGAAGACTCCCAAGAGCAAAAGGGACATCCAGGTGTTCCTAGGCATGGTAGGTTATTATCTCAGGTTTATTCCAAATTTCTTGAAAACAGGTGAACCCCTCTTTCATCTACTTAAAAATGGGGTGCCTTTTACATGGACTTCCGCCTGCCAGACCACCTTTGACTCCCTACAAACCAGCCTCTCTGGCAGTCAGTGTGCTTATGCATCCTGATTTTACTAAGTCTTTTGTAGTACATACTGACGCCTCTCTAAGTGCGCTTGGGGAAGTATTATCCCAGAACAATGATGATGAAGAAGAACACCCAGTTGCCTATGCCAGTTGCTCTTTGAATGTCCATGAGTGGAATTACACAGTAACAGAACGTGAATGTTTGGCAGTAATATATTCCTATAAACAGTTCCAGGTATATCTCCATGGAGTCCATTTCACAGTGGTTACAGACCACGCCAGTCTAAGCTGGCTCCAGAATCTTTGTGAACCAGAAGGCTGCTTAGCACAATGGGCTCTAAAACTACAGGCGTGTGACTATAAGATAGTACATTGGCTAGGATCAAAGTATCAGAACGCCAACTGTCTATCCCAACTTCTGACTGTCAATATTGTGTCATCACAGGCTGATATACTGTATGATAAAATGTTAACTGGCCAGTTCAAAGACAAACCTGATGAGATCCAGGCCATTCTCTGGGAATTGATGAAGGACTGTAGAGTAGAGGATGGTAAACTGTACAAATACCATCAGGGGAATAAGTACGTTTTCTCCCGCTCCTCAGAAAGATTGTCTCTGATCATGGCTGCCCATAAAGCTGTAGGCCATGGCGGTTTACAAAAAACTGTTTGTCAATTACAGCTTCACTATTATTGGGAATCTCTACTGTTCAACACAAAGGAAACCCTGACTTGCTGCTCAGAGTGCCAACACAAGAAGCCGTTTGTACCCAAGCACCAATATTAGGCTGTTGAGCCCAAATTTGCTTGTCACACCGTCAGCATAGACGTAGTTGGCCCTCTTCCAATGTGCGTTGGTTGGCTCAGATATATTATTGTAGCCATAGATCACCTTACCAAATGGGTTGAGGTAAAAGCCCTCCAACTTGTTAGCGCAGAAGCAACTGCAAGGTTCATCTTGGAACGCATTATCCACTGTCATGGTTGCCCACAATTCATCCTCACAGACAATGGCACTAATTTTACGGCCAACATTATTCCAAAGCTTAATGAGTTCATGGGCGTGAGGGGAGTGCTCTCTACCCCGTACCATCCAGAATCAAATGGGATGGTTGAGAGAGCAAACAGCACCTTGGTGAATATCCTTCAAAAACTGGCAGATAAGTGTACCTCCAAATGGTATCTTTTCCTGCCAGCAGTTGTGTTTGCATATAACATCTCCATACATAGCACAACCAAGTTTTTGCCCTTCCAGCTCATGTACAGTTGACGCCCTGCCATACCGCCAATACTGTTCTCCACAATGGGCAACCCCAGGGAGATCACCTACAATCAGTACATGACAAAGTTAGCAGATAAATTAATTAAACTTCAGGCTGAAGCTTTTACAGAAACTGCGCTGGCCAGAACAAGAGGACACCAGCAAGATAATTCCAACCGCCGCGCTCTGCCAGAATTCAAGGTTGGAACCCAAGTATCCTATCATGATAAGGTTATAGGAAGAGCACACAAGCTTGACACCATCTGGAAAGGCCCATTTGAAGTCATTGAGCAAACAGGCCAAGACGCTTATACCATCAAGGACGCTTCAGATGGACAACTCATAAATAGAGTCCACGCAAGGTTCCTAAAACCTTTTCACACTTTGCCAAATAATGGCATCTAAGTCAGATTTCTGTACTTTCTAAAAGATACAAATAAAGCTTTTCAAATTGATTTTTATTGGGTTAATATAACAGAACAAGGTTAGAGGTTGCCCTCCTGGTAATTGTTGTCATCATTGTCATTGTCTTCTTCATCTTTTTCTTCCCTCTCTCCTTGTCTTCTTCTGAACCCTCTTCTTGGTTGACCGGGCTGGCACGCTGAGGCCCAGGTGTCACCACTGACATATCAGGCTCTTGATCCCCAGCCAAAAGCGCCACATCTTGAGGTAACAATTTGAAGGGAAAGCACCAGCTTTCTACAAACAGGAAGACAGCCATGCACAGCCACAACTTCTTGTGAAAAGGGGAGAGATACAAAAAGGAAACAAGGGGCAACAGAATGGACTTGAAGTCCCAGTCAACCCACCAGAGTCCGCCCTCAAGGGAATAGCCACATCCCAAAATAAGGCAGTCCATGATGAAATCATCAATTGAAAGATACTCATCTGGAAGTATTGCCTTAATATTACCAACAGAGTTTATTAGCTTTTCCCAATGGGCAGCCATCCTTGCAAAGCTGCATGAGGAAGACACAGGTCAGGTGTCAACATGAAATCCCCACAAAGAACCATAGCCTGTACCGCGGCTTTTCAATCACCATTATGGAATGCATCCCAACACCGGCAGACCACCTTTCCAAGGCAACTATTCCGCTGATCCCGGTTGTCTACCTGTAGCTTCTGATAGACTGCCAGAAACGGGGGAAGATGCTGGAACCAGGATTGAATTATCTGGTTGGCTATTTGAATGACAAACCCTTGGTCCAGCTCATCCACAGGATCACTATTACACAAGACGTCAACAAGATTTAGGAGGTTGTGCCAAGGCGCTCTGCAACACTTTGTTGTTGACAGAAAAGAAGCCAAAACTTGAGGTTGTGATACGTGCCTTCAAGTCCTGCCGGGGTCTCTGCTGGAGCACAACAAAGAGGAACTGGCAACACAATTTGAAGCCTGAGAAAAGGACACTGCAATCAAAATTGGGCTCACCAATTTGGTATTGAACTGTTGGTAGGTTGCCAAATGCCGCTTGAGATTCGGAAGACCCCTGCACATACGCCTGGGTATTGGCAGGCTGCTCCTCCAAATTGCCCAAAGGGATTTGCGCACTCCACTGAGTTGTTTCTACTTGGAATGTCGGGGATTTGGGACCTGGACACGCCTGCTTGTGAGGAGGCTCCTCATGGCCCATGCCAGTAAAGATTGTACTGGTATCCCTGTCACAAAGCCCACAAATATGTACCTTCTTGGCATTGTAGGACATGGCTTGGAACAGGGCCCAATCAGAAACCAACATAGCAGCAATGATGCTGCGTGCATCAGTGACACAGGAGGTGTTGGAAGCGTTTGATTGATGTGACATTATGATTCTTTGATTATTTTCTTGACAGTAAAACTAAGTCAAGTTGGGAGAAATTCCAGGAATTTATACTGACTTTGTTCTACCTTGTTTACCTTGGCAATCTGCCAAGCCAATAATTGTAGAAGCTTCCAATATATTGTTAATAGGCCTAATTGATCTAAGAAGCCCTCATAGCGTAGATTTGGATTACTACTGCAAGAACAAACAGGAATACAATAACTCACCAATTATGACTGGTTCCTGATTGGCTAGAGTTATTCCAAAATACTCTGGCAAACTGCCGGGGTAGTAATTATGGAGTCCTCCAAATATCAAAAGCATATGATTGATTCACAAGCAAACCACTGGTGCCAGTGAAAATCAATGCCAGAAAAGTTGCCTATGAACAAAATAATATGCGCTAAAAATAGAGTAATCAATTAGCGCCCTCACTGCCGGCATGCTTATAGATTATGCTCTATTCTATGACAATCAAGTACCCAGCGCAGGGTACTATGATATGGAATCCCATGCCATTGCATGGATACCTGACTCTGGGGGTTGATGCTAGCAGTCTGGGGATGAAAAGACTGATCAAGCAAGGGTTTGAAGCGCCAGATGATCTTATCCTGGCAAGAGAGCGCAAGCTCAATAAAAGCCCTTTATTTAGACTAATGGAAGACAGACAATAATAACCCTTGCCTACTGTAGAACGTTTTCACAGTAGAAGAAGACCATCCAAGTTTGAAGACCTTTGTCAGTGCTTGAAGAACTACACAAGCCGCCTGTATAGCTAGCCGCTTGTAGTTGCCTACCTTGTCATTGCTTGCCAGCGCAGTGCCAAGGAAAATCCAGACGTTGCAAGTAACGCTTGTTGCCATACAAGCTGATATCAACATAATGACCAATAAATCTATATTACACACCAAAGAAAACAATTATCAGACCGCCAGGTCTGAGAGAAGAACCAAAGGTTCTGACACAATTATTCTGGGGTATTATACCCAAAATTAAAATTTCTGCTAATGTATCTAATTGGGACCACATACTCTTCTGTACGTGGTGGATAACTCTGGATGCAATTGCTAGAGGGGTGGCACTCAGCTACCTGGTGGTTGCTGAGCGTCTTAAACTGTAAATTCAGAACCTAAACATAAAAATGCGGGATTGTCAAATCCTTGGTCTAAATTTTGAATCACTTTTGTGGGCAACTCAGCTGAGTGAAAATTAAAATATTTAATAAAATTAACCATTTAATTTGACTTTTTTTTTGGTTTATTTAAATTGGCAAATTTTGAATCCCTTGAGCAGATAACTCAACTAACAAAAGACAAAACTCAGCAAACAAATGCAGGATACATGAATCAGAAATGCGGGATTCTAATGTAAAATTTGAGATTTCCTGTATGTCTAACAAATCATAGATAATATATAAAAATTAAAAATTTGAAATTGCGGGATATTAAATCCAGGAACCAGATTTAAATCAAAAATGAGGTGAATTTTTAATAAATATAATTTATGAGCATCTCAAACATGAAGTCAAATGATCTAGATTTGATTTGTGATAATTCTTTTAGGAATCATAGGCATTCTCAAAAATTATCCTATTTCTTTTTAGGACAGCTAAAATTTGTGACAGAAATCACTGGATAATATGAAGCCGTTTCTAAATGATGGGGAATTACCACCCAAATCCACATAGAATTGATGATTAACCACCAACACGGCTTTAAATATCTTTTTGTAAAATTTCCAATTTAAACTCCAGGATTAAGTAGAACAATCAATCCTAACCAGAGTAAACCAAGATAAAGGACCTGGGAAAGAATCAATGTATCTTCAGCGTAGAATTCTGGGCATTGAGAAGTGACACAATTTTCATTTTCCAGAATGGGGGGAGGAGCTACAAAATTGGCTGGCATGAAATTAACATTTTGCGGCGCCGGCAACAAAGTTCCAGATGCTGGGCCCCATCTTCCTGAAATGATTCTGTTCAGAATCATATTGTACAGGATATACCGTAACAACCCAAGCACAGGATGCATTTTTAAAATTTAAAATTAGAACTTTGGATAATTGATTTTTATTGAGTAAATTTAGAAGGACTCAACTCTTAGAGTTGAAACAGGGAAAATTATTCAATATATACCAGAAAAATTGACTAAGCAATACCACCTGAGTCTTGATCTCCTATTTCTTTGGCATCTTCAAGCAAGTATCTAGACCAGGTTGCAAAGAACCCTTGTGTGACCAGTTTCTGACAACCATGCTGATTAATGAGCTTATATCAGGTGACCCTCATATTACGTCAATTTATCAACGTCAGCTTACAAGGGGGAGCTGGTTTCAGCTGGAAAACGGGAGCAGCTGTGAGCCATTTTCAATTGACTGTTTGTTTTAAATCCGTCAACTTGGTCAAATTTGATATAGGTTTTCCGGCCTTCTGTACCTTCTTACTTGGACGGACAATACCCGGCATTATGGAACCTACCGTGACATTACCCTCTGCTTTAGCCCTGGGCACAATATCATCATCTGGGAGATGGGATAAAGAGAAATTCTTATGGGCAGTTGGGAGTTTCATTGCAGCAAGGATAAGTTCAGGATGACCAATAGCAGTGGGATTGCGCTTGTAGAACTTGTGGATCAGATCAGAGGAATTTGAACAATTGTAGTGGGGAACCCAGGAGTTTTCAGAATCAGGATAACCTTTCCAAGATACCAAATATTACAAACAGCAGCAATACTTGTGGGAAGCCAGAATACAATTTAACTTGTACTCAGGTTCTGCTTCCACAAGAATGGGTTGGGAAGAGGGGTTCTCTATTCCTTTGAAGGGAGTAAGGAGACATTCATGGAAGGTGTGGAAAATCATGAAAGCAGGAGGTAAATCCAGCCAATAGACAGAGGGACCAATCTGACGTTCTACCTTGAAGGGACCAACTTTCTTGGGACCTAATTTGCAACAGGGAACCTTAAGTTTCATATTGCAAGCATTAACCATGACTAAATCACCTGGACTGTAAGTTGGACCTTCCTGGCGCTTGCAATCTGCGTATTCCTTGTAAGTTGTCACGGCGGCGGCAAGAGTAACTTTGAGCTCCTGATGGACCTGCTTCAATTCAGCAGCTTGATCAGTTGCAGCTTCCACATTGCTAACCAAACAAGGGCCCATGTTGGAAGAAGGATTGTAGCCCACATTGGCATAAAATGGCGATACTTGAGTTGACGTGTGCGGGGCATTATTTTATGTGAACTCTGCCATGGGTAGATTATCACACCAGTCATCTTGTTGCGCATTGGTGTAACAGCATAGGTAGACCTCCAAAATTTGGTTTACCCTCTCTGTTTGTACATCAGATTGGGGGTGAAAAGCAGTAGAGCAGCACAATTTGATACCAAGGATTCTGGTAAAAGCTTCCCAGAACTGAGCAATAAATTGAGGACCACAGTCGCTTACAATCTCCATTGGGATGCCATGTAGAGAGAAGATTCTGTTTCCAAATAGCCAAGCAGTTTCCACTGAAGTAATTGTGGTTGAGCAAGGTACAAAGTGTGCCATCTTTGTGAAACAATCAACTACCACCATGATTGCGTTAAACCCATTGGAATTGGGAAGCTTGCCAATGAAATCCACCGACACAGATGTCCAGGGGCCCGCAGCAGGCTGAAGTGGGACCAGCAAACCAGTAGTCTTATTCCAACTGGCCTTGGATCAAACACATACCAGGTAATCTCAAACAAAAGCAGCCACCTGCACAGGCAAACCTTTCCAGGAAAACTGGTGGCAGATAAGTCCACTGTCTTGTTTTTCCCTGGATGGCCAGCCGTTAGACAGGTATGATTAGCCTCCATGATCTCATCCCAAATAGTGCCTTCAGGGACCCATAAGCAACCTTGATGATATAGGACTGGACCAATCTTATGATAACCCTGAGGCTGACCTACTGGGTTTGCACATGCTAGCTCCAATAGCCTATCATAACCTTTGGAAAAAGGTTGCAGGAACTTAACTTTGGAATACAAGTCCAGGTCTGCACCCTCAGCTAAGGACATGGTGGCCAACATAGCTGGTGGAGGCAATATAAAAGGCACCACAGCCTTGTCTGGAATCATAGTATGTGTGTTAAACTTGGCGTCCATACTAGCATCTGGGAGATGGGAGGGATTCCTGCTTAGAGAATTGGCCAAGTGATTGTCAGATCCCTTAATAAACTTGTAGCGGAACTTGTATCTTGTCAGATCACCATGCCATCTGGATTGGCAACCTGACAAAACCCTGGGTTGTCAATAATATAGAAGAGCTTTGTGGTCAGTTCTTACTACAAATGGATGACATGCCAACATGAGATGGTGATGCCAGTGCTTTAAAAAGTCCACAACAGCTAACAATTCCTTGTTGTAAATCATGTAGTTGCGTTCTTGAGCTTCCATCTTCTGGGAGAAATACCCTACAGGTCTCTCAATCCCGTCACTAGCTGTCTGCAACAGCACACCAGCCACAGCATATTTAGATGCATGGGTAGAAACCACTAAAGGAAGCTCAGGATCCACATGTCTTAGCACTGGGGAGGACAACAAAAGAGCCTTGACTGCTGAGAAGGCACTTGCACACTCAGGCGTCCAGACTAAAGTTGTCTTTCCACTAGCCAAATATAAAGGGGCGGCCACCTCAGACAAGTGGGGGGTGAATTTCTTCAAGAACGTACATGTACCCAGGAAACTACAAAGCTGGGATACTGTCACTAGCGTAGCATACTCTCAAACCGCAGCTTCCTTGTCAGGGACAATGGTGTGGCCATCCTCAAAGATAATATTACCCAGAAAGGTAACCTTACGTTTAAAGAATTCACACTTACTCCTTTTGATGATCAAGTTTGCTTGGAGAATGCGCTCTACAACTGCTGACAAGTGGGCCTTATGGAACTCCTCATCAGGTAAAACACCAAGATGTCATCCATATATGCGATGGAACAAACACCTAGGAGATCTCCCAGGACTGAATCAATTAACCACTGAAAGCAAGCCAGGGCATTTTTCAATCCAAAAGGCATTACGCAGAACTGAAAGATACCCTTCTTAGTTCTGAATGCTGTTAACCATTCCATTCCTTCTGCAATCCTGATTTGATTGAAAGCATTCAAAAGAGATAAGTTTTGAGAATACCTTGGCCTTCTCAACACACCTAGAGATCTGTGCTTTGAGAGGTAAAGGATAAGGATCCGGAATCATAATGTTATTCAAATTTCTGTAGTCAACACAAGGACAAAGGGACCCATCAGACTTCTGAACAAATAATAGCAAGAGCAGATTGACAAAGCCTTCTTAAAAATGTAGCCTTTTACCAACAGGTTGCAAGTCCACTCTTCCAAACATGCATCTTCCTTCAAGGTTAAAGGGTAAATAGGAGACGCAATTCCAATCAGATCAACAGTGACCTTAAAGTCAAAGTCAAACTGAGTGTGCTTGGGAAGGACCTCGCCTCTGGTGGCATCAAATGCCGCAGACCAGGGTTGCAAGCATGCCGGTAAATCCAAACTTACAGGGACAGGGACAGGAAACAATTGTATGGTCTGTGATGATTGCTCAGATTCAGACATATCCAACAGCAGAATACAAATAGTTATACCCGAGGAGTGTTCCACCTGTAGCTCATTTTTCTCCAGTAAGGTTGATACATTATGATCTCTCCTCCAACTCACTCCCAAAATGATAGGATACATAAGGGTAGGGCAAACAGAAAACCTTGCAGTAAAAGACTGACCTGCAACTACAAAAGTAACTGGCTTTTTCAGCTGGAACAAGGGAAACATTTGACAATTTCCACCCCTAACAAGCATTCCCAGATGGTACTTGGGTTATAGCAAGTCTGCAGTCTCCACACTCATAAAGTTTTTGGAAGCACCTGTATCTAACAAGATGGCTGGCTGATAGATAGTCTGATCATTATCAATGCTACCATGAAACAAGGAGTAACCAGAAGTGGATTTATTTGCAGCAAAGTTTGCAATCTTGGCAGGGTCTTGTTTTTCATTGGCAGTAAAGACAGCAGCTAAGGAAGCAGGATGCTCCTGGTAGTAACACTCAATCATTTCTTGAACAGCAGCTGGAAGAATAGAGTTATCACAATCAATGAGAACAAGGGGCAACTCTTTAAATGTAATAACAGAAGATTTTTCAGGTACAACATGCTGAAGCATTGCCAAGGAACTATCAGGAACGGACACCACAGGGGCCTCCTTTAAATCAACAGGTTTGTTAACCACCACCAATTGTAGCTGAGACAAGCTAGGGAGAAACAATCTTGGCTTTGGTTGGAAGGAACTGCCAAGGAGCAAGGACCAGAAAACCAAGAGCGCACAGCAGGTTTATCCTCAATTACCAATATACCTTGTTTGGAAGTAGACGGATTTGAGACCAGAGAAAGAATTTGGCTTACCAGGGCCTCAGTTGTGGTTAACGGGGAATCCCAAACCGCCAAATCCTGGGCAGTCTGGTCAACTGCTAACCACAACACTGAGAGTTTGTTCACCTCAGGAACATTGATTGTACGGCAGTAGGTAAGAAACTGAGGAAGGAATACCAAAAGCGGAGTTGTACCCTGATGGAAGGCGTACAGCTTACAATATACTTTGAGCTCCTCAATAGATACACACAAATTTTTTAACAAAGGGTATAGAGATGCACTCTCAGTTAAAACATGTGGATTGCGTTCCACCGCAGACAGCAACCATTCTTGAGCATCTTTGGAAACCTTTGTCATCACATGGTAAACTTGGGATTTATGACTAAGGCTAGAGCTGGAATAAAATGATAATGCTGAAAAAACTTCACGCGAAATTTCATCATTGGGTGGGGCAGGAAAATAATCCAGATGCCAAAATGACATGACACAACGGAAATGGGAAACAGAGGATCCAGTTTCTACAACTGCAACCAGAGATGGAAACCATAAATTAAAAAAAGCCCAAACTGAAAACTCAGAAATGAACTGATGCAAATAAACATGGTAAACACAGATATCTTGGCAGAGCAGGAGAAAAGAAACACAAATTCATGATGAACTGCTTCCAAAAACTCAGATGTAGAAGAGTTGAGTAATGTGACAGAAATCACTGGATAATATGATGCCGTTTCTAAATGATGGGGAATTACCACCCAAATCCACATAGAATTGATGATTAACCACCAACGCGGCTTTAAATATCTTTTTGTGAAATTTCCAATTTAAACTCCAGGATTAAGTAGAACAATCAATCCTAACCATAGTAAACCAAGATAAAGGACCTGGGAAAGAATCAATGCATCTTCAGCGTAGAATTCTGGGCATTGAGAAGTGACACAATTTTCATTTTCCAGAATGGGGGGAGGAGCTACAAAATTGGCTGGCATGAAATTAACATTTTGCGGCGCCGGCAACAAAGTTCCAGATGCTGGGCCCCATCTTCCTGAAATGATTCTGTTCAGAATCATATTGTACAGGATATACCGTAACAACCCAAGCACAGGATGCATTTTTAAAATTTAAAATTAGAACTTTGGATAATTGATTTTTATTGAGTAAATTTAGAAGGACTCAACTCTTAGAGTTGAAACAGGGAAAATTATTCAATATATACCAGAAAAATTGACTAAGCAATACCACCTTAGTCTTGATCTCCTATTTCTTTGGCATCTTCAAGCAAGTATCTAGACCAGGTTGCAAAGAACCCTTGTGTGACCAGTTTCTGACAACCATGCTGATTAATGAGCTTATATCAGATGACCCTCATATTACGTCAATTTATCAACGTCAGTATACAAGGGGGAGCTGGTTTCATCTGGAAAATGGGAGCAGCCTTGACCCATTTTCAATTGATTGTTTGGTTTAAATCTGTTAACTTGGTCAATTTCAATATAGGTTTTCCAGCCTTCCGTGCCTTCTTACTTGGATGGACAATACCCAGCATTATGGAACCTACTGTGACAAAATTTAGATCATAATATTCACCAACTTAATATACTTAACAATAAAGTTGACTAAAATATACACTTTTCTTTTTGATTTTGTATTTTTTTTAAAAATTTATTACACCTTCTTTTGATAACAATCAAATAAACAAGCTGTTTCCTGGCCTTGAAAAAATCATACAGAGCTACACTGGATCTTCCAATAGTGAAGCCTCCCTCTATGGTTATTCCCAACCTGCATGCCCCTCACCAAGCACTACCCAGGAGTGTGTTCTTTCTCCTGCGTCCTCAAGCATGGCCCTGTTTGCCCATCACACACAGGCAACTGCTAACCCAAATCATGTATCAACACTAGCAACTGGAATTGGCCAATTGAGCCAAGGGACCACCCATGGAATCCAGAATCAAGAAACAGCCAATTGGATGGCACTGTCTGGTTCTCAAGGCAGACACACCCTGCCTCCAGTCAATCAGCCTGCAAGACGCAGAAGAAAGCTAATCACTCCAGAAATTGTTCTTGAAATGGTTGAAAAGCAAGAGATGCTTATGTCCCTTGGGAAATTGCAGCCGTGATGGGTTTTATAAAGTCCACTATGGCTGCAACCCTGCAAGCCCACTCCAACTGTGGCCCCCCTCTCAAGAAGACCCCAACTAGTGCTCGTACTTCAACTGATGGTAAAAAAGCCCACCCTCTCATGATAGCCATTATGGAACATGATCTGAGGAAGCCCCTGGTCCAGGTACATCTCCAGCTGGAACCCCACATCATTTTCAGCAATAAGAGAACAGTGAATTTGTGGATGCACAGAGTTGTGGTTGCCACACAAATCTTGTCCAATAAGATTCTCAGTGGCCCCATTTTTGTGGATACCAACCCCTACAATGTAACCATCATTAACTTTATAAAAGGGAGGGCAATGAGGGAGAGTAATGATGTCATCTTCTTGTTTTATGCCAATATTTTGGCAAGTATCCAAGATTATGGAGAAAAGTGTATCAAATCCAACACTTACAAGAGCAGGCCAATTTTGTATTGATTTGTTGGGGTTTTATTGGCAGTTTGCCAATTGGGTGTCAATTATTATTTGGCATCATCAAACACTGTAGATGGATATGCCTACCAGACAGAGCTCAAGGTCATGCTGGAGGAGTGGGCCACACAAAACACCGCGTACACAGTTGTACTGAGTGCATAGATGGAGCAGCGGGAATGGGCTACCCAAGAAATTAGGGCTACAGGCATACCTGTTGGTCCTACTTCACCAACCATGTTGACATGTATCTTGAAGATGTATGTCTCTACAATTTTGGTTTGGCTCTCAGGCGCTCAAAGCCTGCCACCTACAATGAACTGTGCTCCCAAATTGAGAAGGAGTATGGGCTTTTCCCTTCTATGTTTGTCCATGACTTATCAGATCTTGTCATATTATATGTAAGTGATAATGATAAGTCTAGAAAGGACTCCTGCCTTCCCCCACGCTCATCCATTTGTTTTGTCAAGCCCAAATATGTGACAGAAGAAAAATTTGAGCAATTAAAGTAATCAGCTCTTGCCACCCCTTCCCAGTCAACAAACCCTGCCTCCCCAATCCCCATCAAGCCACCTGCCTTTCAACCCTGACTCCCAAACCACCATTCATTCCCTCACCACTATCTCTGATGCTGTCTCTTTTACAGGTGCAGATAAAGACAACATTCATTCTGCCCATTCCCTCCCCTTCTTGTCCTTTGATTAGTAAAATAATTTTTTCTTTGTGACAACTTATTAAAATTAATATTTCTATTTCAATTCACAATCAAAATATTTAATTTTACATTGTTAGTGTTTCCCATATTTAAAACAATGTTGTACATTTGATGTGTAAATATATAATTATTTGCATGAATATTTTTCACTATCAATAATTAAGTAAGGACCAAAAGTGTAAATATTACATTAGAATGTTGCAATTAGACATAAACTCTTGATATTTAGATATTATTTGCATAACTCAATGCATTCTATATAATAAAATTCATTGTAAACAATGCCTATTTCATTGTAATTTATTTAAACGGACTGTGTTTATATTAGAGAGCCATTAAGGCTTAGTACAAATATTGATACATAGCGCATTTTACAGAATTGTTATCAATAGGCAAATATACAAGCTGTAAAATACACTATGTATCAATATTTGTACTAAGCGTTAATGGCTCTCTAATATAAAAACAGTTCATCTATATAAATTATAATGTTAAATATGCCTTGTTTACAATGAAGTTTATTATACAGAATGCATTGAGTTATGCAAATAATATCTAAATATCAAGAGTTTATGTCTAATTGCAACATTATAATGTAATATTTATATTTATGGTCCTTAATTTATTATTGATGATGAAAAATATTCATGAATTGAAGGTAGTAATATAAAAACCATATTTTTGATGTAATTCAAACAACATGTCAAATATCTACAACTTGATAAATGAATTAGAAGCACAACTGCAAAAGGTTGTTGAAATAGAAAAATATCAGGGAACTGGTAACAGGAAAGCTGGGCAACAGAGGCAAGCCACTAATCCAGTCAAAGGAAGATGCTCTGGATAAACTGGGAAATATTATCTATGAAAAGAACAATGAAGAGTTACTTAAACTACAGGGAACAATTTTATCAAGTCTGAAGTTCAATGATGCAGCCTACAGTTTGTGGGAGTTCTGGCAAGGGGCCAGAGAAAACAATAAGAAAATCAAGCTGATTGAAGAAAATGATGTTTTAAAGGAAATAAACACAAATAAAGAAGAGACCAATCAAATGTAAACATATGAAAATGAAACACAAACAAGAAGCAGAAGTGCTTCAAGAAATACTTAAAATTTATCAAATGAAAATCAAGAGGAAGAACAAGTAGCACAGAAAAAAGGAAGATAAGACTCAGGAAATCAAATGAAGAGCAGCCAACCCTCATGAAGTTTGCTGAAGGGGCGCCTGTGACCAAGGGGGCCACAAGGGAAATAATCAGTTAGTTTTTTGTTTTACTTATATTTACTTTAGTTATAACTAGGAATAGGAATGAGGTTGCTGAAGTGACAGCCTTTACGCCCAGTTGGTTTTACGGGGGTTACCAACCACTGGTAGCCCCTGTATTTCAAATAAATAAAAATGAAATCAATAAATAGTTCAAAATAACATCAATCAATATGCAACAAAAGAAGCAATGAATAGGGAATTCAAAGCGCCAGAAGGAAGTTTAACTTGGGTCAGAGAAGCCTATGAAGTAGGCACAAGTATCAACTTCAATGAAATGATGGAAATTAAACTGAATGTCAACATGAATTTCAATGAATATATCTTTGAATATCTTGAACTATTTCAAGTTTCAACTATGAAATCATATGAAATAAACCTGGAAAAAATCAAGGCAGCAATCTTCAATAATTTAATAACAGCAATATCAAATCAAATAGGCAAAGTATTCTTGGTCAATAAGATGAAACCTTTATACATATATTTTGCAGAGGCATGGGTGGCCAATCTATCTAAAATGCCCAACTTGCCTTTACTCATATTTTCAAATAATTCTATATGAATAGATTAGTCATTATATATAAGAAATTCTGCTTATTTCCGGAAAGCTATACTTCACAGTGACTGCACCTTGTTGTTTACCTTGGGGTAATCATCCACTGCATCATGAAAGCCAATGTGAAAAAGCTGGAAGACATCCCCCTTCAAATGGATGTCTGCCGGCTGGCACTGAACAAAATGAAGATGCTGTGGGGCTACTGAACTGTAGAGCATGTTTTATATGACTTTTTTACGTTAGCTTTGTTGTACAGATACTCAATACCTCCTGAGAACCAACTCATAATCAATTTGCTTTTGGAACTGCCTTTTATAAGACGCTCAGCAACCCGGTGGTTGCTGAGCACCACCCCTCTAGCACTTGCATCCAGAGTTGTCCACCACATACAGAAGAGTAGGTGGATTCAATTAGACACATTAGCAGAAAATTTAATTTTGGGGTATAATACCCTGGAATAATTGCATTCCCTTTGCAACTTGCATCTCCCTAATAAATTATCTTCCCTTGCAATATAACTTTTATATTTGTTTATTTTTTAATTTTTTATTTATTCTAAAGTTTAATTTGAATATTTTAAATTTTATTTTTAAATTAATATTTTAAATTTCAATATTTAAAGTAAAATTAAAATTTTATTTTTTAAATTTTTATAGTTAAATTATAATAGTAATATATCTAAATATATTATAATTTAGTAGTTTTAGTAAGCAAACACATGAAATAAAAAAATATGATTTAAAAATGTTTTTATTTACTAGCTTGTCAAGTACAGGTTCATTTATTACATATACAAACAGCAAGAATTGAGTTTATCTGCATCATGCGGCCTGCTCCACTTATGTTCTAAACAAGTGATTGTTTAGAACTCAAATTACCTTTCCCTTGTAATATGATTTGATAAATATATTTGATATGCTTAACCCACGTCATAAATACTAATTAGTAAGAGGTACATGAAAATTATTGGTTTTTGTGTTGTGTGGCTATAGTGGCACTAAACCAATAAGGTCAGATGATGACTTGCAAGGTCTGATTTGTGGCTTAAAAAAGCCAAAGTACAAAAAGGGTTCACAATTATTTAAATAAAATTATTCTATTTCTATCTTTTTTATTTTTATTTATTTGTTAGCTCTACAGTCAATACACTAGTTGGTGCATTATAATAAAAATATGAATCTCTATATCTAGTATAATTAATTTTATTTATCTTTTATACAAATTCTTATATGTCTATAATACAATTTAATGTCAAGTCATACTATATAATTAATAATTTTTGAGACCTCATAAAAGCAAAATAAATAAAAAACAAATAAATCCAGAGCGCCCATTTATCTGATTGGCTCAGAGTTGAAGGCTTCTGAAAGGAATGATTCTGAGTGCTTGTAAAAAGATGTCACCACATCAGATGGCATTGCAAATTGGATGATCTCAAGAATGTTGAATAGATCTTCAGTGTCTTGAGGGAGGCCTTTCTTCACCTTATTCTTGATCCAACCAAACACCTCCTTGATTGGATTAAGAAATGGAGAATAGGGCAGAAGGAAGAGGAGTCTCATTTGGCAGTCAGCCAGGCAGTGGCCGGCCAAATGGCTATTTCTGTTGATGGGTGGGAACTCTGACACAACCAAATCCAAATTGTGGAGCCTGACATTATCCAAGACAACAATGTTGGTTGTGCTGCTATAATTGATCTGGAGGTACTCCTTTATAGCTTGGAGAAAATTGAGAAAAGTCCTGCTATTGTGGGAACCCTTGATCATTTGATATTAGTCCAACTGGCAAGGACCCAGAAGCACTAACATCAAATATTTCTGGGAACAGAAAGCTGCACAATGTGCTACACTATCCTTGGACCCCTTCTCAACCCACCCATACCTAGACCTGAGTGAGGAATAAAACAACAATTTTTTGATATAAAAGAACTGGACATTACTGGTCTGCTTAAGAGCCATATAGGTCTTGGCATAAATGTGTCAATCCTTAATGGTCTTGGCGCTGTTTCTATTGTCAAGGATCTGGATGTACAAGTATTCTGGCTACCGCCAACCCACTTAACATCCAGTCATTGCCTGATTTGGTGCCCTTCTAATATACCGTTTGACATACCAGAAATGGCAACAAAGCAATATCACATGACTGTCCAAGTATCCAGTGACTCAAAACCATCCTGCACATGACCAACCCCTAGGTTTGATCCAACTAAATCTCTGCCACAGCTAAAGCTATATAAGTCTAAAGTATTACCCAATAAAAGATACTTTTCTTCTTCTTAAATTCCATATTTGAAGCTTCCCTGAAAGGTGCTCCTCATCACTATTATAGTCAAAACTCTCAGTACTTTCCAGGAGAAGCCCAAATCAACCATTGCTTTGTATACAAGGGTTTAAGAGACAGAAAGCCCAAACACTGTGGCAAATTTTTATTGGACAGCAAGCGTTTACAGATGGCAATCCTTGGTCACCACTGCCTGATTGCCTTAATATGGGTGGGCTGAAGTAGGCTGGGTGGCCGCTTAGCCTTGATGGATTTTGAAAGTCAACCAGTGTTGCCATATTTGGCGTTGAGGTTGCCAACATACCTGACTGTGACTCCAAATGAGGATGCAATATCCCAAACTGGCATTCCCCATTAAAGCAGTGAGGATAGCTTCACACTCACTATCTGTCAACCAACACCGGCCCTTGGCGTTTACTGCAGCATCCTGGCTGGCAGATCAACACAGGGCATGGGGACCTTTGTGTAGAAGGTGAGATCATGCTTTTTTGGGCTGGCACCGTCAATGGTAGCATACATCACAGGTGCAGATGACTCCTCAGTTGTGGCCAATGGCTCATATGATGTTCCAAAAACACAGGGCAGGAGGTGGCAACTCTTGGATCAAGAGTGCGGGGCCAGGTGACAACTGGGTACATAGTGGAGGTGTAAGTAACCTCAGTGTTCCCAGTGACCCTGGTGTAGGAGACTTTTGTGGCAGGCCTTGAGAGTGGCTTCTTTCTGGAATTCAAGTAAGGTGATCTGGCAGGGGATACAGAAGGTGGTTGGCTGGTGCTGACACCTTGGGAGGCCTGTGTGTTGGCATTAATCCCCTCAATTTGTGTTCTTGGGTCTATTCTTGGACCCTTTGGGACGCCCTCATGGACAGGCTACACCACAGGCTTATGCAGGAGCTGGTTGAGAATGCAATTGTTGGTCCATAAAAATAAAATAAAAAATATATTTTAGATAAAATGTGTGTTTTATTAAGAATTTAGTTTAATTTTAGGGTAGTTGTTTTCTCTTGATTTAGCCTTGGGTTAGTAACAGAGTTTCTATATCTGTGATTTGATGTGTATAATATTTTATACTTTCCAGGTTTGGATAATTTTTAAGATTAATCACTTTTGATGTCTAAACATGGTTATCAAGATTGAATTTTTCATTTGATTTTAGTTGTGGTGGTGCTTCTTTATTTGAGTTGGTGTTTACAGTGTGTTTACTGTTCATTAAATTTGAATTCTAGTTCCTGCTATTATTATTTGAGTTTACTAGTGGAATTTGAAAGTGATTTGAAATTTGGTTCTTGGATTTGACAATCCTGCAATTTCAAAAAACATAGCAAACTTAATGAAAATGGTTGATGGATTTGAACGCTTCAAATCTGATTCCAGTTAATTCATTTTGTCCATTGGAAATATGGAGTTTGACTTGAACTTTGCAAAGTGTCTATGAGTTCCTGCATTTTTAAAAATTCAAATAAATACACAAAAAATCAATTTAATTAAAAAAGGCCATTCTGCAAAAGTGATTCAAAATTTGGACTAATGTTGCAACTGAACCAATGGGGGTTCAGTACTTGGAATTGGGGAAGACATCAGTCCAATAGGAAAGGACATAATAATAAGAATAAAGTATTGTTTATTGTAGGATATTGTGGTTAATATACTAAATGGGGAAGCCACAAGGCCACAAGGGGGTGGCATAGTGGGGAGTTCCATGTAGGGTTTGGAGCCAAGGAATAACTTGTGCAGGGATCAGCAGGTCAAATTTGGAAACACTCCTAATTAGGATGAAGTGCCCGCCATTTGACATTGCCATCAGATTCATTCATAACATTAGATACGTCAAGGGGCAACTCATTGAGCGCCCCCTGTGTATTGTAAGATACGTTAGCAGGCAAGGTTCAAATCTTGGTTGCAACACCCCCCCTTGCCCCCTGCTTGTTGTCAGACACCAGGACTGGAGTTTGCAGAAGGTCTGGGAAGGTCCGCACAAACAACTTTTGTGTGGGGATGGCACGGCAGGGGCGCAAGCAATTGTGGTGAAGCTTCTTGGTGTTTCCCTGGGCATCCTCAAGTTGGTAGGTGTGGTTGTCATAGACAGCAGCTACCTTGAAGGGCCCTAGGTAGTTGGGTTCTAATTTAGCAGAATTGGGATTGGGGGTGTAGACAGGGTCACCTATGGCGTATCTAGCTTTGAGGTGTTTTGTCCCCCCTGCCATCCACTTGTGTTTGATCTCCTGGGCTTTGGCACGCCATTGGTCTAGGGAGGGAGTTGGCACTAAGGGGGGCTTGTTGGGAACCTTGGATCATAGTTTCCCCTGTTCAACCCCTGTCAGACTGTCAGGTGTTCCAAAGGCCAGGGTGTTAGGGCTGAACCCAGTGCCCCTGTTGATTCTTGCCCGCAGGATCAGTAGGGCAGTGGGAAGATGTTCAGTCCAGCAGTGTTAGGATGCTCTTGTGAGAGCTTGGCAATCAGTTGAACCAGGGAGCTGTTTAACTGTTCCACGCGCCCGTTGGCTTGCAGATGGTAGGGGGTTGTGACTATATGTTGGAGCGCGTTCTTGACGCAGTATGCCTTCACAATGTGTCCAACAAGTTTGAGCCTGCCATCTGTGATGAGACACTTGGGTCGCCCAAAGCAAGCCACAATCTCCTTGCCAATAAAGCGGGTAACGGTGGTGGCGGTGTGGTTGGTTGTGGCCCAGGCACTGGCCAACGCGTGAAATAGTCAATAGCAGTGATAATATACTTCTTCCCCAGTCTATATTTGGGGAGTAGCCCCACAATGTCAAGGGCCCACTGCTCAAAGGGTTCCATGGCCTTGATGGGCAGGACAGACTTGGGGGTGCAGGTTTGGACGTGTTTTTTTCACACAGCACACACATTTTGAGGAGATTCAAGATGTCTTGGCGCATACGCGGCCACCAATCCTTATGTTTCATGATCTCAAAGAGGTTATGTCCTCTGATGTGACCCAAGGTGTAGTGATAATGCAATATTGTGTTGCCTTGTTGTGTTGTGGGAATTTAGGGAGTCTTTTTACCTGTTTCTTCCTGGCGGCACACGTTTCCAGCATCAGTGGTGAACTGACTTTTGTTGTCCTTTAATTTGGAGATGATTACCAAGTTAAGGCCTTTGTAGCAAGTTGCTTCAGGACAGAAGTAGAGCATGGGTCAATCTGGATCCAAACCATTGTCCTCAGTGATTGACACTACGTAGAGTCACAAAAGAGCGTCAGCTGTGACAAGTTCCTTACCAGGCTTGTATTTAATGTGTAACTGATAAGGGGATATGCGCTTGACCCAGCCTGCTTGGCGGTGTGTCAAGTGGGACTGTATGTTAAAGTACTGGAGTGAATTGTGATCTGTCAGGACGCAGGGTGGGAAGGTGGCCCCTTCCAGGTAACAGCGCCACTTCTTGACGCAGTGCACAATTGCCGCTAACTCTTTGTCATGGATTGGATAACATTGTTTTGAGTCAGTGAGCTTCCTGGATTTGTATGCCAAGGGAGGAAGACACCCTCATCAGTTTCTACCTGTAACACACCCCCTATGACCCTGTCAGAAGCATCAGTCTCAGGTTTGTATTGGAAGTTCTAATTAGGAAACTGCAATATAGGTGCCATTGTAAGCCTCTGCTTCAACATCTCAAAGGCTTGATCCCTGGCAGGAGTCCAATGGAAGCGCTGTTTAGTGTTTAGGAGCTTGGTGAGAGGTGCAATAAGTTCTCCACAATTGGGGATGCATTTACGCACATAGGCAACCATGTACAAGAATGTACACACCTGGCCAACATTAGTGGGAGGTGGCATACTAGTGATTGCCTTGATTTTGGCAGGTTCAGGCTTTATCTCTTTAGAAGAGATAGTGTGCCCAAGGAACAAGAGCTCTGGCTTAGGGAATTCACATTTGGAAGGCTTACCCTTTATCTGGGTTTTCCAAAGAGTGTCAAGGACAGCACAGAGGTGTTGGAGGTGTGTGGTTTGATCTTGGCTGAAGACAATAATGCTGTAAAGGTACACAACAACACATTTTCCAATCAATTCCTCAAATGCTTTGTTTGTTAACATGGCAAAGGTGGAAGGAACGTTGGTCATTCCAAAATTCATGACCCAGCACTCAAACAACCTGTAGCGTGTGCAGAAGGCAGTTTTTGCCTTATCTCCTAGTGCAATGCAGACCTGGTTGTACCCTGCAGTGAGATCAATCTTGCTGAAGACTTTCACACCCAAAAGTGTGTCAAACAGGTTGTCAATCAACATCAGGGGGTATTTATTATTAACAGTCACCTCATTTAGGGCGCAGTAATCTGTGACTAAGCAAAGAGACCCATTCTTCATGGCTACAAAGAAGACAGCAGCCCCATATGGCAAAAGCAAGGGGCGTATGAAGCCCTTATCAAGTGCGTCAACAAGGTGCTGGTGGAGGGTTTCGTTTTCTTTTGGTGTCAAGCAATAGAGGGGATGTTGAGCAACTTGGGTTATTCCTGGTATGTTCAAAGCTACAGATAGATGTTAGCCTTGCCAATGTACTCTACCTAATCCTATGCAAGAGCACTACAAACTACAATAGACTAGAAATTTAAAGATAATTACGTTTATTGAAACTGGAGTACAATATAGCCAGCAGCTGCAATCTATCCAGAGTAACTAAGAACTTTTTTGTTATTCTTTCAGGTGTCTGTATCAATATATACTAAAACAACCCTTCTTCTTGTCCTTTCAGACAGCTTTCAGTGGCTACCTTTGCAATAGGTCCATCTCTGCTGGCTACGCCTATCCTGATTGGCTGTCCTTGGCATGTGTGTTGCTACTGGCCTTAGCAAGGCGTACATGGCACTTCAGCTACAGCTTAAACTCTTTTTGAGCTAGCCTACTGTCATTTATTTATTGGCTGTATCTTACATGCCTATTATTGCTCTGGGAAACTACACCATATTTAGTTGACACTTATAAATGGTCCCTAATATGTCCTCCAACATTGGAAGGTAGAATTCCAGTATTCCATTTGCAGGGCTTAATTAGTGATTCTTTTCTGGCTGGAAAGCCTTCTGCTTATTAATGCAACAGGTTGAATTTAGGATTATACACCGTATAATAGCGGACTTGATCCAATATCAACTCAATGATTATCTGCTGTATAAAGCCAACCCAAACCAATAAGGAACCCAATTAACCGCCATGTAATGGTGATCTAAATTTGGTATTTCCTAGCCATTTGCATATCACTTGTTTGATATGACTCTATATGCCCATCAGGCTGTGTGGGACTGAGTTGATACAACGTCCAGTAGAGTGGAATGAGAGATATACAAATGATGATATAGTGATTACATGGCGTGTAATAAGTGATAATCATTATATTGGCTGGCAATTATACAGCGTATATTATCTATATCAATTATAATAACTAGTAATATATGAGGTATAATCATTACACATTGGAATGATAACCAAGTGATAATGCAGTGTATAATTGTTGCATCTATCATAATAAACTAACAATATCACAGTGTATAACTGCTATATCAATTATAATATATTGGTGATTACACTGCGGTTAATTACTACAATTAATAGAATGTTGACCTAGTGGTAATACAGGGTGTAACTGATAGAGATCTGCGTTCAATGATTAGCCTGATCATTTGTGGTCAATCCGCCTAATCTCACAGGGGACGTGCCTTGTGGAGCAACCCTTGTAGTTGTACAGCATGCTGGATCTCCCAGGGAGGGGGAAGTTGGTCCAGTGTTTCACTGAAAACGTCCTTATACTCCTCAAGGAGGCCAGCAAGTGCTGGTGGAGGTAGAGTAGTCAAGGGGAGGGCCGCAGGTGGTTATGTGCAGATAACTTCAAATGAGCATTGATTGAAGTCTAGTTCCCCCCTTGAACTCATAGGAGCCTGTTTCTGTTATTCTGACAAATACAGCACTATGAAGCAACTAGCTCATTTTGAAAGGATATATCTGAAACCCATCCCATTTCTATTGAGAGTGATTACAGACATATCCCAGTTGATGTAGGGTCAGTTGTGGCAAAGCCAGTAAAGGCCAGCAATGATATCATGGCTGGGCCCTGCCATGATTGGTCCAGAGAGCTTAACCTGGACGTTCCCCATTCTCATGGAGAAGGGTACCATATCATGGGTAACTGCCACTCTTTGGGAATCAGCCACTTGTACTGCATTGAACCTGCTTGGCACTTGGTCTAGTTGCTGAGCGTCTGCAAATGTCTGGTCAACCATAGTGTGATTGGCCCCAGTATCTACCAGTAGTTTGTGGGTGTTCCCACAGAAACAAAAGGGATAGGCCAAGCAAGTTATTTTTTTGGAGAGTGACTGGCTTGAAGTGTGGGGTTGTTGCTATGAACTTGGAAGACGTTGAGAGTTTCAACTTTGTGAAGGTTGTAGTTGCAGGGGTTCTTTGCTAGAAGGGATTGAGAGTGAGGGTCAAGTGGGGTTATAGAACCTCTCATAATTATAACCCCCAGGCTTTTCCAGGGTCCTCAATTTGTGCTAACTTGAGTTCCCCCTTGCAGGGGCGCTTAACCCCATTTTCCTGTTGGCGTGGCTGGCAGCGGCCTACTTGGTTGTGAGAACTACCAGGTGTGGGACAAGGTTGGGGTGGTGCGTCATCTGAGCGGCAGAAAACCATAGAAGCCTGGCTATTAGCCTCCATAATGGCTTTATAGCAGTCATTGATGGAGGTGCAACAACCTATGAGAACCCACTTGCAGATATGGGGCTTTAACAAATTAATTATCAAGGTAAGAAGCATGGCGTTTCTGTCAGTCACAGCTTCTGAGGCAGCAGCAAGAGCTTGCTGGCAGGTGGCAAGATATTCAGGAACAGATCCAGTCTGTTTGATAGCCAGGAGGGGATTCCCTACCACAATGGGCAATAATGTCTCACTGTAGCAGGACTTTGCGGCATCTCTGAATGATGCCCAGGTGATCTCTATCTCTTGACTGGCCCAGGTGATGAAACAAACTGTAGCAGGTCCCGTAAGGCAAGCTGAAGCAGTGGCAACCCACATAGGCTCTGGTATCTGACATACACAGAGTTGGGTTTCAGTAGAGTGAAGCCAACTGACAATGCTAGCTCCTTCCACACCACCCACAAAGATTTCTAACTGGAGGTTGAGCATGCATTGTGACAGATCTGACTGGGGCAGGGTGACACTAGTGTTGCGCTGCCCAAGGCAGAGTCAATTGTACACAATTGTAAGTACCAGTTGATCTTGATAAATGACGTACCTGTTGGGGATTGGCAGGAAGGTTTCTTGATGGGGAGTAGCCATACTGCCCATACTCCGTCCTTTCTTGGGGGAATTTTCTCTTTAGGTAGGTTGTGAACCTACTGCTGCTACCACTGTTGCAACTGAACCAATGAGAATTGAGTATTCAAATTGGGGAAGACAACAGTCCAATAGAAAGGACAGGAATAATATGAATAAGGTATTGTTTATTATAGAATACTACAATTAATATACTATATGGGGAAAGCCACCAGGCCACAAGGGGGTGGTATGTTCCATGTAGGGTTTGGAGCCAAGGAAAAACTTGTGCAGGATCAGCAGGTTAAATTGATAGCGCTCCTAATTAGGAGAAAGTGCCTGCAGTTTGACATTGCCATCAGATTGATCCATGTTGTTAGACAAGTCAAGGGACAACTCATCAAGCACCCCCTGTGTATTGTGAGATACATTGGCAGGCAAGTCTGGGAACTTGGTTGCAACACCCTTTCTGGAAGATTTTAATTATTTGGTCATCTTCTCCATATGCTAATGATAGGAATTCCAGTATGCTCTACTCTAGTTAAGTTCAACTTGTGAGATCTTCTCCATTAAATTGGAGAAAGGCTCCCTAATGAGTGGATCCGTGACATGATCTTAGCCAATAGACTTGAGAGGATTGTACTATGGTAAATAAACCACTCTCAGCTTCTCTCAGCATAATAATATTACTAATAAACACCCTTCTATACATTTAACTTTTTAAATTATTTTTTTTAAATTTTTTTGCATATTTAAAACTTTCCTGCTTTTGCTTAAATTTCAAGCCTGTTATTAATTTAAGAAAGGTTTATATGTAAAGACATAGTGTTATTAATTTTTTTGGTCAACTCTGGGAAACTTGACAATGAGAATTCAGCTTTTTTCACTCAACAGTAGGAATTAGGGGTTTTCAGCTGATTGAAATTACCAAACTTGTCACTTTACCATGTTTTGAATATTTAACCACCAATAAAAAATTCCACATAATATTTTTTTGAAATTATAGTCTACTACTCTCCCTGCTACTCCCCATATAATTTTTATATATTTTATTTTATTTTTAATTATACTTTTTCATTGATTTAGCACTAGGATATTATGCTGAACCTAAAATATTTGATGCTTCATCATAAAATCACCTATTTTCTATGTTTTAACCTTTATATCTATACTTTTGAATTCTATTTTGCTTCCATTTAATTTTTTATGTTTTTTCTTGATAAATAAAAGTTTATTTGCATACTTTTCATTTAACTTTTGCTTTTCTTTACCTCTTTGTATTTCATATATTTCATACTGTTTTATTTACAAAACTAACCTTTTCTTTAGACAAAATCATCTAAATCCAACAAGCCTACCAAGCACCAAGCCTCAAATGGCTCAAAAGAGACTGCCTCCACTCCCAAGCGTGCCAAGACGCCTGCAAAGGCAAATTCTCTAACTCCATCTCCCCCCACACCATCTCCTCCTACACCATTTCCTCCCACTACCCCTCATCTTCAACTTCCCCCAAGTCCTCAAATAAAAGTGATGATTCCCTCACTGATCACTCTTTTTACAAGTCAGAGGCTAAATCTGAACCCACCAAGGAGCGCCATACCAAGAAGTCAAAGGCTGCCAAGGAGTCCACATCTTCTTCTGGTAAGAAAAAGGAGGCTTCCAAGCAGGCATCTAAGAACCCTTCCCCTCCTCCTACTGATGGCTCTTCCCCCTCCCTCATCTGACCCCCAGGATGAGCCTGAGGAATATTCCAAGAAGTTCAAAGCTTCTGGTCACGTGGCTTGGGATCCACTGTCCATCCACAACATCTGTAATGTGGATGGGGAGTTAAATATTTCAAGCACTCCCCCTGCTACTTTCCCATCATGTCTGTGAAGTGAAGCCATGGTTTTGTTGCAGATAATTACATCTTAAACGGTAACAATCAAAAGAGCTCTAACAAGAGTAAGCACTTTGTCTTTTAAGAAAAGTATTGTGGTGCCCACCTAAACACCAAAGGCTAGGAAAACTTCATAGTTGTAAAGGGGGAACACTTATATTAGTCCCCTAATAATCTCATCACAAGGATGCTCAAGTAATACCTTGTAAAGATGATACACTCCTCTTCCCACATTTTCACCTCTGATCTGGTCATCAAGGCCCTCAAGCATCTCAAACTCAATAATCTAAAGTTGGTTCTCACCAAGGAGCAACTATTCAAGTTTATCAGTGACAAGTGCACTGCCGCAAATCCCCCTCCCCTCAAGGCTTCCACCAACCTCTCTGAGCTCATGCTCACTCATGATCTCAAGTAGCTCTCAAGTAGAGAACACTTCCTCCTGTACAATAACATGCCAAGTGTTAAGGAAAAGAGAATTGGCTACAAAACCCAGAAAAATATGATGTATTCAAAAAGGGCATCAGCCTGGCTAGCTGATGGTCTTTTGCCACCTGCCCCTGGATGTTCTACCAGCTCTGGATAATCAATGCCCAGATAGACATCCAGAAAATTCCACTTGTGTTCTTTCTCCTGCCTGGGGACGCTTATGCCATCTAAACCAGAGCTTTTATCATTCTTTGCTAAGAACTTGCCCTCCTGACCTTCAAAAATGATTCCAAGAAGACTCCTCACACCTTTTCTGGCCTCCCTGATGCAACAAGAACCAAGCTACCCTGGATGCTCAGAAAAAGATAAGGCTGAGAGCTCTGGGGCCTCACATTTGCATCATGGCCTTTGAGCCTGCTCAGTTCAATGAATTTGACCAGCTGTTTAGCAGGGAGATTCAGGGGTGCCATTTCCACTTCTGCCAAGCAGTTGCTCAAAATTTGCATGCCCATGTCAAGCTTAGTATGTTGAGCTGGAGGGATACCTCAGACACCTGCAAATTTGTGCTGGCATAATTTAGTACCTTGGCTTTTTAAAAGCCAGAGCACACTAAGCAGGGGTTTGAGATTCTCTCAAAGGATCTCTACATAGCAACACATCCAGAGTTCACGTCTTCCCTTGAGTACTTTGAACCCCAGTAGATTGGGAAGGTTGTCACTCAGAGGCAAGGTAAGGTCTGCTCCAAGGCCAACTGGAATGTGTAACAGGCTGAGGTGAAAGGCAAGCTGAAGACCACTTTGGCTCTTGAGGCTTACCATAAGCATCCCAAGGCCAACTTTGGGCTACACACAAAATTCAACAAGTTCTTTTCCCTCCTCCAGAACAAGCAGGAGAAGACAATTTCCAAGCTGTGTGACTTGACCAACCATGTCCCCCCCACAAAAAGCCAACCACCAAGTTGAGCTTTTTTCACCAAGGCCATCCAGGATGCAACCAAGTACAAGTATACAGCCCCTGAAACCAAGCAGCAGCTTGAGCTTATTGACACTATCCTACTGGAAGGGGCCAAAATGAAGAAGGGCAAAAAAAGGGGAGGAGTAAACTTGCTTGCTTATATGGGTTTTAGTTTTAACTTTATCTCCTTTACTCTTTAGTTTTTTATATTTAAATTTTTGTTTGTTTTGAATATTGATACCTTTTTAGGTATAACCAGTAAATCTTAGATATGTCATGAATAAAGACATCTTGGTTGGCATCACTTGTCCCAAGAAAACCCAAAAAAGGAGCTGTCAGTCAGAAAACACTAATGAAGGCTTACAATGACCTGAATCAAGAAATTGACAGGAAGTGGTGGTGGCCAAGAAGGTGCACCTTCAAACAGGACCCAAAAAGCTGCCATTTAAGGCCCAAAAACCCAAAACCAGGTAATTTGGTGTTTTTTGGCCCAAAAATTGATTTATGATGTCACACAATTTTTGGTTAATCCTGAAGGCCTGGTGACAAAAATTTCCCCTGCCACATCAGCATTATTCCAAAATCTAATATAACTTGAAAATTTACCAGAACTACTGCAGTAGTTCAATAAACATAATATCTTATCACTAGTTTTACAGTTTTAAGTTTTACAGATTTTACAGAATACAGAGCTTCTCCTTGTGCACATGCCTGTGAGATATCTTTCTGGATGTAGCGTCAATTTTGCAGTGTCTGTGGCCTCTGCTCTGTTCTTTGACGTTCCCAATCTCAAAATTGAGGAAATTGTCAAACCAATTTTCAAGATTCTCTACTTGCAAAATTCAGTGACAATTTCCTAATCTCTGATTTTGTTGTTGTCTGTTTTAGTTTTCTTGGGATTTACTTTACTAATGCCTTAGCTTGGATATTTTGCCTGCACATTTCATCTTTAAATTTTTACTCATTTTAAATTCTTTGAGAATTTGGTATTTTATACCTCATTTTGTGAACACTTCTGAATTTTGTGGAAGCTCCACCATTACAAGATGGATATTTATAGCTGGAAGCAAAAATGATTCCCTGATACTTTCCAACTTGCTATTAAAACATAAGATAAAGTCAGTTGTGCTTATGGAAAGTATAGCATATAATTTTTTTGATAACTGATAGTTTGTAAGCTTTCTAATACTTTTTTCATTATTTTTGTACCACTAGAGCTTTAATGTTTTTGATAATAAAGGCGTTTTTATAGTAAAGAGTGCAAACTACATAGTAAAATGAGAAATAATTGCTTATCTCTCCTCATTCTTATTGCTTCAGGTAGATCTTTACTTCATTTTTGAGCTCTATGGAGCCACTCTATTATAATGCAGCAGTATAGGTTAGCTGCTTACACTAAATCATTTTAGTACATCAAGACAGTCAATTAAAAAGTGTTCACTTCCAGGAGCCAGTCATAAAAAAACCATCAATTTAAATAACAGTTAACTATCAGGGATTCAGCTTCACCACAGTTGCCAACTTTCTCACTTCTGACATCCTCATTAGGGGGCAGCACTTTAATTCAGGCTTATATGTACCACTTTAATTTGCTTAACTCCACCCTGGTGATTAATCTCAAGCAAGCTTTAGACATTCCTGATAGTTAAAATTATTGTCAATTGTTATAACTAAACCAATAATAGTTCAGTAAATATATTGGGGAAGACAACATTCCAAATATAAAGGAAAATAACAGGAATAAGATGTGTTTATTTTAAGAATAATAAAACTGATATACTATATTTGGGAGCCACAGATTGCCATGGGGTGGCATAGTGGTCTGTTCCATGTAACTTTCTGGCTGGGAATAACTTGAGGAGGAGATCAGCACTTCCAATTGACAATTGTAAAATTAGGCTGATTGACCACAAATAATCAGGATAATTTTTTATGCAGATCTTTATCAGTTACATGCCTTATTATTAGTAGATTATCATTCTATTAAATTTAATGACTATACACTGTATAATCACTATTTTATTATAATTGATATGATATTTATACGCTGTGTAATTGTTAGTTTATTACAATAGATGCAACAATTATACGCCAGATTATCACTTGATTATCATTTCTATGTGTGTAGTGATTATACGCCATATAATCACTATCTTATTATAATTGGTATAGCTATTATATACTGAATAAACGTTAGCTAATATAATGAATATCATTGATTACACAGTGTGTAATAACTAAATCATCAACTGTATATTGCCCATACCATCCTGCTGGACGTTTTATCAACTCATCCTTACCCAGCCTGATTATGTTTATGAGCATATCAAACAAGTGATGCGCAAAAGTCATGGAAATACCAAGTTTGGGTCAGCATTACATGGCGTATAATCAAGCTTCCTATTGGTTAGGGTCAGCATTACACGGCGGATAATCCACGAGTCAATATTGGATTGAGTCTGCTATTATATGGTACATAGTCCCTGATTTGACCCGTTGCATTAATAATAAGAAGGCTCACCAGGCAGAAAAGAATCACTGATTAAGCCCTGCAAATGGAATACTGGAATTCTACCTTCCAATGTAGGAGGACTGAACAGGGACTATTTCTAAGAATCAACCAGCTACAAAGGTGATGCCTTAGTGACATTAGAGGTGCATAATGGCACAGTCAATTAATGACTGCCAGTAGGCTAGCTCAACAAGAGTGTAGGCTGTAGCTGAAGTGCCATGTGTGCCTTTTTAAGGCCAGTAGCAACACACATGCCAAGTACAGCCAATCAGGATGGGTGCAGCCAGCAAAAATGAACCTATTGCAAAGGTAGCCACTGAGAATTGTCTATTAGGACAAGAAAAAAATTATTTCAGTATATATTGATACAGACACCTGAAATAATAACAACAAGTTCTTAGTTACTCTGGAATAGATTGCAGCTGCTGGCTGGATTGTACTCCAGTCCCAATAAACATAATTATCTTTAAATTTCGATTCTATTGCAGTCTGTAGTACTCTTGCATAGGACAATGTGGAGTACATCGGCAAGGCTAACATCTATCTGTAGCTTTGAACATACCAGCAGTAACCCAAGTTGCTCAACAACAATGCTCCCAACTAGATTAAGGTGCCTGTAATTTGACATTGTCCTCAGATTAATCCATACTGTTAGTCACATCATGTGGCAGCTCTTTGAGCGCCCCTGTGTATTGTGAGATAAATAAGTGGATGAGAGAAACATATTGGTTGCAATAGAATAATAAAACCTATAGTAATATATATAGTAAATCAGCCTTAAATTATGGGATTGCTGTTAGTCACCAATCCTTTATGATATTAAAGTCATATTAACTGATTCAGATAAATTTAAAAGATGAACATTTCAATGAATATCATATGCTCTAAGGCTATACCTATATATCAATGTAATAAAAGATATCTTTAAGTGAAACAATACAGTAGTTTTAAAATCTGGTGAGATAAACTAATATTATTCAGTTTAGAATGCTTAGGTTCAGTCAAACAAAAAATTCCAAAAGGGACCAGTTGAAGAGCAATTCACTAAAAAATCTTAATTTATCTAGGTAAGAAAAATAAAAATAGTCAATCACACAACAAAATTAAAGTCAAATCCTGAATCCCAGAAATGAGACAGCAAACAAAAAACCTATATTTAAAACAAACACAAACCAGTCACATCCTAAAGCAATCTAAATCAAATGTGATAATGAATGTGTAACAAAAAATGATATGGAAAGAGAACAAATGATGTTCAGTCACAAAATTGATAATTTCAAATACAGAACAATAACTTTTTTGAAAATATTGATTATTTTTGGAACTCAAATGGAAAATAGTGGATTTCAGGAGTGAATCCACAAAAATTTATTCAGAGAACTACATCATTATTTTCAATGTGTGTGCTTCTAAATTTGAGCATTTATGTCAGAGAGAGTATCTCAAATAGGAGCACTCATTTAAATAAAATTATTTCCCTAGAAATACTTTACTTTTCTGTTTTAATATAATTTTTAATTTATTTTGTTTAAAATGGGTTTTAAAAATGAATATAACTTTGATATTGTCAAGGAGCAGTATCATGAGCACCTTCAAGCTCAGGCTGCTGATCAAGGGAGCTCAATTGCTATGGTTCCTGTCTATACCCAATTTGCCTTAAGTTGTGAGGAGGCAGAGTTGTATGTGTCATCAGTCCCATTAATGAGTAGCTTTCCCAACAGCCAACATGATGACCCTCAAGACCAGGCACAACCTGAGCCTGAGACACATTTTGAAGTCTGGGCAACTGTGGCCCCCTCTAACCCAATCCAATCATTGCTTGAAAATTTGGGCCAATCAGAGCAAGCACTGCGTAATCTGGGTTCCTGTATTTCCAAAGGCTCTTAAAAATAACAACTAGTAACCAATGATATCATTGAAGAGATAAAGAGCCTCAACCAAAGTGGCATGAAATTTGCCAAGATTTTCACCTGCCTACAATTCACTATGGTGGTGGTTAGGTGTGAATTATAAGCCCTCTTGAAGAGAGGAGGTACAAAGCTGACCAAGAAGCTAAAGAAGCAGGTCAACTTCCAGATCAAGGATGTCTATTCCATCATTCCTGTCAGTATTGATAAATCTTGTGACTGTATGACAGTCACTGTTAAGTATTTAGCCAAATAAATACTCCAAAATATAAAGTTGCTCTGTTTTTGCTGTTTGTTTTATGTAGATAGGTTTGGCTGGAATTCTTCAGAAAAAAGATTCCTAAAAACTTAGTATATATATTCAATAAAAGAACAGAAGACAAGATTGGCCAAATCAATCTTGGAGACTAGGTGTCTCAAAAACAATTTGATTAACTGGGAAGATTAATTAATAAATACATGGGAATATAATTAATGAGGATTTAATTATATTGGTTAATTGCCTTGACTGTGTCAAGAAGTTTGGTTAAGGTTAATCAAAAGCAAGCCCCCAAATTTTGGGTTAAAGCGCTGTTTTGGCAAATTCATTAGGTTAGAAGCTCCAACTGTGCCGCCTAATCAATTTGAGAAGCGCTGAGGCACTGCCTGGGAAAATTGCTGGGCGGCGCAGTGGCATCTGGTTCAAGTTTCAAAGCGCTTTAATGGGGTTTAAGGCAAAAAACTATTTAATGCAAAGTTAACTAAATAAAGGCAATGATGTCTAGGGATTTAAGTTTGATCAGCTGGTTCCCAGTTGGAACATAAAAGCTGAGATTTGGAATGTGTATATTCCACAGGGTTTTGGCGCCAGGAGCTAAGGAAGCTCCATGTCAAATTAATACATTGAGATGAATGGTATCAGGAGACTCTTTCTCATTGTAGGTTAATTATCATAGGCTGAGAATTATAGGGGATCTTTAGAGTAAAGATCTAGGTTTGAATAACTCAAATGCCATAGACCATGTGATATGAATCATAAGTTGATTCAGGAACCGGAGGGGTTTTTAGCCAAATATGCCCCAAATGGTATATAATCAAAAACAGCTAAATTTTAATAAAGATATATTGTTGATTTTGACGCTTTCCCCTCAAACTACTTTTTTTAATTATCATGTCTTCTTTACTATCATTTGAAAGAGCAAAAGTTGGGGTGCTTTGTGTAGAAACCGCTTCTGCTAGGAAGAAAGTTCCTACTTGTTTGCTCAAGGAGGCTTGGGCAAAATTGGAGGTCTCTAAGATAGCACCTGAGGAATCTTTGGTAGAAGTGAAAGCAGCTTTTGAAGAACTATATTCCAACTATTTTGCCAAAGAGGGAACCCCTGTACAAGAAAATTGAGTTTATGCATGGAACTCCTGGACTTGCTGTTAGGATTCAATGAAATTTTACAACAGGTGAAGGAAGGAGCCAATTGGAAAGTTGAGGCATTAAGAAATAGGAAGGAAAAGAGTGTCAAAATTATGGCTTGTTGGCAAGATGACAATAAAGTGTTGTCTCACAAATTTCCTCCCTGGAGGCAAAGCTCCTTGAAGCTTTGTTGTTGTGTTCTGAGGCGCGTCACAGACACACAACGGGAAATCCTAACCTTATGATTGGATTTGTACTAAGTCTTGGTTAGATGACAGGGAAGGCTATGCGTTTACCTTGCGGCCCTGGAAGAATAACCTCTTTTAGTTGTGGCTAGAGAGAGGCGCAGAAGTACAGAGGACACAAAGACAAAAATGTGAACAGAACTTAATTTTTATTGGTGAATATGAAATGGAATATATAGTGGTTAGGAATACCACAAAACACTACCAGGACAGTAGGATCACTTGCCACAAGAATTAGTGGGGCAAGTGAGTTGCACAGGATCAAGAAACTGAACAATTGTACTTCCCAATTCAGTCATCAACTCATTTTGAGAGGCAAAAGCAAAAGAAAGAGATTTGTCTTTGAAATGGCCCACCAAAAGCAAAATTGATACATGGTGAATAGCAGTATTCACGACATTGCCCTCACCTAGATTGGCCTTAGGGGGTAGTATTTAGAAAGGAACTTTGCTTGCACTTGAGCAAGAGGACAGCCACTGGAGAGGAGTTTTACAGTGTATTTGGACCCTTGTTTAAAGGTCACTTCTAAAGGGCTGATCCATATACAGTCCAACTTATGTGCACAACCACCTACTCTGTGTTGGTAGTAAAGTACATGGTCACAACATCAAACTCAGGCAGGGGAGAGCGTTTAGCATTATTGGGAGAGAGCTCAAGCATCTTAGTCTTATATGCAGAAGTGTAGGCAGTGGCCTGTATATCAATTATGCGGTTGACTAGATCCTTGATGTGGTTGTCAGGATTTATGGCCTTATCAAAAGTAAGCAGGGGGCCCCAAGAGCAATGGGGTAGTAGCCTCTCACCCATGTAACATAGCAAAAGTGGAGTATCCAGTGACACAATGTTTGCTAAGGCGGTACACAAATAGAGCAGCAGGTAAGTATAGGTCCCAGTTGGCAGTGTCAGAGTAGGTGAGCTTCCTCATGATAGAGACCAGTGTTGAATTTGCACGTTTAACTGCCCCATTAATAGAAGGATTTTAGGGGGCAGAGAAGGACTGGTGAGATCCCAAAGCTTTGACAACAGAGGTCATCAGCTTGGCATTAAAGTTAGTCCCATTATCTGAGAGCAACACTTGAGGACAGCCATGGCGGTAGAAAACATCTTGTAACAGGAAGGCGGCAGTTGTCCCAGCTGTGATGTCCTTTGTAGGGCAAGCCTCTACCCACTTGCTGAAGTGATAAACAGCAATCAGAATAAAGCAACACCCAGAACGTGAGCAGGGGAGAGGACCTACTGCGTCAATGCTGACAGTATGAAAAGCATGTTGCGGGGGGACTAATTTGAACTTGTGGGCAGCAGCTCAGGGCCTCTGCATCTGGCAGTTGTGGCAGCTAGCTATGACGTCTGGGATCAGCAGGCAAAGGTTCTCCCAGAAGTAATTCTTTTGTAGCCAGTCAAATGTCTTGGCAATGCCTCCATACCCAGTCTCTTTATGAGCTTGCAACACCAATGATAGGCAAAGGCTGGGTTGTACATAAGGCAGATACTGGTCTTGTACCTTCTTGAAGAGCCAATTGTTGCGTATGAGGGTATCTTTGGATAGCTTGTACAAGTCCAGTTGTACCTCTTCTGTCTAACTTTCCCAAGAAGAAGAGTACCCAATTAGTTTGTATAACCAATTGGCCTCTGCAGGATGCAAAGCAAGAATGGGCATTCTGGAGAGCCTATCAGCGTTCTGGTGTTGGATCCCAGGGCAATGGAGCACAGTGAAATTGTAACCTTGAAGACGTAGGGCCCATCTAACTAGGCGGCCTTCAGGCTCCTTCAGCTATTGTAACCACTTAAGCAAAGCGTGATCAGTGACAACTGTGAAGTGGGTACCATATAGGTAGTGACAAAACTGCTTGACTGCATGCGACACAGCAAGACACTCCTTCTCTGTGATGCTTTGTTCTTCTCATGTTTGTTTAGCATGCGGGAAGTGTAAGCCACAGGATGGTCTACACCCTTGTTGTCTAGTTGGGTCAGAATGGCTCCAATAGCTAGATTGCTAGCGTTGGTGTACAGGATAAAATCCTTATCATAGTCAGGATACACTAGGATTGGCGCCTCTTTGAGTTTCTGCTTAAGGGTCTCAAAGGCTTGCTGTTGACTGGCAGTTCATTCAAAAGGGACATTACGTAGCAGCTGGACTAGAGGTTTACTAGTATTAGAGAAGTCAGGGATAAACTGTCTATAGTAGCCCATCATCCCTGGAAAGACTTGTACCTTTCACAGGTTGGTGGACGGAAGCATTTTGTTGATGGCTTCAACCTTCTTAGTCATTGGGTGAATCCCAGTCTGGGTTGCCTCATGGCCTAAGAATTCAAGATGTTCTTTGAAAAAGGCGCACTTGGAAGGTTTTAGCTTGAGGCCAGCTTCTCAAATCTTTATGAACACCTCCTTGAGATGAGCCAGGTGATTGGTGAAGGTAGCGCTGAAAACCGTTATATCATCCAAGTATACTTGCACACAACAACTTCAAGTCACAGAGGATGGAGTCTATGCCCCTTTGGAAGGTGGCCGGGGAGTTGCAGAGTCCTTGCAGTATGCAAGTGGGCTCAAAAGCCCTTCAGAGGTAATGAGCGCAGCTTTTTGGTGATCCTCAGGCAATAGTTCAACTTGCCAGTATCCAGATGCCAGATCTATTGCAGAGAAGAACTTAGAGCCTCCTGGACGTCAGAGATCATCATCAATACACAGCAAGGGGTACGAGTCCTTCTTGGTCAAAGAGTTCAGTCGGCAATAGTCCATAACAATACAACAACCCCCATCCTTCTTCTTTAAGATGAGTAGCGGGGATGCTAAGGACTTTGGGAAGGCGCCAGAAGCCCAGCGTCTAACAGTTGTTTGAGCTCTTTAGATACCTGGGCGTCCTCTACACAACTGCGGTAATAGGGTTTAGCACGGAAGGAGGAGTGTTGCCAGTGTCAATCTGATGGATAACACCTTTGGCTAACCCATAGTTGGTACTGTCCTTAGCAGAGATGTCAGAAAATTGATCTAGCAAGTCTAGCACCTCTTTCTGTTGAACCAGGGACAGCTGTGGAAAGTCTTGCGCAGTGAACAAGGATAGGACTTGGGGTTCATTCTCAGGTAGGTTAAAATCTTGGAATGTGCCAAAGGGATGAAGATACAGGACATCAGGAGCGCTCAACAACTTGCCATATCCAACAACCTGCCCCCTAGACACAGTCATGGGGAGAGCAGTCAGGTTGGCTACTAACAATTGAACTGGGTCCTTATGGGAGACATCTAGAATCCCAGGACAGAGATAAGGTTTGTTGCATCCTAACAAGGGGGGAGAGTACAACTCCAAGAAGGTTTGTTCAGGTAGTTCATATGATATCTGGGAGTCTAGGATAGCCTGGGAGCCAGGTGGGATGGAGACAGCAGACGTGACTAGGAGAGGGTCCCTTCAGACGCAGGACAAGCCATGGGTGGACACTTCATGTTTAAAGAGTGGGTGCAATACTTGAGGTTGAAACACCAGTGGGATATTCCAAGGCGCAGGTCTTGAGGCATTTACCCAGAACTTTAACTGGCTCTTCAAAGATTAAAGGGACTTTCTATCCTAGAATAGAGAGGTAGCCATCTTTCAAGTTGATTATCCCATTATATTCCATAAGGAACTGGGTGCCAACTAGGAGATTGTAACTCTCATTCTCAGGACAACTGCTGGCGCGGCTAGGAGAAGCTTGCCAAACCGCATGGGCAGAGCAGAGTAAGCCCCTATGGCACGGGTAATAGACAGTCCAGCTGTGCCATACAACTGGTGATAATTAAGGTCAGGGGCAAGTTTGAGTTTCTTCACAAACTTGGAGGATACAACATTGACTGGCAAGCCAGTGTCTAGAACTGCCTTAATCTTCACTTTTTGAATGGATATCTCTACTTGAGTGGTAGTGGGACCAAAGGGGGGAAGGACAGCCAAGATATCTTGAGCCTATGCTAGTTCCTTATCCCACTTATCAATCATGCATCTCAATCCTGGGAACTCCATATAAACAGTTTGGAGAGGGAGCAAAACAGATACATTCTTGAAGACAGCGTCAGCAACCTAGGCAGCTTCTTATGACAACTCCACTAGCACGGGGACCTCTTAGCCTGAGTGAGGTAAGGGCAAGAGACAACTTCTTTGGCTTCAGGAAATGGCTTTGCGGTAGTTGTAGTCTTTCCTGATCAAAACTTATAGGTGACTGTAATGGCTTCAGGAACAGTCAGAGCAGAGTACCCATATGCATCAGTGTCGTCAGTATCAGAGTCATCCAGGTCAGAGTCATCAGAGATATTGTGAAACAAGAGGAGGATAGGAGGAGCCTCATTATCAGCAGGCTCAGAGTCAGCTATAGAGGAGGAATTGAAAGAGACTGGGAAGAATTGTCAACCAAGAGTGTCTCTGCCTCTAGGTTGACTGCTCTTTTCCCGCCTGCTCTTTTGGATCAGCTCCTTCAACCTGCAGGTTGGTGCAGACTTGAGAATGATGACCTATCTGACCACAATTGTGGCAACCTTGGAATTGAGGAGGATTTTGTGAGTTCATGGTAAGAATGTGTGGACCACAGGAAGATGAACCAGAGTTAGAAGTAGCTCAACCTTCCTTAACAACTGCTCCAGAGTGGGCAAGGTGCATCTTCTGCAATAACATCTTTATGCTCTTCATGGAGAAAAGCATAGCCTTATGGGCTTTGAAGTGAAGGCACAAAAGTTGGTTAACTTTGAGGGCTTGAGCAAAAGCCATATAGGCTTCATGGGCAGTCAACTGTCTGCTTGTGATCATTTGCTGTCCTTCCATGTAGAATATTTCTGCAAACTTGGCTAGTGTCTCCTTAGGCTTAAAAGCAATATGCATGAAGGCATCCCTTTTCACTTCCAGGCTAAGGTCACCACTAAAATCATCAATCAGAAGATGCTTCATATCTTCCCACGTCTCAATGGAGGGCAGCTCAGGCACCATACCTCCTGGCAAGTTAGATATAGACAGGTCAAAATATATTCTTTCTTAACTCTTTCTGAAGCTTGTCTCATGGCAGTTTTGTAGATAGTCAGGAAAGCTGCAATGGTTGAGGTTTTGGGATTGAAGACTTGCTTAAAGGTAGGCTTGAAGTGTGCTTTGGGAGTTGGGTCACCATTGTTGCTATTGAGTACGTAATACACAAGGAAAACTCTGCCTTGGATTCCAAGGGGGGCTTCCTAGCCCATAGCTGGCAAACACTTTCTTCAAGGGTAGTCAGGGTCTCAACAGTGCAGGCACCTGTATCAAAAGCTTGAGTGGTTTGTTGTGCAGTAGTATCTAAGTGTTGACCTTGGGTGGTCACCATTGTGGAGAGCTCAGCCAGTCAAGAAGTAAGGGATGGTCCCACTGAGAGGCAAGGGGTGAACTTATAATTCACAGAGTCAATCACGTCCTTCATCTCTTGTATGTCTCTATCCAGTTCAGTATGGTCCCGCTTTAACTGATCCATCTTGTTAGCTAGGGCAATTAATTCCCTAGCACATTGGATTTGAGGTGCTCCAGATAAACCAGGGCAGCAATCATCTTCATCAACAACCCCAACTGAACTAGCAGCATTTGCCATCATCTCACATAGGGCAACAAGTTCTTGCTGTAGCTCCGCAACTTGAGCAGTCAATTAAAGCACCTGGGGGTCAGGTTGAGGAGCTTCAGCAGGACGTCCCTGACTTCAAGTAGCCGCACATAGCTCTCAAATAGCGTCCCATATTCTTTGTTCTTGATCTGCCAAGTCATCATAGGGGGGAGAGGGCGGAACATCTGGCTTGGGCGTAGATAATTCATCCACTTGACTCTGGAGTTTGGCTATAGCAGTAGCGGTGACAGCTCTTTCCTAATCAAACACCGCATTGAGTTTTTTAAGGTCATTGACAGCAAAGTCTGCTACCTGCTGTAGTTGATCAAAGGAATACATGTTGAATGCATTGAGCTATTGCACAAGTCATTCAAAGTCAGTGAGATAAGCGTTTAAGGTGGAATCTACTTGAGTTTGCCAGGGTTGTTCTAGCTGGTGAAACTTGTGTAGACACTCTCTCACGTATTTGGGGATGGACTGGTGCATTTGTTTAATAGAATTAACCAAACAGGTCTGGGAGGTTACAGAGTTACGCTGATTGTCAGATACCAAGGAAAACAAGGAATGAATCCATTGTTGATAGGCAGCAAACCGGTCCCAGTGATGATTAACTGCTGCTTGTAGAGATGAGATTTCTTGGACGTGTAGCCCCAACACCATTTGATGGTGGGCCAAGGCAGGCTGCACAAAGGACAATAGTAAGTGCTCAGCTGAGCCAGCCGCTGAGAGGAGATGTTGTGGAAATTGAGGAGCCACAATTAATTTTTAGTATTCAGCCCAACTGAACTGCAACTGAAGGCAAGGGATGGCTCCTTCACAGGCTATCCCAAGGGCTACTGACATGACTTGCTCCAAGTCAAGGGTACACATGGGGTAAACAACTAGACAGATCATTCCCAAGGTTCAGTATAATGGGGTTAATAGGCTGGTTGGCAATATCTTTATTGATAGAAGGACTGGTAATTTAAGGTGAAGTTGACTCTTGTATAGGTGGAGGCAAAGGACCTGAAAACGTGGATGCAAAAGGGATAACTGAGGGGCTTACAGCCCCTGTAGTGAGCATCATTTTTGTTGTGTTCTGAGGTGCGGCACAGACACACAACGGGAAATACTAACCTTAGGATTGGATTTGTACTAAGTATTGGTTAGATGACAGGGAAGGCTATGCGTTTACCTTGCGGCCCTGGAAGAATAATCTCTACTAGTTGTGGCTAGAGAGAGGCGCAAAAGTACAGAAGACACAAAGGCAAAAATGTGAATAGAACTTAATTTTATTAGTGAATAAGGAAATGTAATATATAGTGGTTGAGAATACCACAAAACACTACCAGGATGGTAGGATCACTTGCCACCAGCATTAGTGGGGTAAGTGAGTTGCGCAGGATCAAGAAACCAAACAATTGTATCTTCCAATTCAGTCATCAACTCATTTCAAGAGGCAAAAGCAAAAGCAAGAGATTTGTCTTTGAAATGGCCCACCAAAGGCAAAATTGATACATGGTGAATAGCAGTATTCACGACATAAGTCACAGGAAGGTAACAGTAATAAGAGTCAAGGGCAAGATAACGGCAAGTTTGACTGGTTGGACCTGGATCCGCCACAATTCCTCCCCTTAAACCCAGCCCCAAGAGCAGGATTCAAACCCTAACCCCAAAAACCTGCAGAATTCTAGCCTAAAGACCAAGGGGCTGCCTGCCCAAGTTTTCTTGGGGTTAAGCCCCCGTAAGCCAAGGCCAAGAGTGATTTTCCAAAAGGTGAAGCCAGCCAAATGAAGAAGTAATTGCACTAAATGGAGGACTGATCAATGTGCCTAATGAAGGCAAAGAAATTCACACCATTAGCTTCATGAGCTTGAATTTTACACTAGCAACCAGTCAAGTGCCATCCCCAAAAGAATGCACGGGCCTGCAGCCCAACTCCATGATCACAATCTTAGAGCAAGATAATCAAGTTGCCAATTCAAGATCTTTAACAAATGAAAGAACTCCCGGCCCAAGTGCCATTTTTATGCCTTTGAACCCAAGCTCCCAGATCCTATGGACCCACAATTCCCAATAACTTGATGAACCCCCTGTGGAAAATGTTAAGATTGGAGATGGGGAACCATATAGACCCAATGACCCTGCGCTACAACTTATTTCTATTATATATAAGACTATGTTGATTTGGCTTACACAGCTACTGCATTATTTTGTATTTGCCATCTATCTATTAGTAAAATATCCTCTGGTCCTCCTGCCCCTCTTCCTGCAGATTTTTGTCCTCCTGGTGCTCCTGACAGTCCTGTTTATTTCACTGAGTACCCTCTTAAGCCCAAGTATAAGGATTACACCCAGGAAAAGATCCCTGAACTCAATCTCTTGGCCTGCATTTAATCCGCAATTAGATACAACTGCCAGGGGCCCTGGATTCTATCAACACTTAAGTTGTTCAAAGAAAATTTCAACTGCCTGCCTGCCTACAAACTCAATATAGAACACCTATGACTCCTAAGTCCATGCCTGCTTCCTTTCCCAATCTCCCACCCAATCACACTGGCAAGCTGTTTGGGATTGTGTACATCACCCTCAAAGGGGTGATTGACACTATAATCCTGGCTGCCAGCCCATGTTCTGGGTGGGAAAGTCCTTTGCTTACCTCTTCAATTTAGCTCCTCTCTTGTGGCGGGCTTTGCCTGCAAAAAACCTGGCCTGAATGATCCCAGAAAACAACAGGCCAGCCTGAGATTGAATCCCTGACAATGCTTGACTGTTGTCTTTGGCTCCTGGGGACAGTAGGACATGCCATTTCAAAAATGGCATCTTGAAAAACGCCATCTCAAAATACAGCATCTCAAATTTTTGCTATCTTGATTCACTAGTAAAAACACTATTTTGATTTATGGCATTTCAACTAAGAAAAAACAGTTTTAAAATTTTAGATTTTTTGAACTCCAAAAATTACCCAAAAATTCCCAAAAAATAAAATTCAAAAAACAATTCTAAACTTAAAAAGCCTCAGAATTCCAAATCTGCAATAAAAAATGAGGTCAATTAGTAGCAACAAGGTTGCGTAAAGTCCAAAAGTTAAAATATTAAAAAAAACTATTTTCATTGATCTTAACTACAAACTATACTTTAAAATAAGCATAGAATTGTACCAAATACTAAATAAAACTAAAATAATGATAAAAGTAAAGGGAAAAAGAGAGAATATAGAGTGGTGTTTATTGGAAATAGGCTCAAACATTAGTGGAAAGAGCAACTGAGATGGCTTGAAGATGCTCAAGCTTGCTATCCTTGGGATAGTAAGCAAGGACCACCTTGCTGATTTCAGTGTACCTTTTAACTGCTTTGGTTTACTTGGGGGGATCATCCTTGGTCTTGATGCCTGTTTTAAAGAGGCGGGCAGAGATGGCCTGCTGAGTCTTGAGATAGACCATGATTTTGTTGAATTTGGGCTTCTGAACCCAAAACCTTGTGGCAAATTGACTATGCCACCCTTCAAGAGAAGAGGTGGTCTTGATTAGGCCATCCTTTACCTGCTTAGAACAGTTCCATGTGATTGAGTCACTGCCTTTCCTGATGCGGCGTGCTACTTGAAACACTCCAACCCATTGAGTTTCAAAATACTCTATGAATGGAGCAAAGGCTGCCTGGTTGGCAATAATGTAGGGATGGTGGAGGAGAGCGTCATAGAAGGCATTGGTTTCCTCCTTCTGCACAAGGACAAGGGCAGCAAAGCATTGAACATCTCCTTTTCTTCCTTTGTGCCTTCAAAAGTGCTCTGACCTTCATGAGCTGGTCTACACTGAAGGTAGCAGCAGAGTGCCTGCCAAAAGTGAAAGTAGCATCCCTGAGGAGAGCTCTTGAAGACTCCAATAAAAGCATTGGCCTGAGCCTGCTCAAAATCTACTACCAGGTATTCATGGTATGGAAGGCTTTCAGGCTTTTTCTTGATGGGGGTGGCTTCCTCTGACTGGGTCTTTTTCTTGCGCCCTCTAGTCTCCTTTGGCTCCTCTTCAATGATGGGGAGGATCTCATCAAGCTTGGCCTTTAATATTGTTAGAGCCCGGACATAGGTTTCTTGCTTCTTGTTAGGAAGGAAAAAGAAGACAAGGGGAAGAGCCAGATTTCCAACCTGCCCATGGATATTCCAAAGCTGGCTGAAGAGCTTTGAGCAGGTGGAAAAGGTACCATCTGCAAGCCAGGTCTTGTATTTTAAAAGGTTGCAAAGATCCTGGGAGGTAGCAAAGCAGATGATCCGCTATAGGGCATGTTGCCCATCATTGTGAAGGAGAAATCTCTCTTTGTGCTGTGAAAGCTTTTGCTCTTCAGTTAAAATCAACTGGTCAATTGATGAAGCACTGACGCCTTCAGTGCTCAGAGCATATCTCTGGTCAGTGAGATATATCTGAAGTTTTGAGGCGCCACCAACAGTTGCAAGTTGGGTATCATTTAGATTAATAAGTGCATCATTTACGACCTCAGTTGCAGTTTGGTCTTTGGTGGTTGGTATGACCTGGCAAAGAAGCCAGCGGATCAGTTGATACAGTGGATCAAAGGGCTCAGCACAGTCATGCCCAATAGTCAGGGCTTTAAAACAAGTTAACCCATAGGTGGTGAGTCTAGCTGGACAGCCAACGTAATCACATTTGAAGTGATGCTGACAGATGGGCTTCTTCTTTTTGTTGCAGCTGAAGCTGTAGCCCTTGTGGACAAAGCCAGCACCCCCTTTCTTGGTCATAATCAGATATCTGATAGGGTAAGTTGGGGGCACAGCAAAGGAGCCATTTCTGTTGCATACATTATGGATGATATTAAGATCCCAGAGCTCAATTGGCTCATCTGCAGGAGCACCAGGCTCATGCTCTTCTTCATCCTCATGCTCTGAAGTGGGGTTGGAGTGGCGGTTAAAGTTGAATAACTTCTCTTGAGGGTCTGACAAGGAGTAAACAAAAGGAAAATGGGGAGGGGTTGGGCTTGTTTCCTCAGGCTCTGGTGAGGGCGTAGGGGTCTTGGGGGGAGCTTTACCCTTAGCAGGCTGATTTTTAGGGGTAGTTTTGGCCTTTTTGGCCTTTGGAGGAGTGGTCTTAGACTTTGAGGCCTTGGAGGCCTTGGACACAGCTTTGGTGGTAGGCTTGGGAGGCATCTAAAAGTGAATTAGTATCAAAATATGAGTAATTTGGGGGTTGTTTTTAAAGAGAAAAACAAGAATGTTTTTAATAATAAGTATCAATTATTTTTACATAGAATTATAGAGGAGATCAAATAATATATACTATCAAAATTTCAATGTTTTTTTTTGAAAAAATAATTTTTTTATTAGTAACGCAAGTAGGCAAAACTTTGAGTTTTGACTGAAAACTTGCTCTTGAGATGCATTTTTGAAGTGACGTAATTGAGGTGCTGTAGCTCAAAAACAAAGTGTTTTTGACCATTTTTTATATTAAATTAAGAAATCTATGGTGGAGCTACCTCAGCTGGGCCAAAGAGTAAAGCTTGAATTTCTCAAAAATTAGCTTATACAACTGGGGTTAAAAAGTACACAGTTGTTTAGAGGAGATGAAAAAAAATATTTGCAAATTTTCATATGTTTTCTTACATTTTTTGCTTAAGTGGTTTTAGACGTGAAACTATACTTTTGAAAAGTGGAAAGCAAGAATTGCGGTGGGGGAATTGATATAGCATAGCCTGGCGTCATATGTAATTTCCCCTTATTTTCCCCTATCCATTGTGAGCCTTGAATCAATTGGGTGATGTGAAACTTGGTGGAATTTGAAGTGACATAAATCAAAATGGCGTAATCACCCTCTTCTATATTAAAATCACTATTAAAATATTTTATTGATGAAACCTTTATCAGTGTATCCATGTATAATAAAGTTATAAATTACATATAACAAAACTGGTTTTTTTACCCAGCAATGACAATCACTAGAAGGACTATTATAGTGGCGTCTTTTTAGGTTGTTCCTTTTATAAGTGTCTTAGATTAATACTATAGGAACATCTTCTGGCACTATACCACAGGCTTTATTTTAGTTTGGGTATTAACTTATTTTAGTTTAGGATAGATGGCGTAATTCAAAATGACATAAAGTCAAGATGGCGTAAACACGCCCCACACTAAGTGATTTCATATGTAAATAAAGTTAGCAAAATAAGATTTAATTAATCCAACTCAAAGTGACGGAATTGAGATGGCGTAAATTTGAGATGCCGTATTATAAAAGTATATGTAAATTTTAACTATTTTATTGTTTTTTTTTATTTTTTTTGTGATTCAAAATCACTAACACAAAAAACGCCATCTCAAATTAAATTTGAGATGGCGTTTTTTGAGATGCTGTTTTTGAAATGGCATGTCCTACCCTGGGGACAACATTCAGGAGGACATGGCGGGAAATCTTTATAACAAAAGATTTGAGGTTTGAAGCTAGCCTTGGGTTAGCCTTCAGGGCAAAATTAAGGGCATGTACCTTAATTCTCTGGAATACAAGATGTGAAAGTCCTTTTGGCAAAAAGGACAGGAAAAAGCTTGAAGATTATTAAAGCCAACACAAATGTGGATAAACTTGTCTTTATTAGGTGATGCAATTCTACTTAAATAGTAGCCAAGGGACAGTGATCACTCATTAGAAAGACAGAGTGGCTGAGGGGGTCACATGGGATGAGGTCATACCAGGATCAGACAAGGGAAGGTATGGTATTCCAGAATGGGTGGATATTAGCCCAGACCCATATACAGAAAACAAGGAATTCCCAAATTTGAAAGCAAAACCAATCAAATCTTTGTGGCTATCATTATTCAAAGGCCATATTAAAATAGAATTAATGGCGCAATTTCTGACATTTCCCACCTCAATATTTGACACAGGGAGTTGATATTTGCAGAGAAATTTGGAGTGAACACAGGCAAAAAGAGGTCCAGAGGACAGCAATTTTACAGTATACTCAACACCTTTTTTAAAGATGACTTCACAGGGCCTAACCCAGTGGGAATCCAGCTTTTGAGCTCTACTGCCTGTACAATTCTTGTATTAGAGAGCCAAGTTGCCTATTTGATACTCAGAGAGGAGGGCTCTAGCAGCATTGGACAATGAGAGATCCAGAGCCTTAACCTTGTAAGCAGTGGAGTAAGCTGTTGCTTGGATGTCAATGATACAATTGGTTAAGTCTTTAACATGGGCCTCAGTATTTGCAAACACATCAACTTTGATCAAGGGGGTCCCAAGATTGAGGGGGTGGCGGCTTCACGTCCATATAGAATGGCAAAAGGGACTGACCAGTTACTTGGTGTCTACTGAGTCGGTAAGCAAAGAGGGCAGCAGGGAGGAACATATCCCAATTGGCAGTGTTGGAGAGCTTGAGTTTCCTCATTATGGACACCAGGGAGGAATTGGCTTGTTCAACAGTTCCATTAGTTAAGGGGCTATATGGCACAGAGAAAGATTGGTGGGTCCCCATAGCCTTGACAATATAAGTGATGAGGCAAGCATTAAAGTTGGTACCATTGTCAGATAGCAGGACTTGAGGCCAGCCATGTCAATAGAAGATGTCTTGCAGCAAGAAAAAAGCTGTGGTCTTGGCAGTTATATCTTTTGTAGCTCTGGCTTCAACCCATTTGCTAAAATGGTCTATGGCAACTAAGATAAATTGACACCCAGATCTAGACCAAGGGAAAGGCCCAACAGCATCATTACTCACAGTGTGGAAAGCATGCTTAGGGGGGATGAGCTTGAATTGGTGTTGGGAAGGGCAAGGACGTTGGGGTTGACACAAATGACAGGAGGCAAGAACATCAGGGATCAGAAGGTGCATGTTCTCCCAGTAGAAGTTCTTGCATAGCAAGTCATGAGTTTTGGCTATACCTCCATGCCCAGTATCAATGTGAGCTTGGAGGATAATGACTATACTCATGCTAGGGCAAACGTAGGGTAGATAGGCATTGTTGACTTTTTTGAAGAGCTGCTTATCTTGAATTACAGTGTCCTTGGATAGGGTTTGTAGCACCAGGCAAATGTCTTCTGGCTCAGTGGTCCAAGAGTCAGGGTACCCTATTAATTTGTATAGACAATCAGCATCAGTGGGGTGGATAGCTAGTATTAGCATTCTTGACAAGCCATCAGTGTTCTGATGTTGGGCCCCAGGACGGTGTATCACAGTGAAATTGTACCCTTGTAGCTGCAGATCCCAACACGCTAGTTGACCTTCAGGTTCCTTTAGTTGTTGCAGCCATTTGAGGGAGGAGTGATCTGTGACCACCATGAAGTGGGTCCCATAGATGTAATGCCAGAACTGTTTTACAGCATGCAGCACTGCCAGACATTCCTTTTCAGTGACACTATAGTTCTTCTTGTGTTTAATGAGGGCTTGTGAAGAGTAGGCTACGGGTTGATCCACGCCTTTGCCGTCAAGATGGGCTAAGATGGCACCCACAGATACTCCATGAGCTTCAGTATACAAGATGAACTCTTTATCATAATAAGTATAGACCAAGATAAGAGCCTCTTTGAGCTTGGCTTTCAACGCTTTGAGTGCTTGTTGCTGGATGTCAGGCCACTCAAAGGGGACATTGCAAAGCAGTTGGACAAGGGGTTCACTCAGTTCAGCAAAATCAGGTATGAACTGTCAGTAGTAGCCCATCATACCAAGGAATACTTGGACCTCTCAAAGATTTGTGGGAGGTAGCATCTTGTCAATGGCTTCTGCCTTTTTATTCATGGGGCAGATTCCTGTTTGAGTGACCTCATGACCTAAGAACTCAAGTTGTTCTTTAAAGGAGCACTTGGAGGGTTTGAGTTTCAAGCCAGCCTTGCAGATCTTGATGAAGACAGCCTTGAGGTGTTCTAAGGGGTCAGTAAAGGTAGTGCTGAATACGGTGATGCCATCAAGGTACAAAAGAACACAAGAGAGCTTTAGATCTTGTAGGATGGAGTCCATAGCTCATTGAAATGTAGCAGGGGCATTGCAGAGTCCTTGGGGCATACAAGTGGGTTCAAAAAGGCCTTCTGAGGTGATAAGCGCAGCCTTCTCTCTATCTTTGGGAGATAAGTCAACTTGCCAGTATCAAGAGGCTAGATCCATGACTGAGAAAAACCTGGTTCCACCCAGTTGTCTGAGAGCATTGTCAATTCTGGGCAAGGGGTATGAGTTTTTCTTAGTGAGAGAGTTCAGGCAACAATAGTCCATTACAATACAATGTCCTCCATCCTTCTTCTTGAGGATCAGTTACGGGGAAGCCCAAGGGCTCTGAGAGGGAGCTAGTAGCCCAGCGTCTAAGAGCTGCTTAAGCTCTTTAGATACCTGAGCATTCTCTACCCTACTACAGCAATATGGTTTGGCACAAAAAGGGGGTGCATTCCCAGTGTCAATCTGATGGATGTCCCCATTAGCCAGGCCATAGTCTGTAGGTCCAGATGCAAAGATATTGCTAAACTGATTGAGCAGGTCCAACACGTCTTTTTGTTAGATGGGAGACAATTGGGGGAAGTCAGCTGTGGTGAATAAGGAGAGAACTTGAGGATTGTCTTCAGGTAGATTGAAATCACTAAAAGTTCCAAAAGGGTAGAGGGAGGCCAAATGTTCTGCTCCCAGTATACAACCATGCCTTTAACCTGGCCTCAGGTCACCTGCATGGGCAGGTCCCACAGGTTGGCAAGCAGTAATTGTACTGGTTCTTTATGGGTTTGATCCAGGATCCCTGGACACAGGCAGGCTTCATTACAGCCTAGGAATTCAGGAGAGTAGAGTTCCAAGAACAACTTTTCAGGTAGTTTGTAAGAAATCTGAGAATCAATTACCACCTGGGAGCCCAGAGGAATGGTGATAGCCGCTGGGGAAAGAAGATATACACCACTTCCACAGGGCAGGAAGAAGAAGGGGTGCACATGTTGGAGGAATGAGTCCTATACTTGAGAGAGAAGATACCCATGGGGTACTCAAGCATGCAAGTTTTAAAAAGACGTTTTCCTGGGAGGCGTGGAGGTTCCTCAAAAATCAAAGGAACCTCATATCCTAAGAGAGAAAGGTATCCATCACGTAAGTTCACAATCCTGTTATACTCTCAAAGGAATTGTGTACCAACCAAGAGGTCATAGCTTTTGTTTTCAAGGACTACAGCAGGAGAAGCAATGAGGAGTTTCCAAAACCTCGTGGGTAGAGCAGAGTAGGCACCAATGGCCCAAGTTTGTGCCATGCCAGCTTTGCCATAGAGCTGAGTGTAGTTGAGGAGAGGTCAGCTTAAGTTTCTTCATTAGCTTTGAAAATACTAAGTTGACTGGAGAACCTGTGTCCAAGATGGCTTTGATTTTAACCTTTTGGATTGATACCTCTACGCAGTTGTATCTTTCCTAAAGGGGGGCAAGACTGCCAGCACATCTTGCGCAGCTGCTAGCTCCTTCTCTCATTTAGCTAACATACACTTTAAGGTAGTAATCTCTTTATACACAGTCTGCAGTGGGAGAGATACAGTTACTTTTTGGAAGAGAGCTTTGGCTAGCTTAACTGCTTCCTCAGAAGAATCAACCAAGATGGGAGTCTGATGGGCTTGAGCTAGGTAAGGGCAAGCCACCATGGCTTTGAATTCACTTGGAGATTCTCAGGAAGTGGTGGTAATCTTCCCAGAGCAGAGCTTGTACAGGACTAAGACAGTTTTTGGAACAGCCAGAACAGAGTAGCTGTAAATATCAGAATCTTCAGGATCAGTATCACTGGAGAGATCATGGAATAGATGAAGGATAGTTGGACTAGAGGAAGACAGAGCTTCCTCATCAGAAGGAGGATTAGGGGGAGATTGGTCAGCAGAGAGTGTATCTGTCTCTAAGCTGACCTCTCTTTTCCTGTCTGTTTCTTGGGGTCACATCCTTCCACTCGGGGATTAGTGAAAGTACGTGAGTGGTTCCTTATTTGGCCACAGTTATGACAACCTTGCCTCTTAGTCTGTTCAACTGCACCCAGCGTCATAATGTGCGGTGTACAAGAGGTAGTCCCAACATTACTGGCTTTATTTTCATGTACCACTGTACCCACATGGGTAAAATGCATGTCTTGCAAGAGCATCTTAATACTCTTCATGGAATTGAGTGAAGCCTTGTGTGCCTTAAAGTGTAGGCATAGAAGCTGGTTCACTTTCAAAGCATTTGAACAAGCTGTGTAAGCTTCCCAGGGGGTTAACTGCCAACTGGTGATTAGCTGTTGGCCTTTAATGTAGAAGCAGTCACAAACTCAGCCAGGGGTTCCTTGGGCTTAAAGGCAATGTGCATAAATGCATCCTTTTTAACCTCCAAGATGAGATATCCTCCAAACTCCTCAATAAGGAGGCGCTTCATGTCCTCCCAAGTGACAATAGAGGGGAGCTTGGGGACCACTACTTCTTGGCAAGTGTGATGGAGACAGGTGAGGATATGTTCCTTTTGAGTTCACCAGTAGCCCTAAGCATTGCAGTCTTGTAAATTGTTAGAAATTCAGCAATGGTAGAGGTTTTAGGATCTAATATCTGTTTGAAGGTCAGCTTGTAATTCAGGTCAATGGACAAGGAGGAGGACTGACTGTTTTCACCTGGGTTGAGAAGTTAATGTGAGGATTGTCTTCAAACTTGGATTCAGCAGCAGGCTGTCTAGCCCAGAGGAGTTGAAGGCTTTCCTCTAGGGTATCTAAGGTAGAGCTATACTGTCCACTAATATCTCTAGCAGTGGCAGCAGCAGCTCCAAATTTGTCAATCTTAATTTGTTGCACTGATAAAGTGCCAGCAATCCCATTGAGGCGAGTGGTCAGGGAAGTGGTCTGATCAACCAAGGGGATGACCTGTCCATTCATAGTTTTGGTAATGCAGGAAGGTTTTGTACCTCTCTTTCCAACATGTCCTGCCTATCAGCTACATCATTTAATACTTCTGCAAGCTGATCTAGTGCACAATCACAGTTGACCTGGGGTTGACCTTCCAAACCAGGGCAGCAACCATGATTGTCATGAGCGGGAGTATTAACAACTTCACTTTCCTCTTCATCTTCAGACTCAGAGGAAAAGTCCTTGGAATTAAAGAGGTGTTGCCTTAAATACTCAACTTTGCCTTGTAAAGTAGCTACTTGATCAGTAAGAAAAGCAATGCAAAGTTCAGGCATAGGTTTGACTGGAGGGGGTTTTGAACAGAAGATTGACACTGAGTGGTAGCCTTGAGCTCAGCTATTGCTTGCCGTACCTTGGCCTCAAAGTCAGAGGGGGCCACAACAGAAGGAGCAGGAGGAATCACCTCAATAGATGCTACTCTATCATCCACATAATTTTTACTTGATATAGAGTGTCGCCTAGAGCAGCCTTATTGTCAAAACTGCAGGCTTGACCCTCCAGCAAGGTTCCAACCAAGCAGGTTTGTGACCTGCAATCCAATTACCTGCTCACTCAAAGCCAGACTAGGAAAACAACTCAGATTACCAAATCTATCAACATGAACAGATGATGATCCTTCACAGTGGATACCTCAATTTGGTGCTTGACTCATTATCAGGATCAAGCCACCTCCTTCTTCCATCCAGCTGTGTGATCACCAATCTTGTTCCTGTTATCCATGACTCAAATTAACTATATAATCACTATCTCAAAATAAAGATTATTATCTATCCTCTAAATACATTTTCCCTTGTAACTATGCTAAAACAGCACAGTTACAACATTGTAGCACAGGTAGGCTCTCCATCCTACCTTATCTTGAAAAATTCTGCCTGTTGCCCGCACACGCCGCAGCCAACAAATCTTTGACAGAATTATGTCTGGCCTCCCGCCCGGCTGGACGCTGTACGCTCCTGGTACCAAGATACCTGATGGCTTTGTCCTCTAACAGAATACAGTGATCCTGCTACCTGCCTTCAACACCCTGTCCGCCCAAGGGTTCTTCCAGGCGCCCTCCTTGGTACCACTACCAGCAGACAAAACCACCATGCGCACCTATGTTGCATAAAGACTTTGCAGCGCCGCCTTGGAACCCTTTGCAGGGGCCAATGACAACAACACTGCCGCATGGATCCAGTCCGCCCAAAGCAAGCTGGCTCAGATGGAATGCCCACAGCAATTTTGGATTGCAGAGATTTCCATTTGTCTGACCCATGGCGCTGGCACCTGGTGTGAAAAGTGACACAAAGAGCACACTGACAAGAACTGGGACACCTTCAAACAGGACTTCTTGGCAAGATTTGTGCTCAAGGACACGGCACTCATGATCATACGCCAAATAAGAAACCTGACCCAGAAAGGCACTGTTAAAGAACTTACCTGTGCCTACAAGGAACTCCGTCTCCACGCTCCATCTGATATGGCCTTTGACACTCCAGCAACACAAAACATGTACTATGATGCTCTCAAGTTGCACGTGATGAGACATGTCAACCTGGACCAGGTTACCAACCTGCAAAGCCTGTACCGTGAAGCAGAAAAAGCAGAACAAACATCCAACGCTCTACACAAGGCACAGACTGGGAAACAAGAAAGGCCCAAGGACTCACATTAAAGCAGGCGCTCCTCTTGACCACCTCCTGGAGGCAACAGTAACAACAACAACCACAAGCCCATGAACTTAAATGGAAATGGGAATGGGAATAGCGGCCAATCAAACCGTATCTATTTCCGTGTCACCGCCACCCAAGGCAACCAAGACAAGGGAAAAGCCTGGGGAGAGCACTAAGCAAGCTAAGCTCTCCCCACACAACTCCTGACTTGCCCAACAATGAACACCAACCCAAGGACGTGGACCAATGCCCAATGATCCAAGTGCCCTAGGAAAAGCCCAGTACTATACACCATTGCCAGACATCCTAATAAATTGATGTCTTACCCTTTCCGCTTTTGCAGTTACACAGGTTCAGCACTCTTGGGCTTGGACAAAGATCAAACCTTAGTCAACAGCAGCTTTGTGGACAAATTCAAGCTGGCCACTAATCCTTTGCGGATTAAAAATGTGGTCCTGGCTGATGCACACCACATTGCCGTGACAAAAGAAACTGCTCCCTTCTCTGTCATGCTTGAGAACCCCCACTCCACCATCCAAGGTCCCTTCATTGACTTCCCTACGTTTGACATTGTACTGGGACTAGACTGGTTATGGAGAAACACCCTCACGTGGATTTGGCAACCTCAGTGCTGAACATCAAGTGTGAAGGTGTCAACCACCAAATCTACCCAGAATTGGTAGACCAACTCCTGCAAGACCACGTCTTTGTACGCATCACAGAGACCTTGTACAAAAAGGAACACCTGAAAGCAATTGACTGGGACTCATGCCAGTACAAGATCATACACTTCAAGGATCACCAGGATACCTCCACGCCGCAAGACTGCGACATTGTGGCCTGACACCCAGAAATATTTAGGGAAGCGTTACCTGGGCTACCCCCTGAGAAGAACATCCAACACTCTATCCAGCTCAAAGGGACTGTACCCAAGGCACTCCCCATTTACAGGCTAACCCCAAACAAGGATAACACCCTGTGCGCCTATCTCAAGGAGGCACTGGAAAAAGGACTTATCTGCCCCTCACAGTCTCCCTTTGGGGCTGCCGTATTCTTTGTGGCTAAAAAGGACGGTACCTTACGCCTGGTCACAGACTACCGCGCCTTGAACAAAGTCACCATTAAGAATTGCTACCCATTACCACTGATTGACAATTTCTTTGAGGCCTTGGGAGGGGCCTCCCTCTTCTCCAAGATTGATCTAACCGCAGGATACAACCAGATTTGCATCAAGGAGGAAGACATCCCCAAGACAGCCTTCCACACTAAGTATGGTTCCTACAAGTGCGTGGTACTCAACTTTGGCATGACCAATGCCCATCCACCTTTGTGACCTTCATGAACAAAGTGTTTGTGCCACACATAGGCAGACACGCCCTTGTGTACCTGGACAATATCATTGTCTACAGCCCCTTGGTGGAACAGCACCACAAAGACCTGGAGGAAGTCTTTGCGACCCTGGCACAACACAAACTGTTGGCCAAGCCCTCCAAATGCCAGTTCTTCCAAGAGAAACTACCCTTCTTGGGACACATAGTCTCAAAAGACGGCATCAAACCCAACAGTCAGAAGATAGAAGCCATCTGCAAGATGCCACCTCTCAAGGACAAATTGGAACTCCGTACCTTCTTGGGAATGATGGCCTATGTACAACGCTTCATACCCAAATGTGGAGTCTTGACTTCCCCCTTGTCCACCATAACAGGCGCCAAGTCCAAGTTTGTATGGACCCCCCAACGCAACCTCTGTTTCAGACGTCTCAAGGAAAAACTCACAACAGCACCCATCTTACAATACCCCAAACAAGACGGAGAATACCAAATGGAAACCAACGCTTCAGATGCATCCATTGGGGGAGTACTACAAATCAAGAATAGTGATGGTGATTTCCTGCCCGTAGCCTACAAGTTGCGCAAACTGACGGATGGCAATAACAATACCCTATCCACAACAAAGAACTGCTGGCCACCGTACACTGCCTAGTCAAATGGCGCTGTTACCTAGAATGGCAGGAAGAATTCACAGCACTAACCAATTACAAGTTGCTCATATATTTCAAGACACAAGCAAACCTGTCACACCGCCAAGCACAGTGGATGGAAATATTATAAAGGTTTAACATGCTCATCCAATATAAACCCGGGGCCAAGCTTGCCATGGCAGACGCCCTGTCCCGTCTGTATGTCTGCACTTCAAGGGGAGAGAATGGGCTCAACCCAGACTGGCCTCTCCTAGAGCTCCGTACAAAAGGCAAAGGGTTCCCTGTTGGCACAACCAATATCACCAAGGAAATGGTCATTAAGAATGAACACCTCTTTGCTGATGTATACGGGACTCTTCACAGAAAAATGTTGGATGGCACAACTATTCCCTACATCCCCACACATCAACAAGTTGATACCATTCTTTGCTACCACAGAGATCTTGGACATACTAAGAGCCAAAATCTATACAAATTCCTAAAACATAAAGCCTGGTGGCCAACCCTATACCGCAATGTCCAGGAAGTGTTAGAACAGTGCAAGGTCTGCAAAAAGTTTGCCAAGAGCAAAACCCTGCCTAAGTCTGTACTCCCCATTCAAACCCAACTACTGTTCAAAGTATGGGCTATTGACATTGTGGGCCCCATGCCAGGAAAGCAAAATGACAAAAAATACATCAACACAGCCATTGATTTTGCAACAAGGTGGCCAGTAGCCCAAGCAATGAAAACGCACACCAGTAACAACATCCAACAATTCATTGGCAAGGAAATAATCAGCAGGTTTGGAAAGCCAGAACTCCTGATAACCAATGGGGGCAATGAATTGACCTCCAAAAATACCAACTTGTACCTCGCCAAAAATGGGGTCAAACACACTGTCACAACACCATACCACCCACAGGCCAATGGACGCTTAGAGCGGCTTAACAGTAGCCTCATGTAAGCCCTAGCCAAACTCACTGCCGGAAGACCTTAAGACTGGTATAAGCAGCTACCAACTGCATTACTTGTGTGCCAAACCCAAGTGAACAGATTCACTGGGAAAAGCCCATTTGAACTGGTATACGGCACACAGCCAAATATCATTCAAGCATTGACAGGACCTAAACTGGAAATTCCAAGTCAAGCCCCCCTTGCTCAGACCCTCAAGTAATAGAGGCCAACAGCAAACAAGCAGCCAAAGAAAAGAACACTTACAAAAGACCTTCATCCTCATCTGTCAAAGACATGAAGTTGGAGACAAAGTCTGGGTTATGAATGTTGACAAGAGCAAGCTACAACCTGAAAAAGTAGGACCAGCAATCATTCTAAAGGTAAACAACAACAACACTTACCTCATGCAAGGACTCAGGAAATGCAAGCAAGACAAGACCTTACACCACAACCGCCTGCAACCCTGCAAAGCAAGACAAAAACAATGTGAAACTGCCCTTCCCACCACTAAACAACAACTGGTTCAGTATGGCGCCCGGTCTCCTGACAACCTCCCTGACAACCTGCCTCCAGAGGAGGCCAACTTTCAGCCAGGGGGGTATCTAAACCGCAGGCTCAACCCGCCAGCAAGGTTCCAACCAAGCAGGTTTGTGACCCACAATCCAATTACCCAGTCACTTGAAGCCATACTAGGAAGTCAACTTGGATTACCAAATCTATCAACATGAACAGACAATGATCCTTCACAGTGGATACCTCAATTTGGCGCTTGACTCATTAGCAGGATCAAGCCACCCCCTCTTCCATCCAGCCGTGTGATCACCAATCATGTTCCTGCTATCCATTGATTCACAATGGCTATATAATCACTATCTCACAATAAAGATTATTATATATCCTCTAAATACCTTTTCCCTTGTAACTCTGCTAAAACAGCACAGTTACAAAATTATACAGAACATATTGATGCTACAGATGGTGGCCCCAAGTATTAGCATGAGTTCCAATCAGTTCAAGCTGTGTATTAAAATGTTCTCAGAATTGATTAAGTTTTCCAACTAAAGTCTCAAAATCCTGACAATGCTTCAGCAGGAAGGCTTCAATTTGTTCATGCCACACTGCTTGATGTTCATCCAATTTGCATAGTCAATCTTTGATGTATCCAGGGAGCAAGGAACAAAGGGAATTCAGTGAGGAGGTTAAGTACTTCTGAGAGGCCAGCAAATTGTGCTGGTTATTGGAAATAAATGCAAAGAGACTGTGGGACCATTCTTGATATGCCATATTCTGAGCATGGCTGTTTGAGACAGCGGAGGCTACAGCATTCATAAGTTGGTTCTGGGATCCTAATGCAAGTTGATGGTGAACCAGGGAGGGTTGGATGAACTGGTTGACCAACACACCAATTGTATCCATGGACTCCATCAGTGTGGGGGGAGACCAAAGTCCAAGAGGAAGGAGTACAGGTCTTCAGAAGCGTACCTGTGACAGAGACCAGGGACAGTGTGCATTGCCACAGTGCCAGAGTGGAGCAGGGAGCAAGCAGTAGCACAAGCTTGCTTATAATTGAGAGAGAAAGCTGGAGGGGGCCCACACAGGCCCAGGGGACAGAACCAATACCATGGGAGTTGAGGGGTCATTGGTGATGTCTTCTTCTAGAGGAGGACTAGAAACTTTAGGTTGCTCAGGTACTTCAGAAACAAAGGGAGAAGGACCAGAGAATGTGCGTAGGAACAGGGTAACCAAGGGGCTTGCAGTCCCTGTAGTGAGCACCATTTTGTTGTGTTTGGCTCCTGGGGACAACATCCAGGAGGACACAGCGGGAAATCTTTATAACAAAAGATTTGAGGTTCAAAGCTAGCCTTGGGTTAGCCTTCAGGGCAAAATTAAGGGCACATACCTTAATTTCCTGGAATACAAGATGTGAAAGTCCTTTTGGCAAAAAGGACAGGAAAAAGCTTGAAGATTATTAAAGCCAACAAAAATGTGGATAAACTTGTCTTTATTAGGTGATGTGATTCTACTTAAATAGTAGACAAGGGATGGTGATCACTCATTAGAAAGACAGAGTGGCTGAGGGGGTCACGTTGGGATGAGGTCATACCAGGATCAGACAAAGGAAGGTATGGTATTCCAGAATGGGTGGATATTGGCCCAGACCCATTTACAGAAAACGAGGAATTCCCAAACTTGAAAGCAAAACCAGTCAAATCTTTGCAGCTATCATTATTTGAAGGCCATATCAAAATAGCATTAATGGCGCAATTTCCGACATTGAATTTATCAGTGGGGCCCTTACCTCCAAATGACTGAGGTTAGTTGCCTACTTGGGCTCCACAACATATTATTGCCTGCTGCACTGCACAGCTCTGGATGCATGAACTTTCTGCTAATGTTCTGGTTCTGATCAAATGGCCTGGGATAAATTTAATGGTGGCTATGATTTTCCACATGACCCAATGATTGGTGCCACAATCACCTGCTTCTTGCCACGTATTTTGGACAAGTTCATATTAATATCCTATTATAAATCATCATTACAAGTCCAGGATTATGTGACTTTGGGTAAAAATAATACCCCAGAGGGTAAAAAGAATAAAAAAGATGGCACTGTCATTGGTGCATTCCTAGCAGCTTCCCTAAAAGGGACTGTTTTTAATGAACCATATTCAGTTACACCAATGGGTACTGACACAGAAAATTCCTCTCAACCTGCTTATCATCTGGAGCTTGGTCAATTCCAAATTAAGGATTTTCCTGAGCCATCAAATGGAGTGCACTGAAGTGGCCTCCAAGAAGTCCTGAGCATGCAGCCACAGAGTCTCAATTCTCCCTGTTGGACATGCTAATTTACACCTAGGAGATGTGTTGTTTTTCAACATTGGGGACATGATCAGATAGCACAGCCCCACAACTTTCAATCAGTTAGTTCTTGCAGCCCAGAACTACATTAAGATTTCCTCCCACCAGAAAGTTACTGACATGTTCATCAAGATGGCACTGAATGCCCACAGCAGTAGCCAATTATCAAAGAATCTACAGTTACCCCTTGCAAGTCCCCATCATACAAGCCAATTAATGTGCTCCCTGAGAAAAGTTATGATGCAATGTACCATCAATATCTCTAAGATAATCAAGGCAACAACACGCTTCTAGGACCTCCAGCTGCCACAGCCCCCAGCTAACCCTCCCAGTTGACTGGAACCCACCCCCCCACCAATTGAGTTCTCCCCACACAACCCAGTCTGCCAACTAAGTTGCCCCCTCCAATCCCACATTTTACTGAATAAACCTTGCCCCCAAACAATTTTTAAATTATATTATATATATTAGTTTAACTTGTGGTGTTTTTATTGTGATAATATATATTTTACATTTAACTAAAGTGATAATTGATTTTAAATAAGACATAAGTTTAATAAAGCTGATTTAATATTTATTCATTATGTTTATTTCTATTATAAGCATATACTATAAAGTCTAATATAAAAATAATTCATTTCACCACATACATACACTCTGAAATACATTGTTTACATATAGCCCCTAAAAGCTATTATATTTTCTAATAAATTTGTGCCACACATAATTAGTATACTAAGTTCAGAGAAAATTATGTTGTTCTTGGACAAAGAATTTCACTTAGAATACCCAGAGTGGGTTGATAGCTACAGGGAATTATATGAAATATTAATATTAATTCAATATTATGTACTTAAGGTTAATAAAAATGAAAAATTGTTTTAATGATAAATTTATTAAATATTTATTAGATTTAAAAGCATAGATGTGTTTTATTGGGATTTTTTATTGGTATAAAAGGGGATGTGGAGGGACAAGGAAAACATGGTAGAATTGGAGGTGATGTTCAACAAGTTGGACATGGCGGTGGCCAAGATTAAGGAGGTTAATTGAAAGGTGAAGGACAAGATCAAGGAGGTGGTGCTAGAAGGTGACAAACTAAACAAACTTACAGTGAAGGCATTAAAAAGTAAGATATCTATTACTACTTATAAACTTGCAACCAGGCTCCTAAACGTACAAAAAGATGTTCTTGACAATCTACAGTTCAAGCCACAGGGGTTTGCAACTGTGGAGACGTGGTCAAAGGACCCAAAGATGTTTAAGCAATTAAAAAGTAAAGAAAACAGAAACCAACACAAGATTACCAGAAACCTGCAAGCAAGAAGACACATGAAGCAGCCCCTGTCAAGGGGGCAACAGGTGAGGATATAGAAAAAGGTAGAAAGAAAAATATTAAATAAATGAAATTTAATACTACTTTTTTATTAAGGTGAGCACAAAGGCGTACTACAACAATATCTAAAACCACATGTAATCAAACCTTTTACAGCAACTACATTTCCCATATTGGTTGTCAGCTGGTTCTGACGCCATACATCCAATCTGAAATTTTAGACAAATTAAACAAAGCTTCCCATATCAACAAAACATAACTTGTCAAAATCCTACCAAAACTAGAAGACTCTGAATGATGGGTTGCAGCTCTGGATACGCCCCAAAGATCCTCCTCAACCAATATGTTCTGCCCTAACTTCCATAAGCTATTTATCCTCATTTTCTGGGACTTTATTAACACCATGTCATACCACAGCTTACCAAAAATGGAGAGAGGACAATAATTATGTTTCTGTTTTCTACCAGAGTACAAAAAATTGCACATCCTAAAACTTTAAAGAAAAGATAACCAACCTTACCAACAGTTTTTCTGCTGTCCTGCCCCAGGTTGTGTGCATCCTTGGAGACTTTGGGGTCTTCTGGTGCTCCAACAAGACTGGCATCCTGATGTCAATTGAAAAACCTTTTTGACAACCTCCCTAAAAAATAAACTGGGTACCCTATATAATAAATTTTGTGAGTTCTTGGCCCAGTTTGCAGGGCAGAGACTTCACTTAATTGTTTACCTAGGTCATGTTATAATGATGGGTATTAAAGCAGAGGCTTGCAACACACTTGGCATCACAATCAAACTGGACAAAATTGGAAAATATCTAGATGAAAAAAGGATTACTTCTGATTACAGCTTGATTGGGAATGTTATTCAAGATGCAGTTATTCTTTCCAACACCTATGAGATGTCAGCTCCACCAGAAAAGATCCTCCTGTCCAATTGTATCATAGTGTTGCCCTGTTCAAGCTGCCGCAAGCTATATAGCATGGGAGCCATGTCAACGTACGCTTTGGCCATAGAAAATTCATGTTCATTTTGAAAACAGGTCCTAGAATTACACCAATTGAATCCTCAACAAATCTCATTAAATAAAATTCAAATTTTTAGTCTCTTATTATGGGACATTATTTTTCTTGTTATGCCTAGGCGCCAGATTGGTTATTTTATAACTTAATCACATTATTCATATTCAAATTTTTCAGAAAGAGTAAAATACAATCAATCCCAAATATTTAATTGATCTTGGGCTTGGGTGATTTTTTAAAAATAATTCATTGATTTTATAATTGAAAATTGCAACTTATAGTAATACTGAAAATATCTTAAGTGCTACTACAAACCAAAAATATTTATGATGAGTTGCATGGGAGAGTAATAGCAGCCCCAAAGTTATAAATGCTATTACCCTATCTTTGGCTCATCATAAATATTCTTAGTTTGTTTCAGAAAAAAAGGTTGTTGTTTTTGAAAGAATAATAACTCTATTTAAAATACACCCTCTAGTAAGCTGCCCTACTTCATGAACTTGCCCCAATACACTACTAGCATCTTCTGATATTTTTGTTTCTCTGGTATCATCACGTGATTTCAAATGATAATTTATCTCAGAATATTCAGAGAAGCTTTCAAATGTTAAAGGTGAAGTATATAACTTCCCATCTTTCATCAAATATGAAAGATTAATGCGCAGATTTTTAACTTCAAGCTCTCTTTTTATAGGCCTAAATTTCCTTTCATAAATATAAAAATGCTTTTTGGGAAACAATTGAACCAGTTAAAGCTGAATTGTATAATTCTTTTCTTCTTTCTTCTTTCTCAAAAATATTTTTTAGATCATTAATGTTGTTAATATAAAGTACATTTTCTTTTTCCTTTAAAATTTTTGATATTACACCAAAGTGACCATCAACAATGCTTTTTCCATGGCATTCAACAAAACGGTTATATTTTATAGAACCCTTAATATATTTAGGTGCCTCTTTAAATAAGTAATATAAAAATTCATATGATCTAAAATGATTTCCATTATTTGTCCATACTTTTATATTTTTTATTTTTTTAAATCTATCTAATTTAAGAAGACTTATTAGACATTCACCTGAAAATAAAGAATCATGTGATAATATTTGAGACAAAAAATCATGATATTCATATTTAATTTTATTGTTTTCTTTAAAAACTAATGCAAACCCTAATAATGAGATTGGTTTTTTTGAATAAAAACAATTATTGGTCTCAATTGGACCACCTCCAACCTTTAAGTTTTCTTTATAATCTATAACTACAAAACAAGTCTCATCATCTAGTTCATTAATATCTTTTTTATATTCACAATTTTGATGAGCATAGAAGTATTGGTGCTGATTAATAGTCTTTAAGTCATTGTCTATAGATTCTGGTAATGGTAAGTTTTTACTTTCACATTCTTCCTTCTTTTTTTCTAGTGAATTTTTTAAATTACAGATATTGCACATATCAGTTTGTTTTTTACTTTTTATTATATTTTTAGGGATTAATTTATAGTAAGTGGAAATTGAAACTGAAATTTCATTTTTTATTTTCATATATTTCTTTTTTTATTTTAAGTAGAGAGTATTTAATTTCAGTTGAGTAATTACTCATCTCTTTTTCTATATCTTTATAAATTTTTCAGGCACTTTTTTTTGTAAACTGGCTTGTTTCAAAAGAATTTTCCAGCAATTTTTTAATTATTTTTTTAGTTATTTCTTTTTTTAATGAATAGTTATTATTTTTTTTGGCTTTTTTTGTTTAAGCTTACATTTTTATTTTTATTTATTTTTATTGAGTATTCAAACTCACTTTTGGTTATATTAAACCCCATATCATTAAGCTCTTTTAAAGAGTAACTGGAAGTAACCAGAGATCGCAAGGCTGGGAGATGTTTTTGGGGAGAAGATTTCATGAGATCCTTTAAGTTTTCAATGAACTCATTGCCTTTTTGATTTTGAATAGTTGGCAGGAACTGAGCTTTCCCAAATTCAGTTTGAGTAAGGAAGTGCTTGATGAAATTATCAAGATCATCACCAGCAATAAAGAGGAATGGCTTTTTTAACATTGCAATTCTCTCTCTTTTTGTTGAAGCTCCCAAGTAAAAAAAGGGTAGCATGGAAGAAGTAAATTTAACTGAGGACATGTTAGTATTTTGAATCTGTAATTAGGTCAGATCTCTGATGTGTGCCTTAATGATGGAGTAGTTATGATCAGAATGTGGTCTTTGAATGGGGTCTTTTGGATTAGAAGCTTTGTGGTACTTTAGCTCTTATATACTAAGCTAAATGACACCATTCTGAAAGAAATGGTGTGATAGCTTTTATTATAGTTTGAACTTGAATTTATGTTTGCAGAAATTAATTAAATACCCAGTTTTCATGCACAAGTGATATATGTGAAGCAGCTAAGCATTATTATTACATCATATCCTCTTTATAATCAATGCAAATCAATTAAAATGATGTATTCAGTTAATTGTAACTCTTCCGCATATTTTTAAAATGATAAAATATTAAAGAATTCCATTTAAAGAATGCTTAATTTGAGGTTTGAAGCTCACTTGAACCTTAAAATCAATCTAAACAGTGATAAAAACATCCTAACTTCAAACTATCATAAAATCTTAGAGAATTGAGATTTTTAAATAAAATAAAATGCAAAAATAAAGCTCTCAATCTTATCTTTAATTTCGTCAAATAAAAAACATCTGTTGTGTATTGAAAAACGAGTATTCATTAGCTTTGAAGTGATCTACTTTATATCATTAGATATAATCATATAATAACATCTGGATTATGCTCTTTTAAATTACTTTTGCTTTAATATTAAGCATAGTATACATATTAAAATTTTTATACTAATAGAAAGATAAGATTCTTAGCTTTGTTTTGATAGTTTACAGTGTGAAAAAATATTAATTTTTCATTGAGTTATTAATGTTTTAAATATAAATTGTGTAATTAGTTACTTTTTCAAAATCGAACTGTGTTATGCTGCGACTTGAGCAGCATGTGCATTAGAAAATGGCCTAATCCCTAAAATAATAACCCAGTTGTATGGCACAGCTGGACTGTCTATGACCCGCACCATAGGGGCTTACTCTGCTCTGCCCATGCGGTTTGGCAAGCTTCTCCTAGCCGCGCCAGCAGTTGTCCTGAGAATGAGAGTTATGATCTCCTAGTTGGCACCCAGTTCCTTATGGAATATAATGGGATAATCAACTTGAAAGATGGCTACCTCTCTTTTCTAGGATAGAAAGTCCCCTTAATCTTTGAAGAGCCAGTTAAAGTTCCGGGTAAATGCCTCAAGACCTGCGCCTTGGAATATCCCACTGGTGTTTCAACCTCAAGTATTGCACCCACTCTTTAAACATGAAGTGTCCACCCATGGCTTGTCCTGCGTCTGAAGGAATCCCTCTCCTAGCCACGTCTGCTGTCATCATCCCACCTAGGTCTCAGGTCATCCTGGACTCCCAGATATCTTATGAACTACCTGAACGCACCTTCTTGGAGTTGTACTCCCCCCTCCTTAGGATGCAACAAACCTTACCTCTGTCCTGGGATCCTAGATGTCTCTCATAAAGACCCTGTTCAGTTGTTGGTAGCCAACTTGACTGCAATCCCCATGACTGTATCTAGGGGACAATTTGTTGGATGTGGCAAGTTGTTGGGCGCTCCTGATGTCCTGTCCCTTCATCCCTTTGATACGTTTCAAGATTTTAACCTACCAGAGGATGAGCTGCAAGTCTTATCTCTGTTCACTGCACAAGACTTCCCACAATTGTCCTCTGGTTCAAACAGAAAGAGGTGTTAGATTTACTAGACCAATTTTCCGATATCTTTGCTAAGGACAGTATCAATTATGGGTTAGCCAAAAGTGTTATCCATCAGATAGAAACTGGCGACGCTCCCTCCTTCCGTGATAAACCATATTGCCGCAGTCTGTGGAAGACGCCCAAGTATCTAAAGAGCTCAAACAACTGCTAGATGCTGGGCTGCTGGCACCTTCCCAAAGTCCTTGGGCTTCCCCACTACTCATCTTAAAGAAGAAGGATGGGGGTTGTTGTATTGTGATGGACTATTGCCAACTGAACTCTTTGACCAAGAAGGACTCGTACCCCTTGCCATGTATTGATGATGCTCTCTGACGTCCAGGAGGCTCTAAGTTCTTCTCTGCAATAGATCTGGCATCTGGATACTGGAAAGTTGACCTATTGCCTGAGGATCACTAAAAAGCTGAGCTCATTACCTCTGAAGGGCTTTTTGAGCCCACTTGCATGCTGCAGGGACTCTGCAACGCCCCAGTCACCTTCCAAAGGGTCATGGACTCCATCCTTTTTGACTTGAAGTTGTTGTGCTTCCTAGTGTATTTGGATGATATAACGGTTTTCAGCGCTACCTTCACCAATCACCTGGCTCATCTCAAAGAGGTGTTCATAAAGATTCAAGAAGCTGGTCTCAAACTGAAGCCTTCCAAGTGCGCCTTCTTCAAAGAACATCTTGAGTTCTTGGGCCATGAAGTAACCCAGACAGGGATGCCCAATGACTAAGAAGGTTGAAGCCATCAACAAAATGCTTCCGTCCACCAACCTGTGAGAGGTACAAGTCTTCCTGGTGATGATGGGCTACTACAGACAGTTTATACCTGACTTTGCTGATAATAGTGAACCTTTAGTCCAGCTTTTACGTAATGTTCCTTTTGAGTGGACTGCCAGTCAGCAGCAAGCCTTTGATACCCTTAAACAAAAACTCAAAGAGGCGCCAATCCTAGTGTATCCTGACTATGATAAGGAGTTCATCCTGTACACCGATGCTAGCAATCTAGCTATTGGAGCCATTCTGGCCCAACTGGACAACAAGGGTGTAGACCTTCCTGTGGCTTACACTTCCTGCATGCTAAACAAGCATGAGAAGAACTATAGTGTCACAGAGAAGGAGTGCCTTGCCATGTTACATGCAGTCAAGAAGTTTTGTCATTACATATACGGCACCCACCTTACAGTTGTCACTGACCACGCTTCTATCAAACGGTTACAGCAGCTCAAGGAACCTGAAGGGCGCCTGGCTAGATGGGCTCTACTTCTGCAGGGATACAACTTCACGGTGCTCCACTGCCCTGGAATTCAACATCAGAATGCTGATGGGCTCTCCAGAATGCCTATTCTTGCTTTGCATCCTGCAGAGGCCAACCAATTATATAAACTATTTGGTATTTTTCTTCTTGGGAAAGTTAGACAGAGGAGGTACAACTGGCCCTGTCCAAGCTATCCAACAATACTCTTATACGCAACAATCAGCTCTTCAAAAAGGTACAAGACCAGTATCTGCTTTATGTATGGCCCAGTCTTTGCCTCTTGTTGATGTCATAAGCCCATAAAGAAACTGGGCATGGAGGCATTGCCAAGACCTTTGACTGGCTCCAGAAGAACTACTTTTGGGAGAACCTTTGCCTGCTGATCCCAGACGTCATTGCTAGCTGCCATGACTGCCAGCTACAGAGGCCTTGAGCTGCTGCCCATGAGTTCAAATTAGTTCCCCCTCAACATGCCTTTCACACTGTTAGCATTGACGCAGTAGGTCCTCTTCTCTGATTTTGTTCTGGGTGTTGCTTTATTCTGGTTGCTATCAATCACTTTAGCAAATGGGTAGAGGCTTGCCCTTCAAAGGACATCACAGCTAAAACAACTTCTGCCTTCCTGTTGCAAGATGTTTTCTACCGCCATGGCTGTCCTCAAGTGTTGCTCTCCAATAATGAGACTAACTTTATAGTCAAGCTAGTAACCTCTGTTGTCAAAGCTTTGGGATTGCACCAGTCTCTCTCTGCCCCCTACAATCCTTCCACTAATGGGGCAGTTGAACGTGCTAACTCTACACTGGTCTCCATCATGAGGAAGCTCACCTACTTAGACGCTGCCAACTGGGACTTGTACTTACCTGCTGCCCTCTTTGCATACTGTCTTAGCAAACATTGTGTCACAGGATATTCCCCCTTTGCTATACTATATGGGCAAGAGGCTACTATCCCATTGCTCTTGGGGGCCACTGCTTATCTCAGATAAGGCCATGAATCCTGACAACCACATCAAGGATTTAGTCAACCAAATAATCAATATTCAAGCCACTGCTTACACTTCTGCATATAAGACTAAGATGCTTGAGCTCTCTCCTGACAATGCTGGACACTCCCCCTGCCTGAGTTTAATGTTGGCAACCATGTCCTTTACTACCAACACAGAGTAGGTGGTTGCGCACACAAGTTGGACTCTCTGTGGATCAGCCCTCTAGAAGTAACCTTTAAGCAAGGGTCCAAATACACTGTAAAGCTGCTGTCTAGTGACCGTCCTTTTGCTCAAGTGCACGCAATGTTCCTTTGTAAATACCACCACCCCCCCCTAAGGCCAATCTAGAGGAGGACAATGTTGTGAATGCAGCTATTCACAGTATTTTGATTTTGCCTTTGGTGGGCTATTTTGAGGACGAATCTCTTGCTTTTGCTTTTGCTACTCAAAATGAGTTGATGACCAATTCAGAAAATACAATTGTTTGGTTTCCTGATCCCTGCGCAACTCACTTGTCCCACTAATGCTGGTGGCAAGTGTTCCTACCATCCTGGTAGTGTTTTGTGGTATTCTCAACCACTTTATATTACATTTCCTTATTCACTAATAAAATTAAGTTCTATTCACATTTTTGTCATTGTGTCTTCTGTACTTCCGCGCCTCTCTCTAGCCACAACTAGTAGAGATTATTCTTCCAGGGCCACAAGGTAAACACATTTGCCTTCCCTGTCATCTAACCGAGACTTAGTATGAATCCAATCCTAAGGTTAGGGTTTCCCATTGTGTGTCTGTGCCGCGCCTCAGAACATGACAGCCAGGCTCAATCATTGGGAACTCATTGAGAATATCTGTCACCGTGTGGAGTCCAACGTTATCCAATACTATGATATTGGTGACACCCAAACTGGTTATTTGGAGGTTCTCCAAAACCAATTAGGGAAATTCCAGAAAGGTCCCATTATTATGGGAACCCTTAATCATCTGATAGAGCTCAATGCCAAGGGGACTAAGAAGGGCTACCATTGAGTGGGCAATGAAACGCACAGCTGTACGCTGAGAAATGCTGCTATTTCTGCCTTTGGGGATATACCAATACTCATTGCACATTGACAACGCAAAGAACGGCTTGTTGAGCAGTAAAACTTTACTTGCCTGAGACAGTCCACATGTTTGGTGGTTTGCAAGCGGGGCTGATGTTGGCCACATAAAGATTTGGTTGATTGTTGAAGTTAGAGGCCTAGTAGAGAATGATGGATACTAGGGAAGGTAAGGCCTAGCTAGTAGATGAAAAAGACTACTAGGGGCAGATTTTGTCCCCACCCAGCAGAAGATATTGGCTGCTGTGGGCTAGAGGTCTTCACCCAGCAGGGAACTTTGGCTGCTTGGGGTGAAGAATGAGATATCTCAGCTTGGAACTTTAGCTGCTTGGGATGGGGAGTGGTCCAGCCTGATGGGTAGTATGTGTTGCTCAGGCTGGAGGATGTTTAGACCCTGGCAGGTAACACAGGCCTCCAGGGTAGAAGTGTATGCCAGCATTGTAGGGGACTTGTCTACCAGGGCTGTGAGTTTTGGACCCCTGGCAGGTAGCGTGGGCTGCCAGGGAGGAGAAGAGCTCTGAGGGCTCTATGTACCCTAATACACTTACAGGAGGGCTGTGAGCAAGCATCCTACCTAATGGACTTGTAGGGTGTCCTTGTTTATGCCCCTATGGGAGCTTTGTTGAGAACCCAAAGTGAGCATTAGAGGGCATAGATTTGCTCAGAGGTATCACCAAGGCAGTTGCTTGGGGAATCAGCTGCAGAACTTGGTGTGATCAGGCCTCTGGGAATTAAAACTGATTACTTTGCAACTGAAATCCCAGACTTAATCACCTGGGTGAGTAAAAACAACATCATAGACTTTATTTTTCAATGGTTTAATGGCCTAAGTGGAGTGCCACTTGCAAGGGCCCAGTCAAATGCCAGTTTAATGTAGACTCATGCCTGGGTCTACAGGTTCTGGTAATGAGGACTGAGATAAAGAACCAAGGTGATTCACAGGATAAGCAGAGAAGACTAGTAAGAAGGACTGTTTGATCACAGTGAAGACTAGTTGAGGGACTGTTGGTTCATATTGAAGTTTGGAACCAAAATAGTTCATTTTGCAGGTGGAACCAAGTTGGTTTCTAGTGAGAATAAGTTGAAGGGCTCAGAAATCATGATTTAGGAGTATCTGGTCATGATAAAGGAGTAGCCAGAGGACTGATAAGCTGTTAGAAGACTGGAATGAACTTTTTAGAGACTAAGATAAGCTGTTTGTTGTCTAAGATGGACTGATTTCTGGTTAAGCTGAAGAGCTGGAAGATGTGGTTGAAGATCATGATGCAGGATTAGCTTATCATGATACAGGAGCTGGCTGAAGGACCAGAAGATGATGATGAATAACTGGTGGTCCGTAGAATTGAGCTGAGATTTACTGAATTGATTTGCCAAGGATAGATGAAGTGGGATGTTTTCCTTGGATTTTACAATACTTGTAAATATATGGGGAAAATGTTGAAGAGGTCCAAAAAGAACAGTTTAAATAGTATTCTACTATTTAAATTGCTTTGGGTTGAATGCTGGGAAAACTGGTGCTGGGATAATGGACTGGTTAACGCTTTGGTGCGCAAAGAGTTGTCAATTTGAGCGGTTTAAGCAATGGAAATTGATTTCCTAGTTGGATCCCGGTGGAACTTCAGAAATGGTCTATTTCTGCGCTCTGCATTCATTGGTTGAGTTCCGGAAGGCTTCCTGATGAATATTATTGGTTGGAAGCCAAAAGCTTAAAGTATAAGCAAGGAAATAGTGAATTAATACTTTAAGCTTTTGAGAAAGTAAGTATATAAGCTTAAGTTATTATGGGAAGAAGTGTGAAGCAATGGTTTAAGCTTTTGAAGAAAGCCATTCTGAAGGTGGAACTGTTGGGAAAAGGACACTATAGGAAGAAAGCTAGCTGGAAAGTTACAGGGTCTTTCCGGGTCTTTGATGGAGTCTTTTCCTGGTCTTTTGAGTTTCTGCCATAAGATTTTTGGAAGCCTTTTGATTGTCAGCAGGAGCTTGGTTGGACTTATACAAATGGAATAACAAGGCCACTAGAGCTATAAATAGAGAGCTGAAGCCCAAGATAACAAGCATGAGCCCAAGAATAAGGAGCTGGATCCTAAGCGCGGCGCAGGAGTCTAATTCCAAGGCGTCAAAGTCCAAGTCTAAGGAACAGAAGTCCAAGACTAAGGTGCAGGAGTCCAAGACCAAGTACAATGATTCCAAGATATTTTTGGAGGACTCCAATTATTGACAAACCCATATTGCTTCCCTGACTCACTGGGCCATATACCAGAAGGTTTCTAAGGGGATCTTCCTTCTGAGAGTAAATAAAAGCCCATTTTGACCCCTATACATATTTCTGAGATACATTTTCCCTTACTAGAGAATGAAAATCCCTTCCAGCTGGTCCCTGGATATGACCCAGGACACACTTTGGGGACTGATAGACAGGAACCCCACAGTGCCTTTTTCCTTCAGTGCAGTGGACACCTCAGCGTATTGCTGGCAGTAGGCAATGTTGCCTGGGCTGTTCTAATTTTATCAAGAAGCTGGGAGTTTTTTCTTGGAGAATCTCAACCTCTTCACAGTGCAATAGTGTGGGGTAATTGAGGCCTCAATCCCAAAGCAGATTTGACCATTGCTTTATATTTTCCTGTTCAAGATGACAGTTTCAATTGATCCACTACCAGATGGCCCACAGGTATTCCTTAACCAATAGGATTGGTTTTTGCTTGGATTTCTCTAAAAGGATAATAACACCTGTTTTCAGGTAGATAGTGTGGAGCCTGGGTGCAGATTTTTCCAAAACACTGACAATTTTTAGGCCTTTTTGTAGTTTTTTGTCTCCTCTATGAGTCTCTTAAAGGTCTCCTGGGTTTTTTTGGTAAAACGTGGTACTTGGCCTTTTGGAAGTAGGAATTGACTCTGCAGGCTCTGTCACAACTCAAGGCATAGGCACCTTGTTTTAAAAGGCTGCTACCTTCTTTAGCACCTGCTGCACATTAGTGGTTTGATAGTATTGTGGCTCCTTGTCCTCATATTGCCCTTTGTTATCACTTTCATAAGGCTCATACATGGTGTCAAGCACAGGCTTCACCTTTTCCATAATTGCTGCCAGAACACCATCACAGCAATATACTGGGTTGTATAATAAGGACACCCTCTCAGTGGTGACGTCATTTGCTGTTCTGGTTGTGATGACCTTTGTGTATTTTCTGGTCATCTTCTGGACCCTGATATATATGCTCTTTGCCCTTGCACTCTGTGCCCCTTGAGCTGGTTGTTCAGCGCAACCTTCCTATTGAACTCTCCTCTCCTTTCTAAGTTGGCACTTGCGTTGCACTGGCCCAATTTTTTGACCCACCAGGGTGCCCACATCTGTGGAGTACTCCTTTGTTCTTTGGCTCTGCAGTTGTGATGGGTCCATCCTGGTATAAAGATGAAATTAGATCAGATCCCTACATCTAGTTAGCTTATTTGCTGTAATCTTTATTGGTTCATATATAGCAGTGTAAAGGCTTGTAGCCACTACCCTTCATTCCAAGTCAGGGGTTAAGGTTTCTGTATGGATCAGCTTTGGTTGGGAGGGTGTTCTCTTAACTGTATTTGTTGATATGATTGATCCATCCCATCATCTCAATCCCAAACCAGACACTCAGAACATCTCAACCCTTTCCATACTCTAGATTGTATGCCCTAATTAGGACGAGCCAGTAACAGTATTATAGATTCACCAATCCATCTCCATATCAGATATCTTTTTTCAGGTTCAGTTAATAATATGGTCTGTTGTTGAATTGAGCTTTAACTTTTGTGGCAGAGTTTGATGGGTCCTTAACAGGCATTGCAAATATAGTAGCTCTGTTCTGTGACAGAAATCCATGCCTTTTGGTGCTTGGGACATCTGTTGTTGAACCATGATACATCTGTTCCCAGCTTGCATAGGCTGTGGTGTGGTTGGACATTCTTGCCAACCAGCGCATATTTTCTGTGGGATTGGCTTCTATTAATATCTAGATAGTCAAAATTAGTTCTGTGACGGAACCATGGGCTCAAAACTGAGCAATATTTGTTTATCTCAACAGCTTTTATGACTACTTTAAGGGTTATACAGTAAGTATGCTCATCTCACTATAAATTAGGTCAGGGTTAAAAAGTGTTGCATTGAAGCCGTTGTGCTGTGTATCTGGCTTGACAAAGAATTAGATATTTATCAGTAAATGTAAAGGTAAGATTGGTTTGAATTTGATTTTTTATTAGGCTTAACATTGAATTGTATCAAAGTGGCTACTATTATGTTGTGTTTTCTGGGCCACACCTCTAAGAGCTTTAAGAAATGGGAATCAAACTAGTGCGGCTAACAAATTCATTGGTATGAATTGCTTTTATGATCACCAGTGCCACTTTTGACATAAGAACTGTTGCTGTAGAGGTAGGAGGCATATTTATGTGTATCATATGCAGATCTAACCATTGTCTGCATGTTTGCTGGTTCAAGGGAGCAATTTGGCTGGCCTATTGGCAGATGATGCACATGTGCTCCCTTCTTGTGACAGTTGAAAGCCGCTTGGCTTCCTTGATCAGCTTAGTTGGCTGGCCTTCCCATATAATTAGTATAGATGATCAGTCAACTTTGGACAAACCTTTATGGTAACTGCATCTTTCTTGGGGACAGCCATACATTTCATAAGCTTGATGGATATGAGACACTTTATGTTGGGAATGGGATGTACAGCCTTTGGAGTGTGCTGATTGTTGGCATCTGGTTGGGTGGAAATGGGCATTGGTATCTGGGTGTGCTTTTTGAAGACCTTCTTTAATACCTTCTTCCCCTTTAAAGTGTATTAGAATTCTGGCCCTTCCTCTTCCTCTTCCTCTATATCCCCTTCATTCACATAGGGGTTATGTCTGGTGCCAAGTATACCTCACACATATTATACATAGTCACACTGGGTGTATCTTTGGGGTATTCAGGTGGGTATACAAGAGAAATCATCTCAGTTATTTTTTATCTACAGTTCTGGATGTGGTAACTTTTTGAGCTTTCCTAGTAAGATTGTGGCCTTATGGGGGATGCTCCTGGCTCACCCATTATAACTAGCCTGGGTCTGTGTTGTGATATAATTTTCTTTGCTGGGTGTTCTATTGAATGTGTTGTCATCCTCACACATAGGAGCTCTGTTGATGGACCCTCTTGAGCTCCTGGGGCCTCACCGCTATCTTCTGGGTGACACTTGGCTGCTGTTTGGGCTGGGTGAAGTTTTGTATTAAAGCAAATAAAAGTTACTACTACTGTTTTTGGTATACTTTATTTTGGATCTTTTATACTATTCTGCATACTGAATTTCTACTCCTGCTGCCATATCATCTTTTTGTGTGTATTGGGCTCCTATATTTTAATTGATTTGGCCTGTTCAGGTTATTTCCATCCCCTTTATGGAACCATTTCGATCTTGCGCAATATTTTCACGCAAAACAGGCATCAAGAGTATCTTTGTCCTGTTGTGTATATACTTCTGGGAAGTATAATAAACAAGATAAAGGGGAAATTTAAGAAGAGAATGATCCTTTATTGTATATGAATATAGGATAATATATAGTATCATGGAAAGCCACATACTGTCCATGTACGTCATGGAGGTCATGGGGCTTATCTGAGTAACGTTCCTCTTAAGTCATGAGGATTATTCAAGCTGTGTTCTGTTTAGGATCTGGATGGTTTGATCCCTGTAATAGATGGTCAACTGATATTAGTGCCACCAAATTATTAGCTGGTTGGTGAGCCATTCAGTGACTCATTTGGTGATCTACTTGGGGTGTTAATTCCCTGAGAGGGAGTAATGGAAGATGTTGCGGCATCTCCCCCTGGGGTGCTGGAAGGTGGAACCTTAGGAATTTTCTTGAGAGTGTCAGGGATTTGGGCTTGTTATTAATCCAGTCTAGCACTGGGAACAGGGAAAGGAGTTACTCTGTGCTGTTCTTGATTTGAACAGGCAGAGGCGTTCATAGTGCATATGTTTGAGTTCTGCTTGAGATCTAATACCCTTGACCAGGTAAGTGTTGTTTGGTTTGACTTCCATGAAAATGCCTGGTCCTTGTAATTCTGGGTCCATTTTTTGAATATTTTGATTAACAACCCAGATCTTGTCTCTGGCTTGGAAGTTTCCCTGTTGTAATGGGATTGACTCTCTCTTGATTCTTTTTTGCTCCATGTCTTCCTGGTCTTTTCTAGCACGCTGTACCTCAAGATCACTGTCATCTGGCACCTTCTTAGGTAGAGATAATTGTAGTCATGTGGTAGTATTAACAAGGCGGGGTTTTGCCCATAGAAAAGTTTATATGGGCGTTTGCATGTGTTGCAGTTGACTTGTGTTCTGCATACCTTTGAGTGCTGTTAGCAACATATTGGCCCAGGCTTTTAGATTGTTAGCAGATAACTTACTGAGAGCTTCTACTAGTGAGCTGTTTTGTTGTTCCACTTGTCCATTTGCTTGTGGGTGGTACAGGCTGGCTGTGATGTATCAGATTCTGTTCTTGGCAAGGTAGATATTGATGCCAATGGCCTTAAGTTTGGTGCCTCTGTCTGTGATCAGAAGGTCAGGTTTCCCAAACTTGGCTATGATTTCTTTCCCAATAAATTGCCTCACATCATTGCCTTTGTGTTCTTTTGCGGCCTGTGCCACAGGCCATCTGGTCATATAGTCAATAGCTGTTATGATGTACTTTTTGCCCTTGTTCTCTCCAGGAATTGGTCCCACAATATCCAGTTACCACACCTTGAAGGGTTGTGTGATGGATACAGGTACTACTGACTTGGGTAATGCCTTGGTCTGGGCGTACTTCTCACAGACTTTGCATTGTTCCAGTACTTTCTTGTTATCATCTAGTATGTTGGGACACCAGTAGCGTGTCTTGAGATATTTGTGCAAGTTCCTACTACAGGTGTGTCCCAGATCTCTGTGATATCGGAGGATTGTGTCAATATTTTGTGTTGATGGGACGTAAGATACGGTGTCACCATTTGGAAGTATTTGGTGCAATGTGCCATATACATTTTTGAACAGATATTTGTTCTTAAGGACCTTTTCTTAGATGTCCATTGGGGTTTCAGGTTGGAACCCTTATTGGAGATTCCCTATGATAAGCATGGGCCAGTCAGGGTCCCCAAAAGCGCATAGGACGTGTTTACTATATAGCCTTGAAAGGGTGTCTGCGGTAAGCATTTCCTTGCCTGGCTTGTATTTGATTTGCATTGGGTATCTCTGTATGAGACTCATCCACTTGACTTGTCTTCTTGACGAAAGCTGTTGTGTCTTGAAGAACATTAATAATTTTTGATTGGCAAGGACTTTAAATGTCTGGGCTCCTTCTAGATAACATTGCCATTTCATGAGGCAATGTACAATGGCTACTAACTCCTTATCATGTATGGGGTATCTTTGTTTGCCGTCAGATAGTTTCCTTGACTTATACATCACAGGGAGGAAGTCTTTTTCTGCCATCTGGATACAGAGTACCCCTCTTATGGCATAGTCAGATGCATCAGTTTGCAATTCATATGTTCCCTTGCAATTCAGGTATTAGAGGATAGGGGTGGTGACCATAATTTTTTTAATTGGCGGAAGTGTTGGTCTTGTATTGATGTCCACACAAACTTGGTTGTTTTTCCTGTAATGGCTGAAAGGGGGCTTTCAGAGCACCCCAGTCAGGTATGAACCTTCTAATGTAGGCTACCATTCCTAGAAAGTTACAGAGTTACTTTTATTTCTTAGGGCTGGCATTTTGTTTATGGTATGTATCTTTTCTGGGTCTGGTTCAATTCCGTCCTTGCTGATAATGTGACCAAGGAATGGGAGTTCAGACAAGAAGAAGTCACACTTTGATGGTTTAGCAATAAGTTGGTTTTCTTGGAGGGTGCAGAGGACCAGGTGGACGTCTTTCCAGTGTTGTTTTAGGGTTGGACTGTAGATAATTATGTTGTCCAGGTAGATGATTTCTTGCTTCCCAATGTGTCCTTTGAAAACCTTGTTCATGAAGGTCACCAAGGTGCTAGGGGCGTTCATTATACCAAAATTGAGAACAATATATTCAAAAGACCCATACTTGGTTCTAAATGTGGTCTTTGGAATGCCTTCAGGCTTAACGCAAATTTGATGGTAGCCTGCTGTCAAATCAATTTTTAAGAAGATTTGAGACCCCCCAGGGTGTCAAAAAGGTCATCAATCAGGGGTAGGAGATACCTATTATTAATTTTGACCTTGTTGAGTTCCCTGTAGTATGTGACTAGGCAGAGCCCTCCATCTTTCTTTGCTACAAAGAAGACAGCAGCACCAAAAAGCGATTTTGAGGGTCTGATGAGACCCTTTTTGAGAGCTTTGTCCAAATAGGTTTTCAGAGTGTTGTCTTTTTGGGGTGTAAGGCAATATATGGGTCGTGCTTTTGGTCCACTTCCCTTGAGGTCAATTTTGTGCTGTATGCCACGGTCAGGTGGTAATCCTGGTAGGGTTTCTTGGAAGACAGAAGGGAACTCATTGACAAGCTGATCACAGATGTAGTCCTTTTCACACCTGGCTTCCGGATTCTTAAAGTGGATAATTTCATACATGTAGGGGTTCCAATTGATCTTGCCAGGGTCAGTTTCTGCTTCTGTTTCCTTGATTTTTACAAACACATGGCCCCTCATAAGCGTGTCAAGGTGAGTTGGGTAGACATGGTGGTGTACTTTGCCTGGTTGTATGGTGAGGGTAGCGCTGTCCCAGTCAATGTGAGGTTTGGTCTTTCTCATCCAATCCAGGCCAAGTATAGCATTGTATTTGGGGACTGGTATGATAGGACTGCTAAGCGTAGTCTGCAGGTCTCTGATTTGGGAGCAGAAAGGTTTTTCTTCCTTGTTGACTGGTGTACTCCTGTTAACTGCCATAATAACTCTCTTGATGTTGCTTTGGACTGTTGGTAGTTTCATAAGGGTGGCAAATTTTTGTTGACAAGTGATTGGTCTGCTCCAGTGTCAAATAATGCTGTGCCCTAATATATGTGAAAGCAGAAAGGATAAGTGAAGAGTTTATTTCCAGTTTGGGCAGCAAACAGCAGAGGATTGCTGGAGGGTAATTGGATCATGGTAATTTAATCCACGTCTTGGTCCCTGTACAAGTCTTGTAAATTGGGGGAGGGTGGCTTGCCTAAGCACTCCCCTGAGCTTTTCCCTCCTTGTTGGTGTCTTTGGTGCTTTCTTGGTTAGCCTGCACTGTACAGTTCACGTTTCAAGGATGGGGGTTATTACTTCAGTTATTTTTCTTATTAGGGTGAGGGTCCTTCCTTGCTGTGGGGCTCTCCTTTTGCTTGTTTGTTGCATGTAGGTTGTCAGAATTTATGCTGTGTGTTTTTCTTCCAAGAATACATCTTAAGGTCCTAGCAGCAGGTCATTAACCGCCAGAATTAACTCATTCTGCAAGTCAACTTACTGAATGTCAACAATTTGCCGACATTCAGTAAGTCAACATTATTTTGGTATTTATCTGCCAGAATTGGGCATTTCCAAAACTAAGCTAATTTTTCATAGTGAATTATTAAGTCAGAATTGCAAAATCAAAAAGGAACAGACATAATGTTGACACCATTTAAACAAAGGCTTAATTTTAAGCCAAAAAACTAATTTAATTTACTATTAAAATGTAAGTTTCTTTGTACTTTTACATTAAGGCCAACTACAGTAAGTAATATCTGGATGTCGACCCCAAATAAGAATCCATAAATTTCTTAATAAAATACACAATATTCTAAAAATAACTACTTTTTATATTTTATACTACTGTTTTTATTAAACATATATTAAGATAAGCATTGAACAAAGACATATGCCAACTTTCAGAGCATTCTTTGTATTATTTAGATATTTACTGTTATTTTAAACTCACTGGATAAACTATAGCTTATTTCCGGAAGTCCACTTAAGCCAACACACATATGTTAAAACTAGAATTTATATATGTAATTATAATGTTGACTTTGTGTCAAATTGACACGTTGCCTAAATTGCAACAAAGGGGTTTGGCTAAGCAAACAAAGTGACATAATTTAAGCAAGATTTAATAGGAGAGTTGCTATAAAAGAACGCTGACTGCCTGAATGTCAACACCTTCACTTATTTATTAGTAAAGCACTGCTGCTTAACAAAAAGCACACATACAATGGTATGGTAATTCAGGCCAAAGTACCCAGGGCTGTACTTTAGACTTCCCTCTACAATCCCTATTATTTAGTTTTCATAAGTTACATATGCAAATCTTTAATTTTTTAAATTTAAAAATAATCAATTTTGGCCTTAAAAAACCAACTCCGGAAAATATTTTCCAAGCTTTATAAGTGATTTACATAGTTTTTTTCCACTTTAATGCTGACTGTCAGTATGTCAACATCAAAAATAAAGCGTTTTTATGCTGACAAACTAAATTAAATGTTTTTGACTACTGTGACTACCAGAATGTCAACTTTTTATTTAAACATGGGTTTTTTCTATTCTTTAATAATAAACTAGCTCTAAAATTACTTTCTATACTTCTATAAACTATTTACTTAATAATAAAATTTAAAACAAGTGATTATTATTTAATTTTATTTATGTTTCAACTGTTTATTCTTACTTTATGAACTCTACTCTAATTATTGTAGGACAAATCTTCCAAGAAGCCACAAAATAACCCCAAGTCAACCAAGAAAGTACCCAAAGCCTCTGGAAAGGCCCAAAGTCCCTACCCCAACAAAAAACCAGCCAAAGAGCCCTCAACAAAACAGAAGACAAAGGAGAAGACCCCAGACCCTGAAATCAAAGAGCCCTCCCCTGCCCCCTCCTCTTCTCCAAGCTGGTATCAATCAGAAGGAGATGAGGTTCCACTAAAAAAGCAAGGAAGAAAGAAGATACCCAAGAGTCCAGAACCCCAGCCAAGCCCAGATGAATCAAGCTCAAAGGAATTAAGTCCCAAGGAATCAAGCTCATCCCAGTCCAGAAAGCCAAGAATCCAACTCCAGATAATTCCCCTCCATTGCCCAACAAATCTGCACCTCCATCCTCATCATCAGGTATCAATAAAGAAGATCCTGATGATTACCTGTCTGACTATCATCAAGCACCAATTGGCCCGTGGGATCCCCTAAAGGTTCAAAATATATGTAACGTCAAAGGAGAGTTTAAGCTCCTAAAGAAGTTCCCTCAGTTTTTCCCTCTAATGTCTATCAAAGAAGGTGCAAGTTTAGTCTGTGATGGCTATGTTTTCAATTGCAACAATCAGAAGAGAGCAGGAAGAAGCAAGCATTATGTATGTGAAGATAGAAGCTGTGCTGCCAGAATTAATACAGAAGGATGGGATAAAGTCACTAGTGAAAAAGGAGAGCACACATGCAATGCTCCAATAAATCTTATTGAAAAGCTTCTAAATTGGTACCTCTACCAAATGGTCCCAGTCTCCAAAGATGTCAAGGCTTCTGATCTGGCAATTAAGGCCACCACACACCTAAGTAATGAGAATCTGAAGCTCATCCCTGACCGCAACCAGTTAGTGAAGTACATATGTGACAAACGCCATGACCTAGTCCCCCATAAGAAATCAGCCATGGTTCAAGGAGAGTTAGTCTTGAAAGAGGAGTTAAAGATGTTCAATGGTGATGAGGTATTCCTTTTACATGATGATGGTCCTACAGCAGAGTCAAGAACTATATGCTATGCTACACAACAGAACCTGTAGCAGTTGAGGGATTCAGAGACCTGGTTATGTGATGGTACATTTGCAGTATGCCCCCGCCTTTTTTACCAACTATGGGTTGTACATTCCCTTATTGAAGGCAAGGTGCTCCCATTTTCCTACTTTCTGCTTCCTGGGGCAACAGAAGAGATCTACACAAGGGCTTTTAAAATCCTTCAGGAGGGCATCAAAGCCCTACCCAGTAATAGAAAGAGTCCCCCTGGCCATAACACTAGAGCCAATCCAGATGATGATGATGAAAAGGATGAAGCCACCCTTGCTGCAGAAAAAGAAGCTCAAGATAAAGCACTTGGCCCCTCAACTATAATTTTGGACTATGAAACTGCCTAGTATAACGCTTTTGTAAATACCTTTGATGAAGAGGTACAGGGGTGTTTTTTCCATTATTGACAGGCTGTCAACAGGCAACTAAAGGGTCTACCTGAGCTCAGCAAGCTCCACCGTCTAGATACATCAGGAAAGTGCAAGTTCTTAATTCAGCAGTTTGTATTACTAGCCTTTGTAAAGCCAGAGCATACTAGAAAAGCCTTTGACCTCCTATGCCAGGATCTGTATGCCAAGAAACATGATGGTGCCTTCTACCCTTTCATTGAATATTATGAACCACAGTGGATTGGACGTAAGGTCACTAAGCGCCAGAGCAAGCCCAGAGCCAAAGCCAACTGGAACTGCTACCAGACAGTTCTTAAGGATGAGATGAAAACAACTTCATCTTTGGAGGGCTGGCATAAGCATATCAAGTCCTCCTTTGGAATCAAGCCCAGATACAACACCTTCTACGAGCATCTCAAAGTCCAACAGGGGAAGACTGCTGCATTCATCAGAGATATTGAGAACCGCCCATCTAAGAAGAAGAGAACCACCAAAGAGAAACAATATCAAGAGAAGATCAAGGACGTTGTCAAGGCCAAATATAAGCTTTCAGAGATTGGGGAATACATCAAGAAGATTGCCACAGTTCTTAATGGCAACCAGGTTATTACAGTCTAGCTTTTCATTAAATTTATTGAGTATTGCCTAATTCTTTATATAGTTCTTATACATTAAGTATAATATTTTTAAATAAATAGTTATTCTAAATAAATCATTCATCTTTTATGATACTGTTTTGATAAAATCATTGGTTTTTTATTGATATTTTGATGCTTTAGACTATATTACATGTCCTATATTTGTATTTTACTAGTAAATTATATGTTTTTTGTAGTTTTCAATATAAAAAACTTTATATTACTGTTTCTGATTGCTATATTTTTCTATAATACGTAAAATTTTATTTAGTACCTTTTTGTATATTGGATTTTTTTGTTTTTTATAAGTGGGAAAAAATTTATTATAGTAAAGATAGCTAATTTCATAGTAAAATAAAATAAAAGTGTATTTTTATGAATTTTTTTAATATTCATGTATAATTTTTATGGACTTTTTAAAATCTATGTTGTCACATTACCCTAAAATGTATCCTGAAGCTTAATTTTTATTAAGTAAAATGTTCAGGAAACAGGTTTCTGCTTATTAAAAAAGTGTCAACATTTAGTAGTCTGCATGAGTCAAAACTTAATTCTGACTTTTCAATGCTGTCGACATTAAAGTATTTTTAATTCTGATTATCAACATATAGTAAGTTGACTTGCGGAATGAGTTAATTCTGGCGGTTGCCCAGCGGGTCATGCCAAACTGATGTCTGATATGTGTGGGGAGGCTGTTGTAGAAGTCTAATTGAGGTCCTGGTGCGTCAAAGTTGATGGTGCTGGGAGCTGGGTTGTGTAAGCCTTCATACGCTGCAATGTAGTCCTTGATTATTCCTGTCATTTCAAAAGTTTGAAGTTCTGCCATGATCACCACATTGGAATCTTTCATGGCAAACTTTTCAAGGAAGGCGGTTTTGAACATGTCCCAGCTTTCATTTCAGTCAGGGTGTTGGTCAAGTCATTCACTTACAAAACAAGAGGCAGCCCTGTGACACGGAGGGAGACTTTGCTGGCCCAGAGTCTGCGGGGGTAGCCTACTTGTGTGAACTTGCTTTGTGTGCTGGTGATCCAGAGGCTGGCGTTTTACCGGTGTAACCCCACAAAGGTCCCAATTTCTGCTGAGCGTAGGCGTTGAAATACGATGCTAGGTATTTCAGGCTGTTGTGATCCTGACGTGGTTGGAGTTATGTGTAGCAGTCTGTGGGCTTTGAGAGTGTTGTATTGTGCAATAGGCACAAGAATGTTGTTGTAGATGGCAAAGCCTGTGGGACGTCTTGTCCTTCTTTGTAGTCTCTCTAACTGGTAGAAAGGGCCATTTTTGGGTCTTTTTCTTAGAAGGAATTTTTCCTTTGAATTGGGTAGGTATGGATAACCTACCTGTGCTACCATTGTTGTGTATATACTTCTGGGAAGTATAATAAACAAGATAAAGGGGGAAATTAAGAAGAGAATGATCTTTTATTGGATATTAATATAGTATAATATATAGTATCATGGAAAGCCACATACTGTCCATGTATGTCATGGAGGTCATGGGGCTTATCTGAGTAATGCTCCTCTTAAGTCACGAGGCTTATTCAAGTTGTGTTCCGTTTAGGATCTGGATAGTTTGATCCCCGTAATAGATGGTTGACTGTTAATAGTACCACCAACTTATTGGCTGGTTGGTAAGCCATTTGGTGACTCATTTGGTAATCTACTTGGGGTGTTAATTCCCCAAGAGGGAGATATTGAAGATGTTGTGACAGTCCAGTGCTTGTTTAAGATGTTATGGATTTATTTGGACGGCTTGGCATTGAGGTAGTGCTGGGTTTGCTTTGTTTATGGGTTGGTATGTGTCTGATACGGAAGCTGTATATTTGATCTGGTTCGCTCCTTGAATGCTGGATTCCTGTTGATTTGGCTTAACCCATGTGTTTACTGCTATATTTTGGTTTTTGTGTGACTTTGATGGGTCCATCTCAACAGCTGTGAAGGTACAGCATACTAGATATTGGACATCTGTACGATGCTCCAATCAGCCCTTTAGTACTTATCTTATTGGCGGTAAAGAATTTGTCTATGGGTAATAAGCAATGCTTAAGGGGATGTAAGAAATATGATTATATCTTTGAAAGGGCCGTAACTCAGACTTACGGTTGACTTATATATAATTGATATATGGAATTATTGTGAATAATGGTGCTTTTATGGGAAGGGGTTCAAGATCAAGGGTCTCCAGAATAAGATTGGTCTAGAAAGGGGACTGATTCTAGATTTTCTATAACTTAAGTGCAGGGTGTAGTGCAAGTCTACATATATTCAGTATTTCACTCAGCCATGGGGAAAACAGAAGGGGTAGCAGTACCTGCCTCTTGGAAGCTATCTGCAGATAATCAGAGCAGAGTGAATAGTAGCAGATAGAGGGTGGATTTAAACTAGGCTGTATAAGTTTACCGCCCTTGTCGCTAAATTAAAACGAATCAATGTTGAAGATTTGGTCCAGATTCAAATCTGGTACCACGGGACAAGTTTGGGAATGTAAGTATTCTTGAAATGGCGCTAATGAGAGGGTGGTTTAATTGTAAACGCATCCATTCAAATGTGGTATTGATTTGGTTTAGTATTTATATTCAATTTTGCTAAAAATGTCAGCCTTCTATCTCCTTAATACTTCCAGCGATCTATTAGCTAGCTGATTGGAGTTGAAAGCTTCTTGATTGATGAAATTGTATGAACTATTGGAATATCCCATGTTCCATTGGTAGAAACTGGTATGCTGTCTCCAGAGGGGTACCCCTTATTGACAGATGATCTAAGGATCCCGCTTAGCTTACCTACGAAACCCACCGTTGCATTGATTAATTCCTTATTTAGGGGGAAATGGGCGTTGATTAGGGTTGAAAAGATAACATCCCAAATATAAATTTTAATCAAAACCCCATTTCGTTTGAAAAGCTGCGGCCTTCCAAACCTTGCATAGCAAAGAAGTCTAAAGTTGATCAGCTTAAACCATATCGATCCATGTTTGTTGATGCGAATTAAAGGAAGCTGCTGTTAACCACCTCGCCAAGCACTTGGTTTTATAAACCATCACAAGTGATTATCGGATGGCTTTTAGAATTCACGTGCGCCCAGATGCTTTTGAAATAAGCATTTCGATTTAAATTGGAACGCTGTAACAAAGTTAACTTTACCACTAAACACTTTCAAAACCACATGTAATTATATTATCTTTCGTTATGAATGGTTTAATAAGTGCCGTTTTTTCTTGTGAGCACCTCAGCACTCGGTTTATCAACAAGAAGCTGCTACTCCAGACTGACGTCGCCAAGTATCAATGAAGCACCTGGAGATAACTTGTGCTCAGGGTCTACTTTGCGGGTGGTATTTTTTATACTGTTTATTAAACTTTGTTTATCCACCAAATTTATGGTGTTTAATCCCAAGAAGTTTGGCTCTGTAAATTTCAATTAAAGTGCCAATTTATGTTTGATTAACTGCACTTGGCTCCTAGGCGAACTTGATCTGAACCATGCTGCTTGGTTTAGATTTAAAATAAGTCACAAAATTTACAAGGGATGATATATTATATAGCAATTGGCTGTCAATAGGATGTTAGGATGGCCAAGGCTAAGCTGCCCATCACAGGGGTATGTGTATTAAGTATGTAGTGTTGATGGACTATAAAAGAGGCAAGTGTCAAGTGGGATGGATTATCAGATAGAATAACTTCACAATGAAGAACGTTGACAGTACCGACAAGATCTTCCTCACTGGCGTAACTGGCTTTGTGGGCATAGCCGTCCTTGAGAAGATCCTTCGTGATCAATACGATCAGATCGATTGCGTATACACTCTTGCCCGTGCCTTCAAGGGAGAAGCTCCAGCGGCTAGAGTCGAGAAAGTTCTGAAGAACCCTGTCTTCGATACTCTTCGCAAATCCCACCCCAACTTCTCCTCAAAGGTTGTAGCTGTAGAAGGCGACTTGTCGCGGGATGGACTTGGGCTGAGCGAAGAGAATACCGAAAAGTTGGCTAGCGCAGTGGAGACAATTGTCCACTGTGCTGCTTCAATTGAGTTTTGTCTGCCCCTCAAAGAAGCATTTGGAATTAACACCATGGGTGTAGTCCGTCTGCTAGAGTTTGCCGACAAATGCAGCAACCTCCAGGGCATTGTTCATGTCTCCACTGCTTATGTCAACTGCAACCTCAAGAACATTGTTATCGAGGAGAAGGTCTACCCCATCACTCTCAGCGACCCTCTCTACCTGATTGAGAACATTCCCGACATAAGCCAACCTGAATTGGAAGGTCTGGAAGAGTGCGTACTCAAGGAGTATCCCAACACCTACACCTTCACCAAGGCCCTCACCGAGCATTTCCTTGTTTCTAAGAGCAACAAATATAACATTGCCATTGTACGCCCAAGTATCATCACTTCTGCCATCTGCAGTCCCACCCCAGGATGGATCCATGGTCTTGCTGCAATTGCTGGAGTCAGTACCTTGATTGGCCTGGGGGTCATGGATGTACTTCCAGTTCAGCCCCAAGGTGTTGTTGATGTTGTCCCTGTAGATTATGTGGCCAGCATTGTTGTTGGTGCCATGAACATTATCAAGGACCAGCCTGGCTACAAAGTCTACCACGCGACCTCCAGCTGCATCAACCCCTTGACTTGGGAGATGTTCCGTTCCGGAATCCTCGGCAGCTGGTTGAAGCAGAAAAACCTTGAGAAGAGAGTCTTCCCTCCCAACCTTGACTTGATCCCCGACCTCAAACTCTTTGAGGAGCGGGTGAAGCAAAACCGGCAGCGGATGTTCTCAACCGAAGCTTACAAGATGGCCAAGAAGGACCCTGCCGGAGCCAAGAAAGTCCTGGGCATGGTCGGGCGCATGGACAGCTCCTACAAGAACTTCCTCTTCTTCGGGATCAACCAGTGGATCTACAAGGCCCACAACGTCATCGACTTGGAGAGCAAGCAAGTCTTGCCTAAAAACCACGTCACCAGAGATACCTTGGCCACAATGGACTGGCAAGAGTACTTGGAAAACTTCACTGGGGGTATCCGCTACTTCGTCCTGGAGAAGCACCTGATCCCCCTCCCCAAGGAGCAGGCTGAAGAGGAATCCCCCATCTTGACCGCTGAGCCCACTACCCAAGATCTTAAAGTCTAGCTCTTCCGTGTCTGATTAAACATTTATATCCTTTCGCATAGTCCAGCTTCATCGTATCATCTAAGGAGTTTCCCCTGGCAACTTTAACATCGATGCTGTGTTGAAGATGATAGATCTAAGTTGACAATTGAATCTCCAGAGCAGCATCTATTTCCAAAGTAACTGATGCTTAGATGGAAAGAGTTGCCACGCTATCGGGGCTTTAATGCTTAACCCGCCCCCACAAAACATTTCCTGTGTATAGCATTTGACATCAATCCAATAAAAAGCCAAGGTCCTAATAAAGATAACAGAACACGGAAAAACTTAGGGCTTGCCAAATATCCACTTCTTGTAAGTACATAAAACACGATACCAGGGAGAGTTAAAAGGAGAACTGTTGTGAATACTAATGTTCACGCTATTTCAATTTTGCCTTCATTGGGGTATTTTGAGGACAAATCCCATGCTTTTGTGTTCTCCCCTCAAAATAGGTGTAGTTCTAAAGTAGCAATCCCAACTGTTTGGTTTCCCAATTCCCTGCAACTCACTTGCCCCACTAATGCTGGTGGCAAGCGATCCTACCGTCTGTGTAATGTTTTGTGGTATAAATGAAAAGTATGTATTTCATTTCCTTATCTACAATAAAATCTAGGCTCCATTCACATTTTTGTCTTTGTGTCTTCAAGTACTCTGCGCCTCTCTCTAGCCACAACTAGTAGTGAATTATCTTTCAGGGCCACAAGGTAATTGCTTCACCTCCCCTACCAACTAACCAAGGCTTAGTACATATCCAATCCCAAGGTTAGGATTCCCCATTGTGTGTCTGTGCTGCACCTCAGAACACAACATCAAACCTTGGACTGGCAGATACCATCATAGCTTGCAGGGGCAGGGGATAAGTCTCCAATGATACAGAGAGATGGTTCATACTTTAGGGCTTTGGGCATGTAGTCATAGCATCATAATGCCCGTAAGCTAATGGGCATGTTGAGCAACTAAATGACAATATTTTTAAAGAAGCCTTTGAGAAGCTCAGTACTCTTCAAAAAAGACCTAGGTGGATTATCTATCAATAGCTTTGTTAGTAACCTGCTCCAGGATCCATTGTAAAACTGGTTACAGTACTCTTGGACTGGGTTATGGGGTTGAGCTTCAAGCTGGAACTGGCATGGAGCTGGTCATACTAAAGAAGATGGTAGCCAATGTGGCGGAAGAGCGTACAGATATCCTTACAAAGGCTCAGAGAAAGTCTGCCAACCAAATTTAAACCCAAAGCCTTGCTTTATAATCTGTCCTAGATGCTGATGATGTGGTCCGGACCCTTGATGATAACAAGCATAAGCTCCTTCCTGGAACGCTAGGCCCTGCTTATGTTATGGATACTGATGCTTCCAGATATGCCTACTCAATCAGGATTCTTAAACAACCCTTCAATATTGTCACCAAGCTCTCATCAAGGATGGTGTTATCAAAACAGCAGGCTCAACCCACTAGCAAGGTTCCGAGTAAGCAGGTTTGCGACCCGCAATCCAATTATCCAGCCACTTGAAGCCAAGTTAGTAAGTTGACTCAAATTTCCAAATCCAACAACATGAACATAAGCTGATCCCTTATGGTGGATACCTCATTTTAGTGCTTGACTCATTACCAGGATCAGGCCACCCTCTTCACCATCCCACTGTGTGATCAACACTATCATGTTCCTGTTATCCACAATTCACAACAACTATATAATACTTATCTGTCAATAAAGAATATTATCTAGTTTCCAAATACTTTTCCCCTTGTAACTCTGCTACAACAGCACAGTTACGGCATTGGTAGCAGAAGTAGGGTTTCCATCCTGCTTCATCCCCCAAATTCTGCCTGTTGCCCATCTTGCTGCGGTCAACAAATCCTTGATAGAACCATTTCTGGCCTCCCGCTGGATTGGACACCATATACACCTGGTGCCAAAATACCTGACGGCTTTGTGCTCTACCAGAACATGGTAGACCTGCTCCCTGCTGTTGACACCTTGTCGGCACAAGGTTTCTTCCAAGCACCCGCTGTCACCCCTTGAGCGGCTGATGAAAATGTCATGCCAGCCTATGTGGCCCAGAGACTCCAAAGTGCTGCCTTGGAACCTTTTTCTGGAGCCAACAACAACAACAGTACAGCATGGATTCAATCTGCCCAAAGCAAGCTAGCCCAAATGGAATTCCCTCAACGGTCCTAGATTGCAGAGATCTTCATTTGATTGACACATAACGCTGGCACCTGGTGCAACAAGTGGCATGGGGAGCACATTGTGAAGGATTGGGATACCTTCAAACAGGACTTCTTGGCAAGGTTTATGCTGAAGGACACCACACTCATGATCATACGCCAAGTGAAGAATCTGACCCAAACGGGCACAGTGAAGGAGCTCACCTGAGCATATGAGGAACTCCAACTAGGTGCTCCCTCAGATATGGCCTTCAACACCCCAGCTACCCATCTCATGTACTACAACACACTCAAGTCACATGTAATGAGAAATTTAAACCTGGAACAAGTGACCAACTTGGAAAGCCTGTATTGTGAGGCAGAGAAAGCAGAACAAACGTCCAATGCTCCCCACAAGGCGCAAATGGGAAAAGGGGGCAACTTAAAGATTCTCACCCAACTAGACGCTCTAATCAACCGCCTCCTGGAGACAATAGCAACAGTTTGAACCAAAAACCTGCAGGTTCAAATGAACATGGAAGTGGGAACAATGGCTAGTCAAATTGTACTCATTTCCATATCACTGCCACACAAGACAATCAAGACAAGGGGAAAGCTTGGGCAGAGCACTAAGCAAGCCAAGCTCTCCCGCACAGCTCCCAACTCGCCCAACAATGAGTACCAACCCAAGGACGTGGATCAATGTCCAATGATCTAAGTGCCCTCAGAAGATCTGGTGCTTTACATCATTGCCAGGCATCCCAATAAACTGATATCCTATCCTTTCCGCTTTTGCAGTTACACTGGCTCAGCACTCCTGGACTTGGGCGCAGACTGAACCCTAGTCAACAGTAGCTTTGTAGACAAGTTCAAGCTGACCACTAATCCTTTGCGGATTAAGAACATAGTTCTAGCTGGTGAAGATCACATTGCCATGACACAGGAAACTGCCCCCTTCTCTGTCATGTTAGAGAACCTACATTCCATTATCCAGGGCCCCGTCATTGATTTTCCCAAGTTTGATGTTGTGCTGGGACTGGACTGGTTGCAAAGGAGCAACCCCCATATAGACTGGGCAACCTCAGTACTGACCATCAACTGTGAAGGCGTCAATCACCAGATCTACCCTGACTCAGTGGACCAACTCCTGTGTGACCATGTCTTTGTACGCATTACAGAGACCCTGGACAAAAAGGAGAACCTCAGGGCAATTGACTGGGACTCCTGCCAGTACAAGATCATACGCTTCAAGGACCATCAAGATACCACTACGCCTCAGGACTGCAAAATTGTAAGCCGCCATCCAGAAATCTTCAAAGAGGCTCTGCCAGGGTTGCCACCAGAGAAACACATCCAACGCTCCATCCAACTAAAAGGAGCCGTACCTAAGGTGCACCCCATCTACCAACTTACCCCAAACAAGGACAACACCCTACATGCTTACCTCAAGGAGGGGTTGGAAAAAGGTCTTATCTGCCCCTCACAGTCTCCTTTTGGTGCTGCTGCATTCTTTGTGGCAAAGAAGGATGGTACTCTGCGCCTAGTCATGGATTACTGAGCCTAAACAAAGTCACTTTCAAGAATCATTACCCACTTCCACCCATTGACGGCCTCTTTGATGCCCTGGGCAGCGCTACAGTCTTCTCCAAGATTGACCTAACCACAGGCTACAACCAGATCCGTATCAAGGAGGAAGATATCCCCAAAACAGCCTTCTGCACTAATTACAGCTCATACAAGTGTGTGGTACTCAACTTTGGAATGTCAAACGCCCTGTCAACCTTTGTGGCCTTCATGAACAAGGTGTTTGCCCCCACATTGGCAAGCATGCCTTGGTATACCTGGACGACATTATTGTCTATAGCCCCTCAGTAGAACAACACCATAAGGACTTGGAAGCCATCTTTTCTACTCTGGCACAACATGAACTGCTAGCCAAGCCCTCTAAATGCCAGTTCTTCAGCAAACAGTTGCCCTTCCTAGGACAGGTAGTTTCAAAGGCAACAGCACCCATTTCAACACTAAAAATTTTAACAGTGGCCATGTTGACACTTTTAATGTTGACACTATAGTAAAGTGACGACCTGGTTTTACTTAATGTCGTTTTCTGGATGTCGACACTTTTTTAATTAATGGCACACTTTACCCTGAACATTTTTATTGTAAAAAAAATTTTAAAATACTTTATTATCCTAAAATGACCCCAGAGAGCTCAAAAATGCAATAAAAAATACCATAAGTAATAAGAATAAGGAGATATAAGCAACTATTTTTTAGTTTACTATGTAAATTACACTCTTTATTATAAAATTATTTTTTATTCCCATAAAAATTAAAATTCCAATGAACCAAAAATAAAGATATTTTATATATCATAATAACCACAAGATATAAGAAAATTCTAATTTTAATTTATTATACTTTATATAAGCATAACTGAAATTATCTCATAGCTTAAAGATAAATCAACAAAATATAAGATATTTCTTACAAAACCACATTAAAAATGTATCTGAAACTTACCATTTATACCTAAAAAGATTAGTACTATCCAAAAAAAATTAAAAAATTAAAAGTTTAAAAGTAAAAAATATATAGGCAAAGCAAAGCAAAGTTTATTTGGCTAATTAAAGCCACCAGCAAGAGCAATTGCAACATCTTCTAGGTCCTTCTTGATCTCTGCCACCTTGTACTTCTTCTTCACTACCTTCTGCACGTCCTCCTGGTAGTCTTACTCCTTGGACTTCCTCTTCTTGGGGGCCACCCAGTTGGCCAGGTCGCGGAACTTGGAGACAGTCCGGGCCTGCTCCTCCTGCAGCTTGGAGAAGAGCTTGTTGAACTTGGGGTTAGTCCCAAACTTGGACTTCAAGTGCTTGTGCCAAACCTCAAGGCTAGAGGTGGTCTTCATCTCCCCCTTGAGGTAGGCGTCTTGACAGTTCCAAGGGGTAGTGGCCCCGCTCTTACCTCTCCAGGCAGTCACCTTCTTGCCCACCCATTGCCGCTCAAAGTACTCCAGGTAGCCTTCAAAGATGGTGGAGTGCTTCTTGATATAAGCATCCTCCTGGAGGGCCTCAAAGCCAAACCCAGTATGCTCTGGGCGCACAAAAGCCAAGGCAGCAAACTGGGCCAGGGCAAAGTGGCACTTACCCTTACTATTGTTAAGATACTTGTCAAAAAGGTCCTTCTCACTCTTTAGATTCTTGACAAGGGCCTGCCAAAAATGGAAGAAGCAGCCCTGGACTTCTCCATCAAAGTTGGCCTGGAAGGCTCTGAACTGAACCTGCTCAAAGTCCATAATGATCACCTTTGGCCCAAGTGAGCGTGCATGAGCTAGCTGCTCAGCGGCTAAGGTTGCCACATCCTTCTCAGCAGAGGAGGGATTGACCCTTGTGGTGTGGGTGGGAGGGGGGAGCTGGTTGGTGTGAAGGGAGCTCAAAGCATCCCGGATGATCTTGAAAGCTCTGACATAGACCTCTGTCTTGGCACCAGGAAGGAGAAAGAGCACAAGAGGGATGACCTGGTCATTGAACTGCCCATGCAGGACCCAAAGCTGCTTGAAGAGAGGGGGGCAAGTAGCAAATGTGCTGTTGCACAGCCAGGTGGTAGCAGTGTTCAGCTGCTCCAGGTTTTGGGTTGTGGTGTAGGCTACAATCCTATCCTCCACTTCCTGCCCATTGTCATGGAGCAGGAACATCTCACCATCCTCTGTCTTCTTGGGGGCATCAGTGAGGACCAGGTCCTAGATTTTGGTGGCACTCTTGGCCAGGGGGTTTGAGGCTTGACGCCTATCACTCACAAACTTGACCAACTGGGTGTGAGTAAGGATCCTCTTGAGGTTGGTAGGGGTCAGGTACTTGCAAGCAAGCACAGCCAGCTGGGTGGCAGAAAGGTCTTTGGAAGTGGGCATAATCTGCACCAGATACCACTTCAGGAGGCAGGAGATGGTAGTGTTGGGCATGATGCAGGTATGCTTGCCCTTTATGGTTTGGACCAGGTCCCATCACTCAGTGTTGAGCTGCACTGGACAAGAGCGGTCCTCACAGGTGTAATGGCGGCTCTTAAAGCCCCAGTTGGCATTGTTGCATGAGAAGATATATCCATTGGCCACCATGGCTGGCCCACCTTTAACACTCATGATGGGGGGAAACTTGGGTAGGGTGGAAGGAACCTTGAACTTGCCATCAATGTTGCAGATGTTGTGGGCCAACAGAGGGTCCCAAGGGCCAGCAGGAGCATGGCGGAAGCCAGGGAAGTAATTGGGGCGGGGCTTCAAATCATCCCCAGATGAGCTTGAAGGGGGAGAGTTTGGCAGGGGTGGGGAAGCAGAAGGGGGCTTGTTGTGGTGCTCCTCATGTGCAGGAGACTTATCCTTGGGTGGGGACTTTTGGGCTGAGCGCTTCTTCTTGGTTGGCTCCTTGTCAGAAGCCAAGTTGTAAAAACTGTGCTCTGTAAGAGAGCCATCAGTTTCCTCTCCCCCAGTGGAATGAGCAGGGCTCTTCTCAGGAGAGGGCTCAGGGAAGGGCTTGGGGGAAGGCTTGGGGGATGGTTTGGGGGTGGCCTTCTTTGACAAGACAGGCTTCTTCTTGGTGGCTTTGGTGGGCTTGGAGGGACGCTTGGTACCCTTTGGCTGCTTAGAGGTGTTCTTGTCCTAAAATAATAAGTAAAATGGTTTAAAATAAAGCAAAGTATGTAAAAAACAAACAAAACAACTTAAAAATCATAATATACAAAAAGTAAATCTTAGATGGTTTTTCTTGGCAGTTAAATGTTAAAAATTATTTGTATAGTTTTTATTTTATTAAAGTTTTAAATACAAAAATTAAAAGTTAATAGAAATATGCAAATGTATTATATTTAGATATAGATTTTATTTTAAAAATTAAAAAATATGAAAGAGCAAAGTCAAAAATACAACATATCAAAAAATGAAAAGTTTTTATTATATAAAACATAAAGTTTTATATGTGAGAAGTGAAAAGCGTCAACATTATGATTGACAATTAGTAAAAAAAAGCTGAATTCTCACTGTTGATTACAAAAATTGTAGACATTATTTTTGACAACATTCTCACTGTTGACATTATTTTGAAAATTTACTATGAAAAAACATAGTACACTTAATTAAATTTACACGGGCTAGCAAAAAATTAACTGTTTCCTGTGTATTTTTGTTCACATATAAAAATTAAAAAAAAACATATAAAAATAAGTTTAAAAAGTATCAAGGTTCTTTATTTCTTTATTGAAAATTATATTTGGGTAGTGGGAATATGATATTTTACCATTGCGCTTAAGTAAAGCTGTTAATAAGTTGTTGGTAGATATTGAAAAGGGTAAAGTGTTGACAACGTCACTTACGACATTCTTTATATGAGGTGGCATATTAATCTAGGCTTAATTGCGCCACTCTAATTTGCTTAACTCCACCCCGAGGGGTGATCACAAGCAAATAAACAACATTTACAAGTGTCAACATTATTTTTAATAATAAATTCTATAGTAACTTACATAGTAAGTCATACTTAAATTATTGGATCACTGTTAGCATCCAATCCACTTAATATATTAAAGCTGTAATAAGTGCCACATAAATATATATAACATAAACATTCCAACAATCAAATATATGTGCACTGTGTTTTTCAATATAATAATTCAATAAAAAAAATATTTTTAAATGCGCACTAATTTTTTTACTGTAGATGCTTCAGTTTTATTATTAAAAATAAGTTCGGCTTAAAAAGTGTCGACATTGTCACTTTTACGTTGTGAAATTGAATAAAAAATAAACTAATTTTTATTAGTAAACATAAAGGGAAAATCAGGTTAAATCAAGTTTTTTATTAAGCTTAATATTAAATTGTGTCAAGATGGCCACAATTTTGTTGTGTTTTCTGGGTTTGCACCCCTGAACGCTTTAAAAAAAGAATTAAGCTAGCGCAACTAGCAAAAAACATAGGAGATTTAGAGTTTTGAGTCAACAGTGGCCATGTCAACAAAGTGTTGACATGGGCGCTGTTGCCGTTTCAAAGGGCGGCATCAAGCCTGGTAGCCGGAAAATCCAGGCCAATTTGCAATATGCCACCTCCAAAGGACAAGTCAGAGCTCTGCAAATTCTTGGGAATGGTTGTCTATGTACAACAATTCATACCCAACTGTGGCGTCCTGACTGTGCCCCTGTCCACCATAACTGGCGCCAAATTGAAGCTTGTAGGGACCCCCAGAGCAACCTTTGCTTCAGACGTCTTAAGGAGAAGCTCACAACAGCACCCATTCCACAATGTCCCAAACATGATGGGGAATATCAAATGGAAACATAGGCCTCTGACGCATCCATTGGGGGAGTACTACAGATCAAAAACAACAATGGTGACTTTCTGTCTGTAGCCTATGAATCACACAAACTGACATACATCAAGTACCAATACCCTATACATGACAAGGAGTTGTTAGCAATTGTACACTGCCTGGTCAAATGGCGCTGTTACCTAGAACAACAGGAGGAATTCACATTCTTGACTGACCACAAGTTGCTTCTATACTTCAAAATGCAGGCAAACCTCTCCTGCTGTCAAGCCCTCTGGATGGAACTCCTAGAGAGATTCAATATGGTCATTCAATACAAACCTGGTCCTGAACTTGCCATGGCAGACACACTCTTGCGCCTATACATTAGAGCTACAAGGGGCAAGAATAGGCTTGAACCAGACTGACCCCTCCTTGTACTCCAGACAAAGGACAAAGGCTTCCCCTGGCACCACATACATAGCAAAAGAAACAGTCATTAAGCATGAACACTTATTTGCAGACGTGTATGGGACCCTACATCAAAAATGACCAACAGAACCACCTCTCTTATGTCCCCACACATCAACAAGTTGACACAATCCTGCATTACCACAGGGACCTAGGGAGCACAAGAAGCCACAGCCTCTAAAAATTTCTTAAACACAAAGCATAGTGGCTGACCTTATACCAGGATGTCCAGGAAGTCTTGGACCAGTGCAAGGTGTTAGAGAAATTTTCAAAAAGCAAAACCCTACCTAAATCAGTACTCACTATTTTCACGCAACTGCCCTTCAAGGTGTGGGCCCTAGATATTGTGGGTCCTATGCCTGGAAAACATAATGACAAAATGTACATTATCACCTCCATCAACTTTGCCACGTGGTGGCCAGTAGCCCAAGCAGTTAAAACACATACCGGCAATGACGTACAGCAATTCATAGGGGAAAAATCATCAGCAAGTTTGGAAAGCCAGAACTCCTGATAACCAATGGAGGCAAAGAATTGATCTCTGAAGATACCAATGTATATCTCACCAAGAATGAGGTCCAGCACACAGTGACAACACCTTATCATCCTCAGGGCAATGGACGTGTAGAGAGCTGAATGGTAGCCTAGTTCAGGCCCTGGCCAAGCTCACCGCCGGGAGACCTGAGGACTGGTATAAGCAGCTACCAACACCATTGCTTGTATGCCAGACCTGTGTGAAAAGATCCACTGGGAAAGGCCCCTTTGAGCTAGTTTATGGCACACAACCCAATATCATCCGAGCACTATCAGGACCTAAGCTGGAAATGCCCAGTAAAGTTCCACATTACTCAGATCCTCAAGTCATGCAGGCCAATAGCAACCAACTAGAAAGAGAATGAAAACGCCTACAGAATACCTTCATCCCCATCCAAGACAGACATGAGGTTGGTGTCAAAGTCTGGGTAATGAATACCAACAAAAGTAAACTGCAACCAGAAAAAGTTGGCCCCGCCATAATCCTAAAGGTAAAAAAACAACACTTACCTCTGCAAGGACTTGGAAAACACAAACAAGACAAAGTCCTCCACCATGACTGCCTAAGACTCTGAAAAGCAAGACAGAAACAATGCAAGACCGTCCTACCCGCCACCAAACAACAGTTAGTCCAGTATGGCACCCGGGCTCCCAAAAACCTGCCCCCAGAGGAGGCCAACCTTCAGTAGGGAGGTGTCAAAAAAGCAGGCTCAACCCGCCATCAAGGTTCTGAGTAAGCAGGTTTGTGACCCGCAATCCAATTATTCAGCCACTTGAAGCCAAGTTAGGAAGTTGACTCAAATTTCCAAATCCAACAACATGGACATAAGCTGATCCCTTATGGTGGGTACCTTGTTTTGGCGCTTGACTCATTACCAGAATTAGGCCACCCCCTTCACCATCCCACCGTGTGATCAACACTACCATGTTCCTGTTATCCACAATTCACAACAGCTATATAATACTTATCTCTCAATAAAGAACATTATCTGGTTTCTGAATACTTTCCCCCTTGTAACTCTGCTAAAACAGCACAGTTACAACAGTGTTTATCCCACAGAAAAATTGACTGCCATCATTGAGACATCAGGTCTTGAGTGACTTCTCTTTCTTGCAGGGGCATGTGGTAGACTATGTGCATATTGAACATGGTCCACCTGGGTCAGATAATCAAACTATTATGAAATCAGCAATATCAACTTTTAAGCATTATTGTTAATATTAAACTATTGCCATTGCACACCTAGAAAAAAAGAGCCAATACAAAGTAGAAATCTATTTAGCTCACTGCACTTGAGAAAAACTGATCATACTCCTATATACTTAACGCTTTATGTTTAACCACAATAGGAATAGGCTTTTCCAAAAGAATGCACCCTTCTTTTTTCATAATCCTAAAGTTCTACCTCTGAAAAATTTCCTCCTAGTTCAGTCACTAAGAAACCCCTGAAACAGGCTAACTAATACACCTTTTTGACAATAGGATTATAAGGTAGAGCTTGAAAAAAAGAAGGTCAGGAGGAAGAGTGTATATATTTTCAAAGTCTATCCCTACTATGGTTGAGCATAGAGCTTAAATTATATAGGGGTTTGGCTGGCTTTTTCTTAAAGGTAGTAAGATAGATGTATGGATATTTATGACTGGTTAGGTTTTCTAGGCATGGGGTTGATACTAGTTTAAGCTGAGCAATGATGGTCTAAAGCGGGCATTGTTTTTTTTAGGGTAATTTGATTATCTGAGTGAGATGGATGGTGTGCACTATGCACATAGTATGTCTGGCTTACTTCTTGGGGTGATTTAAGAGATTTCATAAAATATTTCTAGGTGGTTATAATGGAGCTGGCTTAGTTCAGCTAGTATTATATGGCTTTGTGTGTTAGTGGGTAGATTCAGGTATCAATAACCTGTAAAGTCATAGATCAGCTGAGAATAAAGTTTATTTAATCATTTTCATAAGATTCTTTTGTCTGTTATACAATCTTTACCTTATTTTTAAGTAAACTGTGGGGGTTTTCAAAGAACCAAAGGCATAGGTTAAGTGAGGTGACTTTATTTTAGGGCTGTCTGGTATGCATAACAGGGTCATCTGAGTGCACCTAGAATAAACCAGGCTTGTCTATGTTGTAGATGGTATACTTTGTGAAGTTTTTGGAGTTGTTGTGGGAGAATGGAGTTGGTCTGATCATAGTTTTATATATCCTTATGATGGCATGGTTTCTGGCCTCAATTGTCACCTTAAATTGTTTCTCAATTGAGGTGTACTTGAAGTTTAAGACCCACTTGCAAATATGATATATCTGTACATTGATGATCAGAGAGAATAGTGTTGGGCTGCTACATATTCTACTATGGTGTTGCAGCCAAGACAACCGCCTTGCCTGCCAGTGTATCTTACAATACACAGGGGGCGCTCAATGAGCCGCCCCAGAACATATCTAATGACATGGATCAATCTGATGGCAATGTCAAGTTGCAGGCACTTTCTCCTAATTAGGAGTGTTGCCAATTTGACTTGCTGATTCCCGCACAAGTTATTCCTTGGCTTCAAACCTTACATGGAACATGCCACTATGCCACCCCCTGTGTCCTTGTGGCTTTCCCCATGTGGTATATTAAGCACAATATTCTACAATAAAGCACATCTTATTATATTCATTTCTGTCCTTTCTATTGGAATGTTGTCTTCCCCAATCAAATACTGAACTCTAATTGGTCCAGTTGCAACAGTGGTAGCAGCAGTAGGTTCACAACCACCTAAGAAAAATTCCCCCAAGAAAGGACAGAGTACGGGCTGTATGGCTATTCCCCACCAAGAGACTTTCCTTCCAATCTCCAAGGGTGACATCCCCAAAGGATATGTTATCTATCAGGAACAGCTGGTGCTTACAAGTGTGTACAACCAACTCTGCCTGGAACACTGCAATGCAAGTGTCACCCGGCCTCAATTGGACCTTTCACAATGCATGTTAAACCTCCAGCTCGAGTCTTTTGCAGGTGGTGTGGAAGGAGCTGACATTGTTAGTTGGCTTTAATCCACAAAAACCTGCCTTTGTATCTGCCAGGTTCATGAACCCATGAGGGTTGCCACTGCGTCTGGGCGCCTTGTGGGGCCCACCGCCATGTGGTTCACCAACTAGGCCAGTCAGGAACTTGACGTTACCTGGGCGGTATTCTGAGACTCCGCAAAGTCCTGCTACAGCAAAACCTTCTCCTCCATTGTAGTGGGGACTCCTCTTCTAGCAATCAAACAAACTGGATCCATTCCTGAGTACCTTGCCGCCTGGCAACAAGCTCTTGCTGCCGTCCCTGAAGCCGTAACCAACAGAAACACCATGCTTCTCACCCGGATAATCAATGTGCTCAAGACCCATATCTGTAAATGGGTCCTCATAGGCCGTTGCACCTCCATTAATGACTGCTACAAAGCCATTGTTGTCACGGTAGGTTCCATAATGCCAGGTATTGTTTGTCCAAGCAAGAAGGCTCAAAAAGCCAGGAAACCTGTATTAAAATTGACTGAGTTAACAGATTTGAACCAAACAGTCAATCAAAAATGGGTCACAGCTGCTCCAGTCTGCCAGCTAAAACCAGCTCCCCCTTTCAAACTGACATTGATAAATTGATGTAATTTGAGGGTCACCCAATATGAGCTTGTTAATTGGCAGGGTTATCAGAAACTTTTCATTCAAGGGTTCTTTGCAACCTGGACTAGATACTTGCTTAACAATGTGGAAGGAATAGGAGGTCAAGATTCAGGTGGTATTGCTTAGTTAATTTTTGATATATATTGAATAATTTTCCCTGTTTCAACTCTAAGAGTTGAGTCCTCCCAAAAATTTCACTCAATAAAAATCATTTATCCCAAGTTCTAATTTACATTTTAAAAATGCATCCTGTGATTGGGTTGTTGTGGTATATTCTGTACAATCTGATTCTCAACCAAATCATTTCTGGAAGATGGGCCCTGCAGTTGGAACTTTGTTGTTGGTGCCACCCAATGTCAATTTCATGCCAGCCAATCTTGGAGCTCCTCCACCATTCTGGAAACTGAAAATTATGTTACTTCTCAATGCCCAGAATTTTACGCTGAAGATGCATTGATGCTTTCTCAGGTTATTTATCTTGGATTACTTTGGTTAGGATTAATTGTTCTACTTAATCCTGGAGTTACAATTGGAAATTTCACAAAAAGATATCTGAAGCCGCGTTGGTGGTTATTCATTAATTATATGTGGATTTGGGTGGCAATTCCCCATCACTTAGAACCGGCTTCATGCTATCCTGCAATTTCCGTCACAATTTTGGAGGCCAACAACCAGGCTTTGATGGGCTTCTGTAGTACTAATGACGTCCCACCTCAACCTCATGCAACACCTGGCAGTGGCCACAATCAAGTGGGCCGCTGCCAGCCCCGCCAGCAGGAAAATGGAAGCAAACGCCCCCGCAAGGGGGGAGCTTCAGTTAGCACAAATTAAGGATCAGGGAAAAGCCTGGGGGTTATAGCTACAAGAGGTTCTGCAACTCCGCTTGACCCACACTCTCAATCTCTCCTTGCCAAAAACCCCTGCAACTACAATGTGCACAATTTTGAGACCCTTGATGCAAACCCAGGTTCATAGTGACAACCCGTCCTCCAAGCAAGTCACACTTCCAATAAAATCACTATCTTGGCCTATCCCTTCCATTTCTGTGATAACACTCACAAAATTTTGGTAGACACTGAGGTCAATCACACCATGGTTAACCAGGAATTTGCAGACACTCAACAACTAGCTTGAGTGCCTAGCCAATTCAAAGCAGTGTGTGTAGCTGACTCTGGTAGAATAATCATCACCCATTAGGTGTTACCCTTCTCAGCGAGAATGGAAAATGCCCAAGTTAAGCTCTCTGGGCCAATCATGGCAGGACTCAGCCACTACATAATTTCTGGCCTTAACTGGCTCCACCACAACTGCCCATACATTGATTGTGATATGTCTGTAATCACCCTCAACAGAAATGGGGTGGGCTTCCAAATTCACCCCATTGGGATGAGCAAGCTACTCCACAACACAGTATTTGTCAGGCTCACAGAGACTGGTACTTACAACTTCAAGGGGGAAACTGGACTTTAACCAGTGCTCAGTGGAAGTCATCTATTCCAAACCCACTATGTCCTCCCCCTCTACCATCACACCTCCACCAGCACTTGTAACACTTCTTGAGGAGTACAAGGACATCTTTAGCAAAACGCTAGACCAACTGCCTCCCCCAAGAGAAATACAACATGTTGTTCAGTTACAAGGGTTGCTGCTTAAGGTACACCCTGTCTATTGCTTGACACCCAAGGAAGATAAGACTCTCTGTCAACACCTCATGGACGCTCTCATAAGGGCTTCATCTGCCCCTCCCTCTCACCATATGGGGCTGCAGTCTTTTTCATAGCTAAAAAAGATGGGTCCTATCAAAACAGCAGGCTTGACCCACCAGCAAGGTTCCAACCAAGCAGGTTTATGACCTGCAATCCAATTATCTGGTCACCCAAATCCAGACTAGGAAGTCAACTCAAATTACCAAATCCAACAACATGAACAGATGATGATTCTTCACAGTGGATACCTCAATTTGGTGCTTGACTCATTATCAGGATCAAGCCACCTCCTTCTTCCATCCAGCCATGTGATCACCAATCTTGTTCCTACTATCCTTGATTCACATGAACTATATAATCACTATCTCTCAATAAAGATTATTATCTATTTTCTAAATATTTTCCCAGTGTAACTCTGCTAAAACAGCACAGTTACAACATTGGTAGCACAGGTAGGTTCTCCATCCTACCTTATCTTGAAAAATTTTGCCTGTTGCCCAGACACGCCGCGGCAAACAAATCCTTGACAGAATCATGTCTGGCCTCCTGCCCAACTGGACTCTGTATACTCCTGGTACTGAGATACCTGATGGTTTTTTCCTCTACCAAAACACAGGGATCCCGCTACCCGCATTCAACACCCTGTCTGCACAAGGGTTCTTTCAGGCACCTTCCTTGATGCCGCAACCAGCTGACAAAACCACTATTCCCGCCTATGTAGCACAAAGACTTTGTAGCGCCGCCTTGGAGCCCTTTGCCAGGGCCAACAACAACAATGCTGCCGCATGGATCCAGTTTGCCCAAAGCAAGCTGGCTCAAATGGAATGCCCACAGCAATTCTAGATTGCAGAGATTTCTATTTTCCTGACCCATGACACTGGCACCTGGTGTGACAAGTGGCACAAAGAGCACACTGACAAGAACTGGGATACCTTTAAGCAGGACTTCTTGGCAAGGTTTGTGCTTAAGGATACAGCGCTCATGATCATACGCCAAGTAAGGAACCTGACCCAGACAGGCACTGTTAAAGAACTTACCTGTGCCTACAAGGAACTCCGTCTCTGTGCCCCATCTAACATGGCCTTTGATACCCAGCTACACACCTCATGTACTACGGCGCCCTCAAGTTAAAAGTTATGAGGCATATGAACCTGGACCAGTTAAGCAACCTGCAAAGCCTGTACTGTGAAGCAGAAAAAGCGGAACAAACATCCAACGCTCTACACAAGGCACAGACTGGGAAACAAGAAAGGCCCAAGAACTCCCATCCAAGCAGGCGCTCCTCTTGACCACCTCCTGGAGGCAACGGAAACAACAACAACCACAAACCCATGGGTTTGAATGGAAATGGAAATAATGGCCAGTCAAATTGCACCCATTTCTGTGTCACTGCCACCCAAGGCAACCAAGATGAGGGAAAAGCCTGGGGAGAGCACTAAGCAAGCCAAGCTCTTCCCACGCAACTCCTGACTTGCCCAACAATGAATACCAACCCAAGGACGTGGACCAATGCCCAATGATCCAAGTGCCCTAGGAAAAGCCCAGTACTATACACCATCGCCAGACATCCCAATAAATTTATGTCTTACCCTTTCCGCTTTTGCAGTTACACAGGCTCAGCACTCTTGGACTCAGGCGCAGATCAAACTTTAGTCAACAGCAGCTTTGTGAATAAATTCAAGCTGGCCACTAATCCTTTGCGGATTAAAAATGTGGTCCTGGCTGATGAACACCACATTGCCGTGACAAAGGAAACTGCCCCCTTCTCTGTCATGCTTGAGAACCTCCACTCCACCATCTAAGGTCCCGTCATTGACTTCCCTAAGTTTGACATTGTACTGGTACTAGACTGTTTTCGGAAAAACAACCCCCACATGGACTGGGTGACCTCTGTGTTGACCATCAAGCGTGAAGGTGTCAACCACCTGATCTATCCTGACTCTGTGGACCAACTCCTACGTGACCACATCTTTGTACGCATCACAGAGACTTTGGACAAGAAGGAAAACCTGAAGGCAATTGACTGGGATTCCTGTTAGTATGAAATCATACACTTCAAGGACCACCAGGATACCTCCACGCCTCAAGATTGCAACATTGTGGCCCGACATCCAGAAATCTTTAAGGGAGCGTTACCTGGGCTACCCCCTGAGAAGCACATCCAACACTCTATCCAACTCAAGGGGGCTGTACCCAAGGCACGTTCCATCTATTGACTGACCCCAAACAAGGATGACGCCCTGCGCGCCTATCTCAAGGAGGCACTGGAAAAAGGACTTATCCGCCCCTCACAGTCTCCCTTTGGGGCTGCCGTATTATTTATGGCTAAAAAGAACGGTACCTTACGCCTGGTCACGGACTACCTCACCCTAAACAAAGTCACCATTAAGAATTGTTACCCACTGCCACTGATTGACAACCTCTTCAACGCCTTGGGAGGAGCCACTGTCTTCTCCAAGATCAATCTAACTGCAGGCTACAATCAGATTTGTATCAAGGAGGAGGACATCCCCAAGACAGCCTTCTGCACCAAGTATGGTTCCTACAAATGTGTGGTACTCAATTTCAGCATGACCAATGCCCCGTCCACTTTTGTAACCTTTGTGAACCAAGTGTTTGTGCCACACATAGGCAAACATGCCCTAGTGTACCTGGACAATATTATTGTCTACAGTCCCTTGGTGGAACAGCATCACAAAGACCTGGAGGAAGTATTTGCGACCTTGGCACGGCACAAACTGTTGGCCAAGCCCTTCAAATGCCAGTTCTTCTGGGAGCAACTACCCTTCCTGGGACACATGGTCTCAAAAGATGGCATCAAACCCAATAGTCAAAAGATACAGGCCATCTGCAAGATGCCACCCCCCCCCCCCCAAAGATAAGTTGGAACTCCGCACCTTCTTGGGAATGGTGGCCTATGCATAACGCTTCATACCTGACTGTGGCGTCTTGACCGCCCCCTTGTCCGCCATAACAGGCGCCAAGTCCAAGTTTGTATGGACCCCCCCAACGTGACCTCTGTTTTAGATGTCTCAAAGAAAAGCTCACAACAGCTCCCATCTTACAATATCCCAAACGAGACAGAGAGTACCAGATGGAAACTGACGCCTCAGATGTATCCATTGGGGGAGTACTACAAATTAAGAATAGTGATGGTGACTTCCTGCCTGTAGCCTACAAGTTGCGCAAACTGACGGATGGCAATAACAATACCCTATCCACAACAAAGAACTGCTGGTCACCGTACACTGCCTAGTCAAATGGCGCTGTTACCTAGAATGGCAGGAAGAATTCACAGCACTAACCAATTACAAGTTGCTCATCTATTTCAAGACACAAGCAAACCTGTCACACCACCAAGCACAGTGGATGGAAATATTAGAAAGGTTTAACATGCTCATCCAATATAAACCTGGGGCCAAGCTTGCCATGGCGGACGCCCTGTCCTGTCTGTATGTCTGCACTTCAAGGGGAGAGAATGGGCTCAACCCAGACTGGCCTCTCCTAGTGCTACGTAAAAAAGACAAAGGATTCCCTGCAGGCACAACTGACATCACCAGAGAAATTGTCATCAAGAATGAACATCTCTTTGCCAATGTATATGGGACTCTTCACAGAAAGATGATGGATGGCACAACCATTCCCTACATTCCCACACATCAGCGAGTCAACACCATTCTTTGCTACCACAGAGATCTTGGACATACTAAGAGCCAAAATCTATACAAGTTCCTAAAGCATAAAGCCTGGTGGTCAACCTTATACTGCAATGTCCAGGAAGTGTTAGAACAGTGCAAGGTTTGCAAAAAGTTTGCTAAAAGCAAAACCCTGCCTAAGTCTGTACTCCCCATTTGAACCCAACTACCGTTCAAAGTATGGGCTCTTGACATTGTGGGCCCCATGCCAGGAAAGCACAACAACAAAAAATACATCATCACAGCCATTGACTTCGTGACAAGGTGACCAGTAGCCCAAGCAGTGAAGGCACACACCAGCAACAATGTACAACAATTTATTGGCAAAGAAATAATCAGCAGGTTTGGAAAGCCAGAACTCCTGATAACCAATGGAGGCAAGGAATTGACCTCCAAAAACACCAACTTGTACCTCGCCAAAAATGGGGTCAAACACACTGTCACAACACCATACCATCCACAGGCCAATGGACACGTAGAGCGGCTTAATGGTAGCCTCATGCAAGCCCTAGCCAAACTCACCACCAGGAGACCTGAAGACTGGTATAAGCAGCTACCAACTGCATTACTTGTGTGCCAAACCAGAGTGAACAGATCCACTGGGAAAAGCCCGTTTGAACTGGTATACAGCACACAGCCAAATATCATTCAAGCATTGACAGGACCTAAGTTGGAAATTCCAAGTCAAGTCCCCCTTGCTCGGATCCTCAAGTAGTAGAGGCCAACAGCAAGCAAACAGCCAAAGAAAAGGAACACTTACAAAAGACATTTGTTCCCATCTGCAATAGACATGAATTCAGGGACAAAGTTTGGGTTGTGAATGTTGACAAGATCAAACTACAACCCGAGAAAGTAGGGCCAGCAATCATTCTAAAGGTAAATGACAATAACACTTACCTTGTACAAGGGCTTGGGCAACGCAAGCAAGACAAGACCTTATACCATGATTGCCTACAACCCTGTAAAGCAAGACAGAAACAATGAGAAACCGCCCTACCTGGCTCCAAACAACAACTGATTCAATACAGCGCCCAGGCTCCTGACAACCTCCTTGACAACTTGCCCCAAGAGGAGGTCAACCTTCAGCTGGGGGGTGTCAAAACCGCAGGCTCAACCCGCCAGCAAGGTTCCAACCAAGTGGGTTTGTGACCCGCAATCCAATTATCTGGTCACCCAAAGCCAGACTAGGAATTCAACTTGAATTACCAAATCCAACAACATGAACAGATGATGATCCTTCATGGTGGATACCTCAATTTGGCGCTTGACTCATTATCAGGATCAAGCCACCCCCTTCTTCCATCCAGCTGTGTGATCACCAATCTTGTTCCTACTATCCTTGATTCACATGAACTATATAATCACTATCTCTCAATAAAGATTATTATCTAGTTTCTAAATATTTTTCCCCATGTAACTCTGCTAAAACAGCACAGCTATGACAGTCCCTTTGATTGGTAACTAACTCTTGCGCCCTAAACAAGGTGACAGTCAAAAAAAATACCCCTTACTGCTAATTGACAACCTGTTTGATACACTTGCATGTTCTAAGGTCTTCATCAAGATTGATCTCACCACAGGGTACAACCAGGTCTGCATTGCACCAGGGTACAAGGCAAAAACAGCCTTCTGCACACACTATGGGTTGTTTGAGTGCCGTGTCATGAACTTTGGAATGACCAACACTCCTTTCACCTTTGCCATGTTGATGAAAAAAGCATTTGAGGATTTGATTGGGAAATGTGTTATTGTGTACCTTGACAACATTATTGTCTTCAGTCAAGATCAAACCACACACCTCCAACACCTCTGTACTGTCCTCAACACCCTTTGGAAAAATCAGCTAAAAGCTAAACCCTCCAAATGCAAGTTCCTCAAGTCAGAGTTGCTGTTCCTTGGGCACACCATCTCTGCCCAAGGGATAAAGCCCAACCCTGCCAAAGTCAAGGCAATCACAGACATGTCATCCCCCACAGATGTGGGCCAGGTGTGTACCTTCTTGGGCATGGTTGCCTATGTGCGCAAGTTCATCCCCAACTGTGAAGATTTGATTACACTCCCACAGAAATCCTGATCACCTGTCAAGGGTCTGGATGTACGAGTATTCCAGCTATTGCCATCACACCTAACATCCAGTCATCGCCCAATTTGGTGCCTTTCCAATATACCGTTTGACATACCAGAAATGGCAACAAACCAATATTACATGACTGTCCAGGTATCCAACAACTTGAACCTATCCAGCACATGACCAGCCCCTGGGTTTGGTCCAACTAATATCCCCGCCACAGCTAAATCTATATAAGTCTAAAGTATTATCCAATAAAACTTACTTCTTCTCCTCCTACTTTTATATTTGAAGCCTCCCCAAAAGGCTCTCCTTATCACTGGTAGCACTACGGTTTTTGACCACGTCAATGAAAGAGAAGATGACTGAACAGAACCCGCCCACCTTTGCCCACGTACTCAACCAGGCCACATCCCAGGAGACCTGGAAAACGTACTTCTGCGCCCACAACATTGACAAAGATATTCCTAGTGGATGCACTGTATTCAAAGGTCTGGTCATGCCCAAAGCATGTGCCAAGATAATTCAATACAGTTGCTCTCTTCAACCACAAACAAATGCACAACCACCTATCACAGGTGAAGTTGCCAACACCAAATACATTGGTATTGACAAGTTCTTTGGAAAAAACAAAGAAAGCATCATCAACTGGCTAGACCACACAGCTGCATCCCTCATGAGAAATGGGTCCAGAAAGCCAGCAAGCGCCTATACAAGGCCGCAGCTAACTGGTTTGCCACCTGGGTTGGCTCACAAACCAACAACCAGCTTGACAACTGAGAAGAGTTCAAAGCCAACATCACCCACAATTTCTGCATCACCAAATCTCTTCAAGATATTGCAATACAGCTCAGTGATCTTCTTCAAAAGACCACTATTGCAGCCTACGCCAACAAATTTGAAGAAATATGTTGCAAAATCCAAAACCCAGCACAAGCTGACAACGTACACACCAGAGCATCATTCATCAACAAAATGAAACCCTCTGTTGCTGCCCTCATCCGCCCAGAAGCAAATACCTCCATGCCTGTGCTCATTGCTGAAGCCAAGCGCGCTGAAAAACGCGCCAACATGGAATATGCTGCACGCAATGGCAACCGCTCCTCAAACGGCAATGGCAGAGAAAACGCCAATGGCAATAAACGCCAAAATACCAACCATAACAACGGCAGCTCCAATTGTAACAACAGCAATTGTAGCCAAAGCACAAACTGCTCCCGTCCCAAGAAAGAGGACACCACCAAAGTTAACAACACTGAAGTAGCAGCCCGCTACAAATCTGACCCCACATTCTCTGATCTTGAAGGTCTCAAAACAAAGGAACAGGGAAAAGAGGAGGAGGAACAGGCTTAAGTGCCCCTGTCTCCCCTCAACTTGATAAGAAGAAGTACCAAGGCACAAACTTTGCTGCTTGCATTCCCCCTGTCCCGCAATCCTCCATTTTTATGAACGTAAAAATTAAAGATTGCTCACAACTTCTTGTCTATTCATGCACTTACAAATCACATACACATAAAATTTTATTTGACTCTGGTTCATAACACACTATGGTTAGCAAACCTTTTGTAACCAAGTACAAAATACCAGTTGTCAAATTCAACTTCAAATATGCCAGAATGGCAGACAAATCAAAAGTTCTACTCAAAGGCGAAACAACTCCCTTCAGAATTGACCTCCAAGGCATACAAACGTCCATCAAAGGACTTGTCATGAACAACATAAACTACAACATTGTAGCAGGCATGGACTGGTTCACCCGAGTGAATCCCAGTGTATGTTGGAAAACAAAAACCATGACAATAAAACGCAATGGAGTCAATTTCAACATTCTCAAAGAACCCAACGACTTTATTCTAAGAGATACAGTATTTGTCCAAGTCATAAATCAAGATGACTCTGAACATCTAACCAAAGACAATACCCTCCACATAATGAGGTACTCCAAATTTAATAATATACAAACACAAAAGATCCAATGCCCAGAACTCGCGGCACCCCTAAATGAATACACTCATGTATTCAAGGAAGAACTCACAGAGTTACCCTCCAAACAAGAGGTCAAACATGACATTGACTTATGCAAATCCATGCGCAAACCTGCACCTCTCTACAGACCCTCCCCCATGGAGACCCAAACACTTAAAGCCCACATCAAGGACAACCTAGCCAAAGGATTCATTCACCCGTCTGAATCCCTGTGGGGGGCAGTGGTTTTCTTTTTAAAGAAGAAAGAAGGATTCCTTTGCTTAGTTACTGACTAAAGAGCACTAAACGCAAGTACAGTAAAGAATAAATACCCACTTCCCCTCATTGAAGACCTATTTTCAAGGCTCTCCAGAGCAAAAATTTTCTCAAAAATTGACCTCACATCTAGTTACAACCAAGTCAAAGTCAAAGAGAAAGACATACCAAAGACCGCGTTCCGCACGCAATTTGGGTCATTTGAACGTAAAGTAATGAACTTTTTGGATGACCAACGTTCCAGCAATGTTTGTCACCATGATGAACCAAGCGCTAAATGGCCTCTCAAAAACATTATGCTACCTTGACAATATCATTATATTCTCAAAAACAAAAGAGGAACACCTCACACATGTCCGTGAGACACTCAATTGACTCACAAAGCACAAACTATATGCTAAACCTAGTAAGTGCCAATTTATGGAAAAGGAACTCTTGTTATTGGACCACATTGTCTCTGACGGTGGCATCAAAGCAGACCCAGATAAAATAAAAGCCATAAATAAAATGCAATGCCCCACCTCCGTGAAACAAGTTAGATGCTTTCTCGGTATGGTAGCTTACCTAAGGAAATACATCAAAGACTGCGGAAAGCTCACTGCACCAATCAATGACCTAACCAAAGGTAATGCCAAAAAGAAATTCATCTGGACTCCAGAATGCAACAAGAATTTCCAACTATTAAAACAAGCTTTGATTGAAGCACCAATATTGTAATACCCTAATAACAACAGGTGCTACAAGCTTGAGTCAGACGCTAGTGACACCGCCATTGGCGCAGTCCTACGCATCTGCCAGCCAGGGCATCAAGATTTCCTGCCAGTATGTTATGAAAGCAGAAAACTAGCAAATACTGAGCAGAGGTACCCAATACATTATAAAGAATTGCTAGCAATATATCACGCATGCAAGAAATGGAGATGTTACCTCAAAGGACACTTAAACGTCTGAGTGCTAACTGACCACAAATCCTTAATCTATTTCAAAACTCAGAACGCACTCGCGCGGCGCCAAGCCAAATGGATGTCCTTGCTGGAACAGCTTAACCTGGACATCCAATACAAAAAGGGGGCAGAGCTGGTCACAGCCGATGCTCTCTCTAGGCTATTCCAGCCAAGAGAGGATCACCCTGACCACCTGGACCCTGACTGGCCCAACCTGTACAACACTGAGTACAAGACAAAAGGAAAGGATCCCTCCACACATCAACTAACCCACAATACGCTAGTAAGGAATGAAAAACATTTCCACATATCAAATGACACGGTATACCAAATCATCAAAGATAAACACATTCCATACATCCCACTTGCACAAAGAGTTGACACTATACTAAGACACCATCATCTGCTAGGACACACAAAGGCTAACAACCTATATCTCACACTGAAAGAGATAGTATGGTGGCCCAACCTGAAGCAAGACATAATTGATGTTCTAAAAAAGTGTACAGTATGTGAAAAATACGCCAGCACCAAGGCACCACAGCCAACAGTTAACCCAGTACCTGACCCTGAACCATTTAAGGTTTGGGGACTGGATGTAATGGGTCCCTTCCCAGAAACCAAAACAAATTGATGTTTCCTAATTGTAGCCATCAACTTTGCCACATGTTGGCCCATCTGCTGGACAACAAAAGATCACAAGGCGGAAACAATAAATTGATTCATCAATAAAGCAATCATAGCAGACTACGGCACTCCAGACTACATCATAACAGATGGAGCAAAGGAGCTAACAGGCCACGTAGTAAACAACAATCTAAAAACAAAAAACATCAAACACTCCACAGCCTTGCCCTACAGGTCACAGGCCAACGGCAGAGTTGAACGCCTTAACAGCAGCCTTATCAGAACCCTGGAGAAAATAATGGATGGCAAAGCCAAAGACACATGGCGCTATACGTGAAACATGCATTACTAGTATCCTGGTTTTTTACCAATCAAGGGACAGGCTACTCACTGTTTGAACTAACATATGGGTACAAGCCAGAAATAGTCACCCGCAATAACCAGCCATATGTAAAGATCCCCCCGGGGAAACCTCCCACAGTAGAACAGAAACCAGCTCTACAACACATAAGCCTCAAAGCCAAACTGGCTGAAATAAAGAGACTCAAAACTCAAAAGTTAACCTCAACAGAGGACCCACTCTCCATCAACTCCCCCATCTGGGTCCTAGCCGGAAACAGAAAGAAACTAGACTCAGTACACAGGGGACCAGGAAGAATCATCAGATACTGACCAGACAGGAACACTTACCTGGTTAAGTTCCAGGGTGCCAAAGAACCCATTACCAAAAAGTACCACAGATCTCGCCTCCGCCCTAGCAAAGGAGAACACTTGACCCAGTTGGTGCCCACTAGTAAACAACTCCAGGAACATCAGGCGGCAGCCGTCAAGACAAAGCCCCCTCCTGATGTACCCAAGTAACCCCTTAAGGGAAGGGTGTGTCAAGGGTCTGGATGTACAATTATTCCGGCTATTGCCATCACACCTAACATCCAGTCATTGCCTGATTTGGTGCCTTTCCAATATACCGTTTGACATACCAGAAATGGCAACAAACCAATATCACATGACTGTCCAGGTATCCAACAACTTGAACCCATCCAGCACATGACCAGCCCCTGGGTTTGGTCCAACTAATATCCCCGCCACAGCTAAATCTATATAAGTCTAAAGTATTATCCAATAAAACTTACTTCTTCTCCTCCTACTTTTATATTCAAAGCTTCCCCAAAAGGCGCTCCTTATCAAACCAAAAAGCACTTTCATTGGACACCTGTCAGAGATCAAGCCTTTGAGATGTTGAAGCAGAGACTTACAACTGTGCCTGTATTACAATTCCCAAATTGGAACTGTCAGTACAAATTCAAGACTGACACCTCTGACAGAGCCATAGGGGGCGTGCTACGGGTAGAAACCGACAATGATGTTTCCCTCCCTGTGGCATATGAGTCTAGGAAGCTTACTGACTCAGAACAATATTATCCCATTCATGATAAAGAATTAGCGGCAATTGTGCACTGCATTGAGAAATGGTGCTGTTACCTGGAGGGGGCCACCTTTCTACACCGTGTTTTAACATACCACAAGTTGCTCCAGTACTTCAACACGCAGTCCCACTTAACGTGACGCCAAGCAGGCTGGGTTGAACGCCTATCCCCTATCAGTTGCGCATTGAATACAAGCCTGAAAAGGAACTTGTCACAGCTGACACCCTCTCCAGACTGTACATAGTGTCCATCATGGGAGACAATGACTTAGACCCAGACTAGCCCATGCTCTACCTACAACCTGAGGCCACCCTCTACAAAGGCCTTAATTCTGTGACTATCTCCAAGTTGAAGGACAACAAAAGCCACTTTATCACCAACACTGGTAACATCTGAGGCTGGGCAGAAACAGGGGAAAAGACATCATACATTTCCACCACAACGAGTGAATACCATACTACACTACCACCACACATTGGGCCACATCAGAGGACGTAACCTCTGAAATTATGAAGCATAAGGTTTGGTGGCCCTGTATGTGCCAAGACATCTTGGATCTCCTCAAAACATGTGTGTTGTGTGAAAAGAACACATCTAAACCTGCACCCCCAAGTCTTTCTTACTCATCAAAGCCATGGAACTCTTCAAACAGTGGGCCCTTGATATTGTGAGACCCCTTTCAGAGGACAGACTAGGCAATAAGTGCATCATTACGGCCATTGGCTACTTCACCTGCTGGCCAGTAGTGTGGGCAACCACCAATCATAAAGCCATCACCATCACTTGCTTCATTGGCAAGGAAATTGTGGCCCATTTTGGGCAACCCAAGCACCTCATCACTGATGGGGGCCTGAACTTGTAGGGCATGTCATAAAGGCATATTGCACCAAGAATGCCCTCCAATGAGTAGTCACGACCTCCTATCATCCCCAGGCCAATGGGCGCGTAGAGCTTCAAAATGGTTTGTTGGTCCAGCTAATTGCCAAACTTTCACAGGAACATCCCAATACTGCATGGACCAAACACCTGCCCACTGCGCTACTCATTCTGTGGGTGAGAATTAACCGGGGCACCAGGTTCAGCCCCAGCTCCCTGGTCTTTGGGACCCCTGACAGCTTGGTGGGGGTAGAACAAGGCAAATTATGATCCACAGTTCCTGGGAACCCCCCCTTGACAACTACCCCCTCCTTGAGCCAGTGGTGTACCAAGGCACGAGACATCAAACACAGACAAATTGAGGGGGATGAAGCACCTCAAAGCAAGGTACACCATAGGTGACCCCATCTATACCCTTAACCTCAATCTGGCCAAACTAGACCCCAACCACTTGGGACCCTTCAAAATAGCTGCAGTCTACAATAACCACACCTACCAACTCAAAGATGCCCAAGGAAACACCAAGAAACTCCACCACAATTGCTTGTGCCCCTGCCGTGTCATTTGCACACAAAGGTTGTTTGTCCAGACATTCTCAGATCTCCTGCAACCTCCAATTCTGGTGTCTGACAACGAGCAGGGGCAAGGGGGGTGTTGCAACCGAGACAACCACCTTGCCTGCCAACATATCTTATGATACACAGGGGGCGCTCAATGAGCTGCCCTATAACGTATCTAACGGCATGGATCAATCTGGTGGCAATGTTGAGTTGCAGGCACTTTCTCCTAATTAGGAGTGTTACCAATTTGACTTGGTGATCCCCGCACAAGTTATTCCTTGGCTTCAAACCTTACATTGAACATGCCACTATGCCACCCCCTGTGGCTCAGTGGCTTCCCTTTATGGTATATCAATGCCAGTATCCTATAATAAACTACATTGTATTCTGTTCATTCCTGTCCTTTCTATTGGAATGTTGTCTTCCCCAATCAAATACTGAAGTCTACCTGGTTCAGTTGCAACAATGGTACATATATCTATTGGATACTTGAGAGGAAAGTCCCCACAATGATGGGTGAATACACCCTATGATATTGTACATATGCTGCAGTGCTGGAGGATATCTTACATCTCTCTTCCTGGCTCAGGTAGTGAACCTTATGGTGGCAGGTTCAGTAGCCACCTACATTGATCCAGGAATCTGGTAGATGTGGAGAAGGATTGTTCCCAGAAAAAGTGTCCAGTTGAAGGTTCAGCATGCGCTGAAAAAGGTCAAGAGATGGTGTGCTGGGGGTTGAGGAGTGTATACAGATTTGGGGCTCTGTGGAAGTTCATAAGCTTTGTGTAGTTTCAGTAGCAGGTTAAGGTATAGTTTCATATCATATATGTATCCTACTTTATTTAAATATTATTTTAAACTTGAAGCAATTATTTGGTATTGAATTTTTTAAAAGCAGTTTTTTTAGTTGACTTGAAGACAAGGGGGCTAAAATAGTTTAAATATATTCTAAAGCAGGTTTATTATACAAGGTATTTTTGATGCCATGTGATATTAAATCCAACTACTCTTCATCAGAATAGTCTACGTTGATGGGGGATGCCCGGCCATTTTTAAGCTTCTGGGACTTCTTGGGAGTCTGTCTACCAGAAACATACTGCGACTCAGGCTTACGCTTGACTGAGAAGAGGAACTTGGCTTCTGAGGGGGAGGCTTCTGGATCCGCGTCAACACTGAGGATGGAATGGTCCAGTAATTCACCTTTCAGAACCATACGGGATATGGGAGTGACCAGGTATTTCTCAAGATGACGTTTGATAGGACGAGCACCGTATAGAGGGTCATATGATTGATTGAGAACTAGCTGGATAGCGGCAGGAGTCACCTCGATGTCTATGTCCCTGGATTCTAGACGGACTCCTACCCTCTTGAGTTGAAGCTCAACAATCTTGGTGAGAGCTTCGTTGGTGAGCCGCTGGAACACGATTATATCATCCAGGCGGTTAAGGAACTCAGGGCGGAAGTGCTTCTTCACATCAGCCATTACAAGGTCTAGCGTCTTCTGGAACAGCTCGCCAGGAACAGGATCCTCTTTGGTACCGGCAGAAGAAAGAATGTGATTCTGGCCTACGTTGGAAGTGAGGATGATGACAGTGTTGCTGAAATCTACTACACGGCCTTTGCTGTCTGTAAGCCGGGCATCATCCAAGACCTCCAAGAGGATGTTGAGTACTTTCGGGTGAGCCTTTTCTACTTCATCGAACAAGATGACCGAGTAGGGGCGACGACGTACCGCCTCAGTGAGTTGACCACCTTCTTCATATCCTACGTAGCCAGGGGGTGAACCAATAAGACGCGAAACAGAGTGGCTTTCCATGTATTCTGACATGTCCAGACGCACCATCTGCTTCTCGTCATCGAATAGCTCAGCCGCAAGCGCCTTGGCTAATTCAGTCTTGCCTACACCAGTAGGTCCTAGGAAAAGGAAGGATCCTGTAGGCTGATTGGTGCGGGCCAGGCCGGCGCGGGAGCGCATAATAGCATCGGCAACAACTTCGACAGCGTGATCCTCTCCGACAACCCTCTTCCGCAGCTGGTCTCCAAGCGTGAGTAAGCGGTCAATCTGGGTTTTGCTGAGGCGAGAAACAGGAATACCAGTCCATCGTGAGACAACTTCGTTGATCTGGTCTACACCAACTATCTCCGTCAGAAGCTTCTTTTCAGAATCAGCATCGTTGAGGTCTTCTTTGGTCTTTTTCGCGGATAACTCTTGGATTTGCTTCGTCACGTCAGGGATGGCGTAATATCGGATATCAGCTGCTTTCTGAACATTGGCTTCGCGCTCTGCCGCATCCGCTTTAGTTTTTAAATCGTCCAGTTTTTGCTTCAAACGCCGGATTTCATCAAGGCGACCCTTCTCTGTCTCGTATTGGAGCTTGAGAGGCTGCATTTCCCCACGAATTGATTCCATCTCTTGTTGTACTTTTTCTAGACGAGCCTGGGAAGCAGGATCCTTCTCTTTGGAAAGAGCGGTGGCTTCAACTTCCAGTTGAAGATGACGCCTCTCAAGCTGATCAATGATCTCTGGCTGAGAATCTAGCTGGACGCGGGTATTGGCACAGGCTTCATCAATCAGATCAATGGCCTTGTCGGGAAGAAACCTGTTTGTGATGTAGCGAGAAGACAGCATGGCAGCCGCAACCAGTGCAGCATCCTTAATCTTAACACCATGGTGGAGTTCGTACTTTTCTTTGATTCCTCGCAAAATACTGACTGTATCTGTCACACTGGGCTCTCCGACTAGTACTTGCTGGAATCTACGCTCAAAAGCAGCATCCTTCTCGACATGTTTCTTGTACTCGTCAAGTGTTGTGGCGCCAATGCAGCGGAGCTCGCCACGGGCCAGCATGGGCTTGAGAAGATTGGCTGCATCCATAGCACCATCGGTCTTTCCGGCCCCAAGCACCAAGTGGATTTCGTCAATGAATAGAATGATGCCTTCTTCAGACTCCTTGACCTCTTTGAGCACAGCTTTGAGACGCTCCTCAAACTCGCCACGATACTTGGCACCAGCAATCAGGGCCCCCATATCAAGTGAAAATAGACGGCACTGGAGGTTATCTGGGACATCCCTCCTGATGATGCGCATGGCTAAACCCTCGACGATGGCAGTTTTCCCAACCCCTGGCTCTCCAATCAACACTGGATTGTTTTTGGTACGGCGAGAAAGCACACGGATAACTCTACGGATCTCTTCATCTCTCCCAACAACAGGATCTATTTTTCCTGACTTGGCAAGCTCAATCATATCTACAGCGTACTTGCTCAGGGATTCATAGGTTTCTTCGGCTGAACGTGTTTCAACACGATTGTTACCACGGATCTGAGTAATGGCGTTGGTAAGGGATTTCTTTGTCATTCCAGCATCAGTAAAGCATTTGAGGATATCGTTGTTCTCCAGCAGAGCGAGCAGTATGTGATCGACAGCGACAAAGCTATCCTTTTGACTCCTGGAAATTTCCTTGGACGAGTTGATCACTTTGGTCATGGCGGGGCTCATGTAGATTTCCATGGGTGGTGGATCTTGCGAAACTTGGCGAACAAGCATCTGTTTGATGCTCCGCTCAGCTTTGGATGGGTCTCCTCCAGCCTTGGTACAGACATTTTTCAGGAAGTTGTCCTCGGGATCAAACAGGGCGCTGACGATGTGGACAGGCTGTAGCTGAGCATGCCCGAACTCTTTGGCAAGGTCGATGGAGGCGTTGATGACCTTGATTGATTTATCGGTTAGACTTTCAGAATTAAACGACATTGTTTATCAAAAATAAGTTTATTAAGCGTAAATAAGGATCCCTTTGGCATATTTATAGCTTCAATGTCCCAGACTCTGGTTTAGGCTTCGAGTACCAACTGGACTTCTCGTACATTGCCATGCTTGTTCTTAACCTTTCCTTTCGCTTCGGGAAGATTACGTCACTTACTCGAACATTTGAAACCATTCCAGAAGCTTCTACTTTAGACTAGAGATTATTTCACTGGTTGTGGATCGCATCGACTCAAAAGGAAGGTTTGCTTTAGGATTTATTCATAAACAGCTTAAAACCAGGAGCATGGGCGAAGGGCTTCCAATATTTAGTATTTTTAAAGAAGTATTTTAACTATAGTTTATATATTAAGAACAATGACTCATGCTGGGATCCAATTCGGAGTGGCTAAGATTATTAGGTGATTTTTGTCAATTGCGATAGTTAAAGCCTGGAACCCTAAATTAACTGGGTGCCATCATCCATATCTGGACAGGAAGGTTACCCTGAAAGGTACGTCGTTGGTCTAGCACTAGGGCTGCGTCGTCCCACCCCAGGACAAAACCTGGATTCTGTCCAAAGTTTCTGAAAATGTGGAAGGTAATATATTTTCTATTTAAACCTGATTTTTAATCCGATCATCCAGAATGCCGGAACAAAGAAAATCTTTGTCTGGGGGTGGGACGACGCAGCCCTACATCAGCTTATACAAAATTGAGCCTGTAAGTAATGCCAGGTCGAGCGCGCTCAAGCCATAAGGAATTGATTTTTATCTTTCCACTAGGTGGTTGCCCCGTCCAAGGACAGATATAAAGTTAAATTTAATATATCAATTGAATGTACTGTATTGGAGTTTTAGGCTGTGGTTATTTATCACTATTTAATTTAAAAACTTATTTAAAAACGGGCTTCTTAAATTTCAATTTTAATTATTTTTATTTAAAAGAAAATCATATCTTATGTATAAATATGAAATAGAAATCTAAATAAGTGTAGTATCACTATTAAGTTTAGTAAAGCTAAACTGATTATTTTAAAATTTAGTATTTGATTTTTAAAACCCTTCAAACTTTAGAGCTGATCTGCAGCTTTAAAACAAGCTATTGGACATTAAGATTAGCGTAGTATTCACAGAGATATGTTGTTTTTAGTTTATATGTTTTTAGAGTAAATTTAAATGAATCAAATTGAGTCTATACCTTTGATTATGAAGTGAACCCGATTCCAGCCCTTAACTATATATCTCAGCATCTAGAGCAGCTAGAGCTATCATGTTTGGTACCATTTTGATCGGAATCATCTGAAAATTTTATCTACACCCTCTAAATTCCATAAAATTTATTATATTGAATCATAATTTTATCATAGATAGTTTACTCCACTGATGTTCTTTTGGGATGAGGCTGTGGCAAGCAAGGTTTACTCTGAAGCAATATTCAGCCACTTGGATCAGATGATGCATTCGAGTGGAAAGTTCTATTATTTCACTTGAAGAATAAGAATTTCAAAATATAAGGGCAAACCATCTTCTTTTAAAATTTATTTATAAAGAATATCTATACTTGTAATGTGAATCATCACTTTAAAGTGACCAATGTGACGTAACTGTCAATTAACTGGTTTTCAGTTAATCTTGACTCCTGAAATCCCTACATTTCAGCTACTCACCAGCCTCATGGCTAACCCCTCAATCACCACACATTCCCCATATTTTAACTGTTAGTGAATACTATATATTTGACCAAAATATTCAATATTAGATCGTAAGTATATTCATAAATCCATTTATTGTGTTTTTGATTGATTTGAGCAAATTTCAAGTTCTACATTGAAATCATCATCCAGACAAAGCCAAGTAGAAGAATGTTACCTCAGTCTTTAAAAACCTACACAACTTGTAAAAGAGCACATTTGCTCTGTAATCTTACATTGGTGATCCTGCCAGGGAAGACTTCCATATGTCTTCCAATAATCCACCTAGAGAAGCTACAAGCTCCCCCTTTAATCCCCTGGACCTTTTAAAGGCCATTGCCACCCAGAACATTCCCTTCTTCAATGATATCAACCTCCTCACTTGGCTAAACCGTTTTGAACTCTACTGCAAGAAGCACAGAGTTAAACAAGGAGACCCTGTAGAGAAAGTACAATACTTCTTATAAGGAAGAGCTGCTGCTTGGCACAGCTCACTGACAGGCACATTTACATGGGCAAACAGAAAATCTGCAGCATTTGAGCAATTCAGAGGAGGCATTGAAACAGTAATTGCCAAACTTAAAGAAGTTGAACAAGCAAGTATTGCAACTAAATCAATTAGAGTTCAGCATTTGATTGGGGAAGAAAACAGTCCAATAGAAAAGACAGGGATTAATAGAATAAGAAGTGCTTTATTGTAGAATATTGTGCTTAATATACCACATGGGAAAAGCCACAAGGCCATAGGGGTTGGCATAGTAATGTGTTTCATGTAAGGTTCAAAGCTGAGGAATAACTTGTGTGGGATCAGCAAGTCAAATTGGCAGCACTTTTAATTAGGAGAAAGTGCCCGCAGTTTGATATTGCCATCAGATTAATTCATGTCATTAGATACGTCAAGGGGAAACTCATCAAGCGCCCCCTGTGGATTGTAAGATATGTTGGCAGGCAAGGCAGTTGTCTTGGTTTCAACATCAAGGACTTGCCCCCTGCTTTTTGTTAGACACCATGATTGGAGATTGCAGGAGATCTGGGAGTGTCTGCATGAACAACCTTTGTGTGGGGACAGCACGGCAGGGGCGCAAACAGTTGTGATGAAGCTTTTTGGTGTTTTCTTGAGCATCTTTAAGTTGATAGGTGTGGTTTTCATAGACCACAGCTATTTTTAAGGGTCCCAGGTGGTTGGGTTCTAACTTGGCTGAATTGGGGTTGAGGACATAGACAGGGTCACCTACAGCATATCTTGACTCAAGGTGTGTTGTCCCCCCCCCCTCAATTTGCTTGTGTTTGATGTCTCAGGCTTTGGCACACCACTGACTCAGGGAGGGAGTGATTGTCAAAGGAGGTTTCCCAGGAATTGTATATTGCAATTTTCCCTGTTCTACCCCCGTCAAGCTATCAGGAGTCCCAAAGGCCAAGGCGCTAGGGCTGAACCCGGTACCCCTGTTAATTCTCGCCTGTAAGATGAGGAGGGCAGTGGGCAGGTGTTCTGCCCACACGGTATTGGGGTGCTCCTGTGAGAGCTTGGCAATCAGTTGGACTAATGAACCATTTAGGTGTTCCATACACTCATCGGCTTGAGGATGGTAGGGGGTTGTGACTATTCTTTAAAGGGCATTCTTGACGCAGTATACCTTCATGACATGCCCTACAATTTTGGGTCCACTATCTGTGATAAGGCATTTGGGCCAACTAAAGCGGGCCACGATTTCTTTGTCAATGAAGCAGGTGATGGTTGTGGCAGTATGGTTAGTGATTGCCCACGCTACTGACCAACAGGTGAAGTAGTTGATGGCTGTAATAATGTACTTCTTGCCTAATCTGTCTTTGGCAAGGGGTCCCACAATGTCAAGGGCCTACTGTTTGGAGGGTTTCATGGCTTTGATGGGCAGAACAGACTTGGCAGGGGCAGGTTTTGACATGTTTTTTTGCACAACACACATGTTTTGGGGAGATCCAAGATTTCTTGGCGCATACAAGGCCACCAAACCTTACACTTAATGATCTCAAAGAGGTTACTTCCTCTGATGTGACCCAAGGTGCGGTGGTAGTGCAGTATGGTATCCCCTTGCTGTGTGGTGGGAATGTATGGTGTCTTTTCACCTGTCTTTGCCCGGCGGCAGATGTTACCAGAGTCAGTGGTGAATAGGCTTTTGTTGTCCTTCAGTTTGGAAATAGTTATGGAATTAAAGCCTTCATAGTGGGTAGTCTCAGGATGCAGGTATAGCATGGGCTAGTCTGGGTCTAAGCCATTGTCTCCTGTGATGGATGCTAGTACAGTCAGGAAAGGGTGTCAGCTGTGACAAGTTCCTTTCCAGGCTTGTATTTGATGCGTAACTGGTAGGGGGATAGGCGTTCAACCCAACCTTTCTGATGTTGCGTCAAGTGAGACTGAGTGTTGAAGTACTGGAGCAACTTGTGATCTGTCAGGACGTGGGATGGAAAGGTGGCGCCTTCCAGGTAACAGCACCATTTCTCAATGCAGAGCAAGATTGCTGCTAACTCCTTGTCATTTATGGGGTAGTGTCGCTCTGAGTCAGTGAGCTTCATGAATTTGTAAGCAACAGGGAGGAAGACACCTTTGTCAGTTTCCACTCTCATTACACCCCATATAACTCTGTCAGAGGCATCAGTCTCAAATTTGTATTGGCAGTTCTGATTGGGGAATTACAATATGGGTGAAGTTGTAAGTATTTGCTTTAACATCTCAAAGGCTTGATCTCTTACAGGTGTCCAATGGAAGCGCTGTTTGGTGTTCAGGAGCTCAGTGAGAGGTGCAATCAGTTCTCTGAAGTTGGGGATAAACTTCCGCACATAGGCAACCATGCCTAAGAAGGTACACACCTGGCCCACATCTGTGGGGGGTGACATTTTTGTGATTGCCTTGACTTTGGCAGGTTTGGGCTTTATTCCTTGGGCAGAGATGGTGTGCCCAAGTAATAGGAGCTCTGACCAGAGGAATTTACATTTGGAAGGCTTGGTCCTTAGCTGGTTTTTTCAAAGAGTGTCAAGGACAGCGCAAAGGTGTTGGAGGTGTGTGGTTTGATCCTGACTGAAGACAATAATGTCATCAAGGTAAACAGCCACACATTTTCTAATTATCTCTTCAAATGCTTTGTTCATCAACATGGAAAAGATGAAAGGAGTGTTGGTCATTCCAAAGTTCATGACACAGCACTCAAATGACCCATAGCGTGTACAGAAGGCTGTTTTTGCCTCATCCCCTGGTGCAATGTGGACCTGGTTAAACCCTGTGGTGAGATCAATCTTGCTGAAGACCTTTGAACCTGCAAGTGTGTCAAAAAGGTTTTCAGTTAGCATTAAGGGGTATTTGTTTTTGACTGTCACCTTGTTTAGGACGTGGTAGTTGGTTACCAATTGAAGGGACCCATCTTTCTTGGCTACAAAGAAGACTATAGCCCCATATAGCAAGAGTGAGGGGCAAATGAAGCCCTTATCAAGCGCGTCCACAAGGTGCTGGCAAAGAGTTTTGTCTTCCTTGGGTGTCAAGCAATAAAGGGGGAGTACCTTGGGCAGCAACTCTTGCAGTTAGACAGCATGCTGTATCTCCCAGGGAGGAGGTAGTTGGTCCAGTATTTCACTGAGGACGTCCTTGTATTCCTCAAGAAGGGTGGCAAGTGCTGGTGGAGGTGGGGTAGTCAAGGGAGGGGCTGCAGATGGTTTGGCACAGATGACTTCAACTGAGCATTGACTGAAGTTGAGTTTCTCTCTTGAAGTTGTATGTACCTGTTTCTGTGAGTCTGACAAATATAGTGTCATGGAGTAACTTGCTCATTTCAATGGGGTAAATCTGGAAACCCACCCCATTTTGGTTGAGGGTGGTTACAGACATATCCCAGTCAATATATGGACGGTTGTGCCGGAGCCAGTTGAGACCAGCAATGACGTTGTGGCTGAGTCCTGCCATGATTGTCCTAGAGAGCTTGATCTGGATGTTCCCCATGTTCACCAAGAAGGGTACTGTCTCATGGGTAATTGCCACTCTGCAGGAGTTGGCTGATTGTACTACCTTGAATCAACTAGGCACTTGGTTCAGCTGTTGAGAATCTGAAAAACTTTGGTTGATCATGGTGTGATTGACCTCAGTGTCTACCAAAAGTTTGTGGCTGTTCCCACAGAAATGGAAGGGGTAGGCCAAGTGGGTAATTTTATTTTAAGAATGGCTCACTTGGAGGACGGGGTTGTCACTATGGATCTGGAATACATCAAGAGTCTCAACATCATGCATGTGGTAATCACAGGGGTTCTTTTCAAGGAGGGATTGAGAGTGGGGTCAGGCGGGGTTGCAGAATCTCTTGTATCTACAAACCATATGCTTTTCCTGGGTCCTTAATTTGTGCTAACTGGAGCTCCCCCTTGTGGGGATGCTTAACCCCCATTTTCCTGTTGGCGGGACTGGTGGCAGCCTACTTAGTTGTGGGCACTGCCTATTGCAGGACAAGGTTGGGGTGGTGCGTTATTGGATCTGAGGAAGCCCATTGAAGCCTGATTATTGGCCTCCACAATGGCCTTGTAGCAGTTGTTGATGGAGGTGCAGCGCCCCACAGGAACCCACTTGCAGATATGGGGTTTGAGCCCATTAACAATGAGGGTGAGCAACATGGCATTCCCATTGATCACTGCCTTGGGGGCGGCAGCAAGGGCTTGCTGCCAAGCCGCAAGATATTTGGGGACAGACCCTGTCTGTTTAATAGCCAAGAGAGGAGTTCCCACTATGATGGGTGATAAGGTCACACTATAACAGGATTTTGCAGCATCCCTGAATGGCACACATGTGACATCTGGCTCTTGGCTTTCCTAGTTGGTGAACCACACTACAGCAGGCCCCATAAGGCGCCTTGAAGCGGTGGCAACCCACATGGGCTCAGGCACCTGACAGATAAAAAGGCGGGTTTTGGTTGAGTGGAGCCAACTGACAATGCCAGCTCCTTTGACACCACCTGCAAAAGACTCAAGCTGGAGATTTAGCATTCATTGAGAAAGGTCTGGTTGGGGAAGGGTGACACTTTTGTTGCGCTGCCCAAGGCGGAGTCAATTATACACGCTTGTGAGTACCAACTGGTCTTGGTAGATAACATACCTCTTGGAAATGTCTCCCTCAGGGATTGGAAAAAATTTCTTGGTGGGGAGTAGCCATATGGACTGTACTCTGTCTTTTCTTGGGGGGATTTTTTTAGGTATGTTGTAAACCTACCACTGCTACCACTGTTGCAACTGAACCAATTAGAGTTCAGTATTTGAATGGGGAAGACAATAGTCCAACAGAAAGAACAGGAATGAATATAATAAGATGTGCTTTATTGTAGAATATTGTGCTTAATATACCATATGGGGAAAGCCACAAGGACACAGGGGGTGGCATAGTGTCATGTTCCATGTAAGGTTCAAAGCTGAGGAATAACTTGTGCAGGATCAGCAATTCAAATTAGCAGCGCTCCTAACTAGGAGAAAGTGCCCACAGTTCAATCTTACCATCAGATTGATTCATGCCATTAGATATGTCAAGGGGCAACTCATTGAGCGCTCCCTGTGTATTGTAAGATATGTTGGCAGGCAAGGCGGTTGTCTCAGTTGCAACACAAGCTTCAAAATAACAGAAGAGTTTATTGAGGAACTTAATACTCTTCTCAACCAATACCAGGACTTGGTTTATGGTAGCTATGACATGGTAGAAGGCAAGCACACCCACCTGACTTTCCTAGAGAACCAAGGGTTAGATTGGGTCTGAGAGAGACTTACCTCAGAATTCTACCTGTTTGTCAAATCTCATGCTCCCAGCAATGTCAAGGAGGCTGATGTCTTGATCTGCTGCCTTGGGAAATTCAAAGCTAGAGGACAGTTATTTCATCCTCACACTGCCACAAAACCCAAAGAGAAGATGAAAGCTATCATGCTGCCCCCAGATGAATTGTCAGAGAACATGAAGAAATTAGTACAGGGAATGGCTACACTTACCACATATATGACCAGTGGTGAGCAAGCCAAGTCAAACTTGTACTGCCATAACTGCAAGAAGCAAGGCCATCTTACAGACACTTGCAAAGAACCCTGTAATAGGTATGGAGTTGAAGGACATTCCTATGTAAACTGTCCTACAAATTGTCAGAATGAGCCCAAGACACTGGTCACTGAAGCCAAACAGAACTGCAAGCAGGCACCCAAGACCAAGAAGGAGACAGAGCCCAGTGTGTACAAAGATGAATCCTACCTGGTGGAGAGAATGGCTGCTGTAAGAAACTTTGTGGCTCAGAAGTATAGGCCCAGCCACATTGTTCATCCTTATAACACACCTGAAAAGCAGAAAGGGGCTGAGGCTACCAATTCTCAAAAGCCTGCCCCTGATTCTAACTTATCAAATCAGGCGCCCCCCAAAGCCCCTGAGCCATAAAAGGCTAATTCTACTCAGTCAGCCCAACAGACTGAACATAAGACTCAACAGTCTGAACTTTTTGGGGTCTCTATGGATGGGAAGGATGGAACTTACCCTGTAGAACCTACTATTGAGGTTATAAAGGGGACCACCTCCAAACCAACTACCCTAAAGAAGCCAAAGGTTAATTTCAGGAATGCTCTTCCAGACATTACTGACAACAATTCATTTCTTGGTACAGTATAAGAAATGCTTCCTTCTTTAGGTTTGATTGGGTCTCCTAAAATCAATGGGTTAGTTGGAAGTATATGATCTCATTACCTGTTTCTTTGGATCTGGATTTGTTGCCATAACCAGCATTAACGGCAACGGGATTTGAACTTGGGTCTTCTTCTCTTCTAGGTGTTCTTTCACCTAAGAAAACAATTAGTAATATCATAGAAAGCCAATTGTTACCTTTCAAACTTGATTTCATCCAATCAGATGTTATGATAATACTTTTGTTGAATTCTATTAATTGCCTTGATGACGCTGACGTCCAATTTGACCCTGCTTTTGCTCTGGCTTCTCTGTTGGCCTCTGTTTCTGTTGTTGGTCCGTTTTCTCCTTCCACAGTGTTAACTGGGGAATTGCTGGGTTTTCTTCTTTAAATTCCTGCATAAAGGGAAAAATAAGTTAAGCATTAATGCTTTAATGTGTTTGAGGTCAGTTTAATTTGATCAATAATGCAAATAATTCTAGCTTAATTTCCAACTTCCTAGGATCTCCTGTTTTCTCCAAATTTCCCCAATTTTATCTCCAAGTGATTGATCTCCTTTATTTTTATCTCCAGACTATCAGTTAGCCTTCATGCTATATAATGATGGTAACTTATGATCTTTTAATTGTTCAATCAATAAATTCTACATTCACCCAAGTGAATTATTGTCTACTTATAACTTGACTTAAACCTTTTCCTAAGCCATGAGATTACCCAAGACTTCTTTTATAGAGTCCCTTGGGTATAAATGGGTCTATTGGATGATTCTGTTGCCAGCAGTGTTGGCCAGCATTTTGATGGGTTCACGAGCTAATTCTGGTACTTTACCTGAGGCTCAGTTCTTGGATAGTTCCTGGCGCTAATAAATACCAGGAGTATGGTATACTGCTACCCCCTTGTCCCACAACCCACCTCATAAAGAAGAAAATCAGAACTACCTGTCCGTCCACAAGCCAGCAGATCCCCAAGTCTTCCGCCCGCTGGTCTCTGCTTTCCTTTTGTGCTACTTGGGGGTGTACTTCTTCTTAGGGCAATTTAACCTGCTGTTTGCAACAAACCCAACTGACAAAGTTGGATTCCAAAAACCCACTATTGGATAACAGATTTTCCCTTTTCTGTCCTTTATCCAATCATCTCTCTCCTTTCATATTCATTATGGACTTTTTATATTTTCCCTAAATACTTACCATGATAGCTTCCTGGAAGTTATCTTGGTTTATTAAATTTATAATAAAATAAGAGTAAAAAATAACAAAAACAACCAATTGGCATAAAAATCAACATTTCAAAATTGATTTTAAATTTCAAAAAAAATAAATTTTATGCAGAACCATTTTCTCTTGTTGTTTGAGGAAATTCTTCAGCTAAGCTTTTCTCAAATTTTATTACTCACTTTTGCAATCCTTCTGACCATATTTAATAGTTACCAGAATCCATGGCCGTTGCCTGCCCAGAACTGGTTCCTGTCAATAATAGTCTCTGTGGTTTGGGACCTGGCCTGGTCTACCTTGCCCAATGCCTTTGTGGCAAGGTGGAGCACCAACTCTATTTGTCACACTGTTAGGCCGGTATTGTTTATTTGGAGAATTATTTCACCTAGGTATGGTATCCTTGCCCGTAAGTCCCTTGGTAAATGGACTAAATCCTTCTGCTATCATTCACCACCTTGGAAGATTGCTTCCAATTGGGTGGGTGCCTGACAGTTAAATTACCACTGTTACCTCAAGTGAAACCTCCCAAGCTCAATGTGTTGAAGATCCTTGCTGATACTCAGGTTCCCATATTGCTATATAATTTGGCCAAAATTGCACCTAGTGTTAGAGCACAAATAGTTCATTACCTTGGAGCAACTAGAGTCTGTGACCCAGAAAACCAGTTTGCCGTGATGGAAGAAAAGCCCAAGGGCAACCAGGAAGTGATTGTTGTTGTGAGCAAAGGAGCACCCCATATCAACAGAGAAGTAGAAGGTCATCCTACGTCCATAATCTTGTATGGAGGATTCACCTCCAATATCATCTCTGAGTCCTTCCTAAGATTGTTAGGAATTCAAGAGTACAGCAAGTGTTGCAACTGAACCAATGAGAGTTCAGTACTTGGAATTGGGCAAGACAATAGTCCAATAGGAAAGGACAGAATAATAAGAATAAGGTATTGTTTATTATAGGATATTGTGACTAATATACTGAATGGGGAAGCCACAAGGCCACAAGGGGGTGGCATAGTGGGGAGTTCCATGTAGGGTTTGGAGCCAAGAAATAACTTGTGCGGGGATCAGCAGGTCAAATTGGCAACACTCCTAATTAGGATGAAGTACCCGCCATTTGACATTGCCATCAGATTAATTCATAACATTAGATACGTCAAGGGGCAACTCATCAAGCGCCCCCTGTGTATCGTAAGATACGTTAGCAGGCGAGGCTGGAAACTTGGTTGTAACACCCCCCTTGCTCCCTGCTTGTTGTCAGACACCAGGACTGGAGTCTGCAGAGGGTCTGGGAAGGTCCACACAAACAACCTTTGTGTGGGGATGGCACAGCAGGGACGCAAGCAAATGTGGTGGAGTTTCTTGGTGTTTCCCTGGGCATCCTCAAGTTGGTAGGTGTGGTTGTCATAGAAAGCAGCTACCTTGAAGGGCCCTAGGTGGTTGGGTTCTAATTTGGCAGAATTGGGATTGAGGGTGTAGACGGGGTCACCTATGGCGTATCTAGCTTTGAGGTGTTTTGTCCCCCCTGAAATCTGCTTGTGTTCAATCTCTCAGGCTTTGGCGCGCCATTGGTCTAGGGAGGGAGTTGGCACTAAGGGGGGCTTGTCAGGAACCTTGGACTGTAGTTTCCCCTGTTCAACCCCTGTCAGACTGTCAGGTGTTCCAAAGGCCAGGGTGTTAGGGCTGAACCCAGTGCCCCTGTTGATTCTTGCTCGCAGGATCAGTAGGGCAGTGGGAAGATGTTCAGTCCACGCAGTGTTAGGGTGCTCTTGTGAGAGCTTGGCAATCAGTTGAACCAGGGAGCTGTTTAACCGTTCCACACGTCCGTTGGCTTGCAGATGGTAGGGGGTTATGACTATATGTTGGAGTGCGTTCTTGACACAGTATGCCTTCACGACGTGTCCAACAAGCTTGGGCCCACCAACTGTGATGAGACGCTTGGGTTACCCAAAGCGAGCCACAATTTCCTTGCCAATAAAGCAGGTAACAGTGGTGGTGGTGTGGTTGGTTGTGGCCCAGGCCACTGGCCAACAAGTGAAGTAGTTGATAGCAGTGATAATATACTTCTTACCCAGTCTGTCTTTGGGCAGCGGTCCCACAATGTCAAGGGGTTCCATAGCCTTGATGGGTAGGACAGACTTGGGAGGTGCAGGTTTGGACATATTCTTTTCACACAACACACACATCTCAAGGAGGTCCAAGATGTCTTGGCACATGCACGGCCACCAGACTTTACGTTTCATAATCTCAAAGAGGTTATGCCCTCTGATGTGACCCAAGGTTTGGTGGTAGTGCAAGATGGTGTTCCCTTGTTGTGTGGTGGGAATGTAAGGCGTCTTCTCACCTGTCTCTGCCCAGCGGCAGACGTTACCAGCATCAGTGGTGAACTGAATCTTGTTGTCCTTCAGCTTGAAGATGGTGACCAATTTAAGGCCCTTGTAGCGGGTTGCCTCAGGGCGCAGGTAGAGTATGGGCCAGTCTGGGTCCAAACCGTCGTCCCCAGTGATAGACACTATATAGAGTTGTGAAAGAGCATTGGCTGTGATAAGTTCCTTTCCAGGCTTATATTTGATGCGTAACTGATAGGGGGATAGACACTCAACCCATCCTGCTTGGCGGCGTGTCAAATGGGACTGTGTGTTGAAGTACTGGAGTGACTTGTGGTCCATCAGAACGCGGGGTGGGAAGGTCGCACCTTCCAAGTAACAACACCACTTCTCAACGCAGTGTACAATGGCTGCCAGCTCCTTGTTGTGGATGGGATAACATTGTTCCAAGTCAGTGAGCTTCCTGGATTCATATGCTACGGGGAGGAAGGCACCATCATCAGTTTCTACCCTTAGCACGCCCCCTATGGCCCTTTCAGAGGCGTCAGTCTTGAGTTTGTACTGTTGGTTTTGGTTGGGAAACTGCAGTACTGGTGCTGTTGTGAGCCTTTGCTTCAACGTCTCAAAGGCTTGATCTCTGGCGGGGGTCCAATGGAAGCGCTGTTTGGTATTTAGGAGCTCGGTGAGAGGTGCAATTAGTTCCCTGCAATTGGGGATGAATTTGCGTACATAGGCAACCATGCCCAGGAATGTTTGCACTTGGCCCACATCAGTGGGGGGCAGCATGCTAGTGATTGCCTTGATTTTGGCAGGGTTGGGCCTTATCCCTTGGGCAGAGATGATGTGCTCAAGGAATAACAACTCTGACTTGAGAAACTCACATTTGGAGGGTTTAGCTTTTAGCTGGTTTTCCCAAAGGGTGTTGAGGACAGCACAGAGGTGTTGGAAGTGCATGGTTTGATCTTGACTGAAGACAATAATGTTGTCAAGGTACACCACCACACACTTTCCAATTAATTCCTCAAAGGCTTTGTTCATCAACATGGAAAAGGTGGAGGGAGCGTTGGTCATACCAATGTTCATGACACGACACTCAAACAGCCCATAGCGTGTGCAGAAGGCAGTTTTTGCCTCATCCCCTGATGCAATGCGGACCTGGTTGTATCCCGCAGTGAGATCAATCTTTCTAAAGACCTTTGCGCCTGCAAGTGTATCAAACAGGTTGTCAATCAGCGGCAGGGGGGATTTATTTTTAACTGTCACCTCATTTAGGGTGCAGTAGTCTGTGACCAGGCAAAGGGACCCGTCCTTCTTGGCTATGAAGAAGACCGCCACCCTGTATGGAGAGAGCGAGGGGCAAATGAATCCCTTATCAAGCGCGTCCACAAGGTGCTGGTGGAGGGTTTCATCTTCCTTTGGTGTGAGACGGTACAATGGTTGTGCTTTAGGTAACAATCCTTGAAGTTTTACAGCGTGCTGGATCTCCCGGGGTGGAGGTAGTTGTTTGAGTGTTTCACTGAATACGTCCTTGTACTCCTCGAGGAGTGCAGCTAGCGCTGGTGGTGGTGATGTTGACAAGGGAGGGACTGCAGATGATTCTGCACAGATAACTTTGACTGAACATTGATTAAAGTCTAGTCTCCCCCCTTGAAATCATATAAGCCTGTTTCTGTCATTCTGACAAACACAGTATCATGTAGTAGTTTGTTCATTTCCATGGGGTAAATCTGAAACCCCAACCCATTTCTATTGAGGGTGATGACAGAGGTATCCCAGTCAATGTAGGGGCGGTTATGCTGGAGCCAGTCAAGGCCAACAATTACGTTGTGGCTGAGGCCTGCCATGATTGGCCCAGAGAGCTTAACCTGGATGTTCCCCATTCTTACGGAGAAGGGTACCGTCTCATGGGTGATGAAAACTCTACAGGAGTCAGCTACACGTACTGCTTTGACTCTGCTGGGTACTTGGTCTAATTGCTGGGAGTCAGCAAACACCTGATCTACCATGGTGTGATTAGCCCCAGTATCTACCAGTAACTTGTGGGTGTTCCCACAGAAACAGAAGGGATAGGACAAGCGTGTTACTTTATTTGCAGAATGAGCGGCTTGCAACACAGGGTCATTGCTATGGACCTGAAAGACGTCTAGGGTTTTGACCTCGTTGAGATTGTAGTTGCGGGAGTTCTTTGCAAGCAAGGGCTGAGAGGGCGGGTTGGTTGGGGTTGTAAGGCCTCTTGTTGTTACAACCCCCAGGCTTTTCCCTGGTCCTCAATTAGCGCTAGCTGGAGCTCCCCCTCGCGGGGCGTTTAGCTGCACTTTCTTGTTGGCAAGGTTGGTGACAGCCCACTTGACCTTGGCCATTGTTAGGTGCAGGACGTGGTTGGGGTGGAGCATTGTTGGTGCAGCAGAAGCCCATTGAAGCCTGATTACTGGCCTCTACAATGGATTTATAACAGTTGTCAATAGAGGTGCAGCAGCCAATGGGAACCCACTTCAAATATGGGGTTTTATCCCATTAACAATGAGGGTGAGCAACATGGCATTCCCATTGGTCACTGCTTTGGGGGCGGCAGCAAGGGCTTGTTGCCACGCAGCAAGATACTCAGGTACAGAACCAGTCTGCTTGATGGCTAAGAGGGGAGTCCCCAAGACAATTGGAGAGAAAGTTTCACTATATTGGGACTTGGCGGCGTCTCAAAATGTTGCCCAGGTGACGTCAAACTCCTGGCTGGCCCAGTTGATGAACCACACAGCGGCGGGCCCCATAAGGCGGCCAGATGCGGTGGCAACCCACATGGACTCAGGAACCTGACAGATACAAAGGCGCGTTTTGGTGGACTGGAGCCAACTGACAATGTCAGCTCCTTTGACACCGCCAGTGAAGGACTCTAGTTGGAGGTTGAGCATACATTGCAACATATCTGACTGTGGCAGGGTGACACTAGCATCACGCTGCCTGAGGCGGAGCCAATTGTATACACTGGTAAGAACTAGCTGATCTTGATAGATGACATAACCTTTGGGAATGTCCCCCTTGGGGATTGGAAGGAACATCTCTTGTTGTGGAGTAGCCATGCGGCCCGTACTCTGTCCTTTCTTGGGGGAATTTTGTTTTCAAGATAGGTTGTAAACCTACCTGTGCTACCACTGTTGTAACTGAACCAATGAGAGTTCAGTACTTGGAATTGGGGAAGACAGCAGTCCAATAGAAAAGAAGGCAACAGTGGCAAAATTGACTGTAGGGATGTAAAAGTGAGAATTCAAAAGTGAGAATCTAAAAGTGGTCATGTTGACACTTTTAAAATTTTAAAATTAAATTAAAACAGCTCATCTGAAATTAAAAAATTTTATGGTCATACAAAATACTTTTTATTCTTTCTCTCAACTAAAAAAGTCAAGAAAAATTAATTACTTATTATAAAAAGCCATTTTGAAAATTTAAAAAGTGTCGACATGGCCACTTTTAGATTCTCACTTTTGAATTCTCACTTTTACATCCCTACAGTTGATTTTGCCACTGTTTCCGGAAAGGAAATAATAATAAGAATAAGGTATCATTTATTGTAGGATGTTGTGGCTAATATACTGAATGAGGAAGCCACAAGGCCACAAGGGGGTGGCATAGTGGGGAGTTCCATGTAGAGTTTGGAGCCAAGGAATAACTTGTGCGGGGATCAGCAGGTCAAATTGGCAACACTCCTAATTAGGATGAAGTACCCGTCATTTGACATTGCCATCAGATTAATTCATAACGTTAGATACGTCAAGGGGCAACTCATTGAGCTCCCCCTGTGTATTGTAAGATATGTTAGCAGGCGAGGCTGGAAACTTGGTTGCAACACAAGGTTAAAGAGAGGTTTACTTTGTAAATGGCAAAACCAAGGAGTGCATAGCAGTTGTGTGTGACCTCACCATAGAAATCTGTGGAGTCTGTATTAATATCTGCCACAATTTTTGAGCTTACCAGATACAACCTTCTGTTAGAACATCACACATTTAGCAATTTTGGTGTTACCATATCCTTTAGACACCATATCTGGTTCATTGAGCGCGGCAATACACTGGTACTTATCAATTTTAGTTATGTAAAGTTGCAGGAAGATGGAGGGGAGTACTTCTTTACTGTCATCAATTTTGTCCATCAGAACAAGGGACTGTCTGCTAGCCAGAAGGAGAAGCTTTCTGCCTTCATGCTCAAGTTCAAAGACCTCTTCCACAATGAAGGTGATCCTCTACCACCAGCAAACCTAGAAAAACACGTTATTGAAACTGGAACAGTAAAGCCTATATGTAAAGTACCTTACCATCTAACAAAGAAGTATGATAAGTATGTTGAACAGGAAATAGACTGCCTGTTGTCCAAGGGCATCATTGAGATGTTTACCTAATCCTGGACTTTGCCTGTTGTCATTTTACCTAAGAAGAACGGCAAGCTGTACATGTGTGTTAGCTATATACCGTTGAATTCAGTTACCAAAGCTGATAACTATCACTTATCTCTCATCAGCAAGATCTTGGCATTGTATGTTGGCTGCAAGTATTTCATAAACATTGTTGTGAATAAAGGCATTCACCATGTTTCAATTTCGCCTTTGTTGGGCCATTTCAAAGACAAATCTCTTGCTTTTGCTTGCAACTCTCAAAATGAACTGGCTTCCACTTCAGGAAATATGATTGTTTGGTTTCCTGACTCTGCGCAACTCACTCGCCCCACTCATGCTTGTGGCAAGTGATCCTACCGTCCTGGTAGTGTTTTGTGGTATTCTCAACCACTATATATTCCATTTCTATATTCACCAATAAAATTAAGTTCTATTCACATTTTTATCTTTGTGTCTTCTGTACTTCCGCGCCTCTCTCTAGCCACGCCTAGTAGAGATTATTCATCCAGGGCTACAAGGTAAACACAATTGCCTTCCCTGTCATCTAACCAAGACTTAGTGCAAATCCAATCCTAAGGTTAGGATTTCCCGTTGTGTGTCTGTGCTGTGCCTCAGGACACAAAAAAAATGGTGCTCACTACAGGGGCTTTAATCCTCTTGGTTATCCCTTTTGCATCTACGTTTTCAGGTCCCTTGCCTCTGCCTATTTGGGAGTCGGCCTTGCCTGAAATTACCAGCCCTCCTATTGAGGAAGACATTGCCAACCCGCCTATTGTCCCTACTGTACTGAACCTTGGGAATGGTCCCCACCTAGTTGCTTACCCTATGGGTACCCCTGACTTGGAACAAGTCATGGCAGTAGCCCTTGGGATAGCTTGGAACAGGGCCATCCCTCACCTTCAGCTACAGTTTAGCCGTGCCAAATATTATGAGTTAATTGTGGCCCCTCAGTTCCCACAACACCTCCTCTCAGCGGCTGGCTCCGCTAATGACCTGCTGTCATCCTTTGTAAAGCCCGCCTTGGCCCATCACCAGATGGTGTTGGGACTCCACATCCAAGAAGTCTCGTCTCTACAAGCAGCTGTTACCCATCATTGGGACCAGTTTGCTGCCTACCAATAGTGGATCCATTCCCTGTTTTCCCTGGTATCTGACAATCAGCGTGATTTGGTCACCTCTCAAACACGTTTAGTCAATTCCATCAAGCAAATGCACCAGTCCATCCCTTAGTACGTTAGGGAGCGGCTACATGAGTTTCACCAGTTAGAACAACCCTGGCAAACTCAAGTAGACTCCACCCTAAACACTTATCTCTCTGACTTTGAACACCTAGTGCAACAGCTCAATGCATTTAGTGTTTATTACTTTGAGCAATTGTAACAGGTAGCTGACCTTGCCACCCAAGGTCTAAATGAACTCAGTGCGGAATTTGAGCAAGAGAGAGCTACCACTGCCACAGCTATTGCTAAACTTCAGAGTCAGGTGAATGAGCTGTCCACTCCCAAACCTGATGTTCTGCCTTCTCCTCCTGCTGATGATCTGGTGGACAGAGAGCAGAAAATCTGGGAGGCCATCCGGGAATTACGCGCTTCCACTTGTAGCCAAGGACGTCCTACTGAAATGCCTCAACCTGATCCCCAGGTTCTTGCGCTGACTGCTCAGTTCGCTGAACTACAGCAAGAAGTTGCTGCTTTACGTGAGGTAGTGACAGCCGCCGCTAGCCCACTTGGGGTTAACAAGGAGGATGGCTGTTGTCCTGGTTTGGTGGGAGCTCCTCAAATCCACTGTGCCAGAGAGTTGATTGCCCTAGCTAATGAGGTGGATCATTTGAAACGAGACCAGACTGAGTTGGACAGAGACGTACAGGAGATGAGTGAGTTGATTGATTTGGTAAACAACAGATTCACCCCTTGTCTATCAGTGGGGCCATCCCTTACTTTGCAGCTGGCTGAGTTCTCCACTGTTGTCACTACCCAAGGACAACGCCTAGATGTTACTGAACAACAGACCACTCTAGCCAACACTATGGGTGCCAGAACCACCAAGACTCTGATGACCCTTGAAGAAAGTGTTCAACAACTATGGGCTAGACAACCCCCCTCCAAATCTGAAGCTGAGTTCTCCCCGCGCATAAATGTACTCAATAGCAGCAATGGTGGTCCAGCTCCTGAGGCACACTTCAAGCCTACTTTTAAGCAAGTCTTTGATCCCAAAACCTTGACTATTGCAGCTTTCTTAACTATTTACAAGACTGCTATGAGACAAGCATCAGATGAAGTTAAGAAAGAGCATATTCTGACTTGCCTACACCCAACCTGTCAAGAGGTAGTTGTATCAGAGCTGCCCACCATTGAGACCTGGGAAGACATGAAACAGCTCCTGATTGACAAGTTTGGTGGTGATCTTAGCCTGGAGGTGAAAAATGATGCTTTTATGCACATATCCTTCAAGCCCAAAGAGACATTAGCTGAATTTGCCAACAGATTTTACATGGAGGGACAACAGTTAATAACAAGCAGACAATTGACGGCGCATGAAGCGTATATGGCCTGCGCCCAAGCCCTCAAGGTGAATCAACTCCTATGCCTTCATTTCAAGGCTCACAAGGCTATGCTGTCCTCCATGAAAAGTATAAAGACACTGCTCCAAGATATGCATCTTACCCATTCTGGGGCAGTTGTTTGGGAAAGTTGTGCTGCTTCCAACTCTGGCTCCTCTTCATGCGGCCCTTGTATCCTCACTATGAACTCCCAAAATCCTCCTCAACGTGAGGGTTGCCACAACTGTGGTCAGATAGGCCACCATTCTTGCGTCTGCACCAATCTGCGGGTTGAAGGAGCTGATCCCAAGGATCAGTTGGGAAAAGAACAGTCAACCTAGAGGCAGAGACACTCTCAGTTGACAATTCTTCCCAGTCTCCTCCTACACCTCTGCCTGCTACTGACTCTGAGCCTTCTGATGATGAAGCTTCTTCTATCCTCCTCCTGTTCCATGACATTTCTGATGATTCTGATGTGGATGAATCTGATGTTGAAGACCATGATGCATATGGGTATTCTGTTCTTGCCATCCCTGAGACTATTGCAGTTTCCTACAAGCTACAATCTGGGAAAACTACAACTACCACCAAGCCCTTGTCTGAGGCCAAAGCAGTTGTCTCCCGCCCCTATCTTACTCAGGCAAAACGGTTCCCTGTATTAGTGGAATCATCAGAGGAAGCCGCTGAAGTTGCAGATACCGTTTTCAAGAATGTATCTGTCTCACTCCCTCTCCAAACTGTATATAAGGAGTTTCCGGGACTACAATGCATGATTGAGAAATGGGACAAGGAACTAGCTGAGGCACAGGATATCTTGGCTGTTCTGCCACCCTTTGGACGCACCACCACCCAAGTAGAGATATCTATCCAAAAGGTCAAGATCAAAGCCGTCCTGGACACCGGCTCTCCAATCAACGTTGTTTCTTCTAAACTGATGAAAAAGCTTAAGCTGGGCCCTGATCTCAACTACCATCAACCCAATGGCACCACTGGTCTCTCCATGACTTGCGCCATTGGTGCGTACTCTGCCTTGCTAATGCAATTTGTAAACTCCTGTTGGCTGCGCCGGCTGTTGTTCTAGAAAATAAGAGCTATGACCTTTTGGTTGGTACCCAGTTCCTTTGGGAATATAATAGGATCATCAACTTAAAGGATGGTTATATTTCTATCCTAGGGTATGAAGTCCCCCTGATCTTTGAGGAGCCAATCAAAGTTCCTGGTAAACCTTTGAAGACATGTACTCTGGAGTACCCCACTGGAGTTTTTACCCTAAAATACCAAACCCATTCCACTAACATGAAGTACCCTCCCATGGCTTGTCCTGCAACTGAGGGAATCCCTCTCATGGCCACATCTGCTATCATCATCCCCCCAGGCTCTCAGGCTATCATAGACTCCCAGATAACATATGAACTACCTGAACAGACTTTCTTAGAGCTGTACTCCCCTCCTTTGCTGGGGCGTAACAAGCCTTACCTTTGTCCTGGAATTCTGGATGTCTCCCACAAGGATCCCGTTCAATTACTAGTTGCCAACCTTACTGCGCTTCCTATGATAGTATCCAGAGGACAGATTGTTGGTTACAGAAAGTTTTTAAATGCTCCTGACGTCTTGTCTCTTCACCCTTTTGGAACGTTTCAAGACTTTAACCTACCCAAAGACAAGCCTCAAGTCCTATCACTGTTCACTGCCCAAGACTTCCCTCAGTTGTCCCCGGTCCAACAGAAAGAAGTGCTTGATTTACTAGACCAATTCTCAGACATCTTTGCTAAAGATACTACTAATTATGGGCTAGTCAAAGGTGTGATTCATCAGATTGACACAGGAGATGCTCCCCCCTTTTGTGCCAAGCCATACTGCCGTAGCCAAGTGGAAGATGTTCAGGTTTCTAAGGAGCTCAAACAACTGCTGGATGCTGGACTGCTAGCTCCCTCTCAAAGTCCCTGGGCTTCCCCTCTGCTCATCTTAAAGAAAAAGGATGGAGGCCACCAGATTATGATGGACTATCAAAGGTTGAATTCTCTAACCAAGAAAGATTCCTATCCCTTACTGCACATTGATGACGCTCTTTGACGCCTCGGAGGTTCTAAGTTTTTCTCTGCCATGGACTTGGCGTCTGGTTACTGGCAAGTAGACCTCTCTCCTGAAGACTGTCAGAAGGCTGTGCTCATCACATCAGAAGGATTGTTTGAACCTACCTGCATGCTGCAAGGGCTCTGTAATGCCCCGGCAACTTTTCAGAGGGCCATGGACTCCATCCTGCGTGATTTGAAGTTGTCGTGTGTCTTAGTCTACCTAGATAATATAACAGTCTTCAGAGCAACTTTCACTGATCACCTAGCCCATCTTAAAGAGGTGTTCATAAAGATCCAAGAAGCTGGCCTCAAGTTAAAGCCCTCTAAGTGTGCTTTCTTCAAAGAACGCCTTGAATTCCTGGGCCATGAAGTAACCCAAACGGGAATTTGTCCAATGACCAAGAAGGTTGAAGCCATCAACAAAATGCTTCCACCCACCAACCTCCGAGAAGTACAAGTCTTTCTGGGTATGATGGGTTATTATAGGCAATTCATTCCTGATTTTGCTGATACTAGCAAACCCCTGGTCCAACTATTGCGTAATGTCCCTTTCAAATGGACCGCCAGCCAACAGCAAGCCTTTGAGACTCTAAAGCAGAAACTCAAAGAAGCACCCATTTTAGTGTACCCCAACTATGATAAGTAATTCATCTTGTACACTGATGCTAGTGACCTTGCTATTGGGGCTATCTTGGCTCAGCTCAACAATGAAGGTGTGGACTACCCTGTAGCCTATACTTCCCGTGTGCTGAATAAGCATGAGAAGAATTATAGTGTTACAGAGAAGGAGTGTCTCACTGTGCTGCATGCAGTCAATCAATTCTGCCACTACATATATGGTACCCATTCACTGTCGTCACTGACCATGCTTTGCTCAAATGGTTACAACAACTTAAGGAGCCTGAAGGACGCTTAGCCAGATGGGCTCTTTGTCTGCAAGGTTATGATTTCACTGTGCTCCATTGCCCCAGGATTCAACATCAGAACACTGATGGGTTGTCTCAAATGCCCAACCTTGCCCTACATCCTGCTGAGGCAGACCGCCTGTACAAGCTTATTGGCTACCCTTCTTCCTGGGAAAGTGAGACTGAAGAGGTTCAACTTACCCTGTCCAAATTGTCTGAAGACACCCTCATATGCAACAACCAACTCTTCAAGAAGGAGCGGGGTCAATACCTGCCATACATGCACCCCAGTCTTTGCCTCTCCTTAGTGCCACAAGCTCATAAAGAAACTGGCCATGGAGGCATTGCCAAGACCTTTGACTGGCTTCAGAAGAATTACTTCTGGAAGAATCTTTGCCTGTTAATCCCAGATGTCATAGCTAGTTGCCATGACTGCCAACTTCAGAGGCCCCAAGCTGCTTCTCACGAGTTCAAATTGGTCCCCCCTCAACATGCCTTTCACACTGTCAGCATTGATGCTGTAGGTCCTCTCCCCTGCTCACACTCTGGATGCCGCTTTATCCTGATTGCCGTTGACCACTTCAGCAAGTGGGTAGAAGCTCGCCCTACTAAAGACATCACTGCTAAGACTACTGCTGCCTTCCTGCTGCAGGATGTTTTCTACCGCCATGGCTGTCCTCAAGTGCTGTTATCAGACAACGGAACCAACTTCAATGCCAAACTCATAACCTCTGTTGTTGAAGCTCTAGGAACTCACCTGTCTTTCTCTGCCCCCTATAATCCTTCCACTAATGGGGCAGTTGAGTGTGCCAACTCAACACTGGTTTCTATCATGAGGAAACTCACCTACTCTGTTGCTCTTGGGGGTTCCCCTACTCTCCTCTGATAAGGTCATGAACCCTGACAACCACATCAAAGACTTAGTCAACCGCATCATTGATATACAGGCCACTGCCTACACTTCCGCATATAAGACTAAGATGCTTGAGCTCTCTCCTGACAACGCAGGGCGCTCCCCCTTGTCTGAGTTTGATGTTGGTGACCATGTCCTATACCATCAACACCATGTGGGTGGGCGCGCACACAAACTGGACTCACTGTGGATCAGTCCTTTAGAGGTGACTTTCAAACAAGGATCTGAGTACACTGTAAAGCTCCTCTCCAGTGGTCGCCCTTTTGCTTGTGTACACGCCAAGTTCCTCTGCAAGTATCACCCCCCAAAGGCCAATCTAGAGGGGGGCAATGTTGTGAATAACGGCATTTGCCATGTTTCAATTTTGCCTTTGTTGGGCCATTTCAAAGAAAAATCTCTTGCTTTTGCTTTTGACTCTCAAAATAAACTGGCTTCCGCTTCAGGAAATATGATTGTTTGGTTTCCTGACTCTGTGCAACTCACTCGCCCCACTCATGCTTGTGGCAAGTGATCCTACCGTCCTGGTAGTGTTTTGTGGTATTCTCAACCACTATATATTCCATTTCCATATTCACCAATAAAATTAAGTTCTATTCACATTTTTGTCTTTGTGTCTTCTGTACTTCCGCGCCTCTCTCTAGCCACGCCTAGTAGAGATTATTCATCCAGGGCTGCAAGGTAAACACAATTGCCTTCCCTGTCATCTAACCAAGACTTAGTACAAATCCAATCCTAAGGTTAGGATTTCCCGTTGTGTGTCTGTGCCGCGCCTCAGAACACGACAAACATCAACTTGTTCTCTGGTTATCACCAGCTGGAGATGGAGCCCACAAGCATTGCCAAAACAGCCTTTGCCACTAAACAAGGTCAATGCCAGTATAGACACATGCCCTTTGGACTCTGTGAAGCTCCACGTACCTTTCAACGTGCCATGAACTCCATCTTTGCAGATCTCCTGTACAAAAAAGTGGCCTTTTATCTAGAAAACATTGCTGTGTTTAGTGCGACATTTGAAGAGCACTTGAAAACACTTACTGAAGTCTTTGATTGTATCCACAAAGCCCAGCTGTCAGTCAATGAGTCCAAGCTGTTTCTCTTCTAGACAAAGCTGCACATACTGGAACACATAGTGGGAAAAGAAGGTGTACACCCTGATGCTGACAAGGTCTTAGCAATATCACATTGACCTGTACCTACCAATTTAGCCCAGCTATAGACATTCATTGGTACCATTAGGTATTACTCACGCTTAATCCAGAACTATAGCAAAATTGCTAGACCTCTGTTTAAGTTACTACACAGGGGAACAGAGTTTACCTGGACCCCTGCACAAGAGTTTGCTTTTCAGAACTTGAAAAAGTGCCTCATGAAGGAACCTGTCCTGATCCATCTGAACTTCCAGGAGAAGTTCTCCATCTTCACTGATGCCTCTGGGGAAGCAACAGGAGGAGTCCTTGCCCAAGAATGCAAAGGAATTTTCAAGCTCATTGGACACACCAGCAAGTTGTTCAGTGGCCCAGAACTATGTTACAGCATCTATTAAATAGAAGTGTTAGATGGGATTAGAGTGTTGCGCAAATTCAAGTACTATATACTAGGGAACCACATTACCTTTTATACGGACAACATGGTGTTGTTCTTCATTCTCAGCAAGCAACAAGAGAACGGCAGACGCGTGCGCTGGGTCATAATGATGTACAAGTATATCATGGACATAAAGCACATATATGGGAAGAATAATGTCATTTCTGATGGCCTCTCAAGACAAGGATCCCATAATTCATACCTATCAAAAGTGTTAGAAGAGAGTTACAAGACTAAACTATATATTGTATACCAACTGCTTACCACAGGGGAAACAAACATGGAATTACCTGTGCTCAAGGAGAGCAGATACTATGTGATCCTAGGCAATGTATTTTACAGAAGCATGTGCAGTCACATTGTGAAGGTCCCTAAAATAGAAGAGCACCGGCTTATACTCCATAAAGTCCACAAAGGAACTGAACATTAGGGGGTACTTATCACTGCAGATAATTTAGAGAGAAGTATTGGTGGCCCAACTAATTTAAAGACATCAGAACATAAATTAAGAGTTGTCATCTGTGCCAGATTGTAATACCCATACATTGTTGGTACTACTTGAAGAAGGTATGGCGGAAGATTGGAGAACTGGAAGCCAGTCAAGGCGGTGACAATTGGATATATGATCATCAACCACCGGAAGACCTTGGCATGGATGTTATATCTCCCAAAGCTCCCCACAAAGTAGATCAGCACATAGTACATAGAGGTATACACTGCAATGGACAGAGTGGAGTGTGGAGATACCAGGGGAGGCCAGGGACCAGTGTTGAAAGAGTTGAGTTGTCCAGGATCATAGTGGTAGTCATGACCTATCCTCTCTGGTGAAGCGCCAAAGAACTCTGGTCCCTTTTGATATCCTCCAATTCCAAGGCAAGATGTAAGCACAGCTTTGAAAATGAGGTGATTCATCTTCCTTGGATTATAGGTTGTAGGCTGGGGCAAACTTTCTAAGAGTTGACTTGAAAGTTGATAATGAATTTAGTTTTATTCAGGGTATTAAACTCAATAATAGCACAAGCTATTAATGAGGAGGGATTATTTATTTATAGTGCTTCCTACTGTGCAAATATTTGCAAATGTGAGTGGAAAGCAGGAGATGGGGGATCCCAGAAGCTTAGAAGCTAGAAATGGTAGTTGGTTCTTGGGAAGAAGACCAAAATCTTTTTCTTTTGTTATCTGTTGTGGGTTTGGCCATTCTTGACTGGAGCCAATGATTTTCCCTGGGCATGGGGTCATGTGGTGGAAGCAATCCTTGAGGTTTCCCTGATCTATTTTTGTCTTTGAAAGTGTGGTTTGGTTAGAGTTTGGACTCAACCTTGTGGCCTGTGTAAATTCACTGCCACCCCTGGCATTAGACCGTAAAATCTTCCCCCACCACACCAAGAAAGGCCCAAAAATGCCAGCCAAACCCCTTCATTCTTTAGGGGATTTAGCACACACAGTTGATGAGAGATTTTTGCTAGCCTACCCTGCAGATTCCTTGCCCTTGGTTGCTCCCCCCTGGGAAGAAACATTGGTCAATTTAGACTACTTACTAGCCTGGTGTTGTCCATTTTTAAATACTATCAGAGCTGCCCAATCAAATGTTGCCACATTGACGCTTGACAACTCAGTTGACTCCCAAATGCCTGACACCTCTTCCAGCCAATCAGATCAGATTGCGGAAATTAGAGTAAAACTCTCCAGCCCCCCTGAGCCTATTCAGCAAAGTTTTTCCTCTAGCCAATTAGGTCCAGCTCCAATTGTCATGTGATCACTTTCATTGCAATCCATTCCTTTTAGCAAAGCAAGGGGACTTTCAGTCCCCTGCTTGTCTATTTTTCAAATATATTAAAGTTTTGGAGCCTTTTGCACTTTATTTTAATTTTGTTTGCTGTTTGGGACCCTGTTTTGAGTTTCTGCAGCCTAAAGATTAAGGTGTTAGTCGCTGTTCTAAAGCTTACCTTGTTCCAACCGGTTTCAAGCCTGACTTCTTCTCTGGGATCTTATAATAGTGTTATTATACCTAGTTGTTGTCTCCTCTGCTTTTGCTTTCAAAAACAGAGTTTGAACCTGAAACTTTCAATTGATTTTCAATATAATCTTTTTTATTATCTTGAATTTTCACTTAAAATCATTGTTTTTGAACCCACTTTTGCTTGTTGTTACTACCAAGGAGTCCAAGATCACAATAAGGCTGCCCAGACCTACTCTGTTGCTCCTTTTTGCCTTTCTGTTAAAAATTACTCTGCCAAGACATTTTTCTACTGTTATTTGCAAAAAAAATCCTACCAACCTACTCCAAATTTTGTGAGGATTATTTCTATGATACTCCCAGCAATCAAATTTGTGGTTTTTTCCCTGGCTCTGTTCCTGCTGCTTCTGTGGTCCACCTCCCCAGACTTGTGGGGGAAAATCTTCTCATCTGCCCGGCTTGTGGGTAGAGACCCTTCTAGTCTCTGGGACCTCCCCAGCGGACTTCTCTTTTCTGGAGAAGCTGTGGTCAAGATCCTGATGTGTGATGACTTGGATTTGGACACCGTGGATCACACCTTGCCTGCCTCTGAAGGAGATGTGCCTTCCATGCCTCCCCCCCAGTGTGGCCCAGAGCAATCCAGTACCCCTTGGGTCCTCCAAGGTGTCCTCTCCCTCTCTCACCTGCACCCCTTGGTTGCTCACCAGCCTGATATTGATGGGCTTGAACGCCTATTTCCCTCAGTTGTCCCCCATATCCTCCCTGTGGTCCCCCTTTGAGTGGCTGTCCCAGTTCTTCACTGGACGGCATCCTGGTGGTTTGTTTTGCCGGGATGGGAGCCAAATTTAGTTAGTTTAGCCCCCCTCTCTCACAGCCTGGGCCTCAGAAAACCATTGGCTCTTGGTAGAATTGTGGGTCACATGCAGAACTTGAGTTTGTCTTTCTTCTGTTGGGCAGGAATAGTTCTTGAAATATGAATCCTTAATTTTTCCTTCTTCTGAAGGGCAGGCATTATTCAGTAATTTCTTCCTCACAATCAGGGAATTTTCTGATTGGCTGTGATTTATGGGGTTTCTTATTGGCTGGGGAGTGGGGCCTGGGACCTGGGGGGGCAAGCAGGTGGGCTGGCAGCTGGCTTGACAAGCGGGTGGCTGGCGGGCGGGCGGGCAGGCAGGCACCTGCCCGGATGATAAATTGATCTGGTGTTGATCAAGTTCCATTCTGTCTTCTATTTTATTTTTATTTTTCCCAATTAAAGGGGGGAATCCTGATTAAATTGTGCATTTTTGACAGGAAAATCCTCTATTTTTCCCCAGCGTTGCACTCCAGTAAAGATCTGGTTTATATCAGGAATATTCCTAACACATATCTTCAAGAAGAAGCACCCAGTGTCAAAGCATATCAACCCAATTACTGTAAGCAGGTTATTTGAAATGTGGGACATTGACTACATTGGACCTATAACAAAGAGTGTAGCAAAAATAAATATATTATTGTTTCAACAGAGTACTTTACCAAATGTCCTGTAGCCAGAGCTAACAAGAGGCACAGCGCAGAGACTACAGCCAAGTCCCTGTATGAAGAGATCTTTACTGTCTATGGACCTTCTGCAGTCCTGTTGAGTGATTAAGAGAATATTTTTCAAAACAAGATGGTGGATAACTTCTGTAACATGGTTAGCACAAAACATAAACTTACCACAGCGTACAACCCACAGTGCAAAAGTTTAATGTAGCGCTTTAATTAGACACTAATCCAGAGTCTGGAGAAAATCACAACAGAAGATGCCACACATTGGGACGTCCACTTACCCACGGCTTTATGGAACTATGCTTGCAAGTTCAAGCAACAACAAAGTTCAAACCTTACAAGCTACTTTATGGAGCCCCTATCAAAAGCTTTGATGTCAATAATATAAGCTCAAACACACTTATCATGGCTGAAGTACTCAACCAAGCTAAATTTCAAGTCCTATACACTGCCAAAAAGTTGAGAGCAAAAGTGTGTGGCGCCCACAGTCAATAAAATACCTATTGGAACAGAAGTCCTAGTCTTTAAGAATTCAGTTGCTCAATTGCTTAGTAAGAAATTTCTCCTGAAATGGTCTGGTCCCTATAAGGTGATTGGCCATGCAACATCCAATAACTATTACCTTGTTGATCAAGAAGGTCGGCCACTCAATTTTGTCATTAATGGCAATCAGATGAAAGTATTTCACTGAGCAATGAATGAAGGGGAAAAGTGTGATGTAACTGACAATTAACTGGTTTTCAGTTAATTAAAACCCCTGAAATCCCCGCTTTTTGGCTACCTAACAGCCTCATGGCTAACCTCCTAACTTCCCTTTATTCTATATATTTTAACGGTTAATGAATACTATAAATTTGAGCCAAATATTCAACAATAAAGTACAAGTATATTCATAAATCTCATTTATTGTGTTTTGATCAATTTGAGTGGATTTCAAGTTTTTCATTGAAACCACCATCCAGACAAATCCAAGCAGAAGAACGTTACCTCTGTCTTTACAAACCTACACAACTTGTAAATTAACACATTTTCTGTGTAATCTTACATTGCTTTTTCTCCTAAATCAATAACAATTATTATATTCAAAGAGAAAGTCACCTACTGCTTGAACAATGATTGGCTGCTTTCTCAGTGGTTTTTGCTTTCCAACCAGGTGATTAAAGCAGAAGACGTAAAGCCTATTAGATTAGCACAGTGTATGCAGCTCTGCTCTCTTATCCTCTGGCAGTATTAAAAATGGTTCTGTTGCCTCTGTTGCCTCTTTTTCTTATGGCTTCTGGTGTTAATATCAAACCAGGTTAAGCAAATCAGTGTAAAAACCCTCTCAGAAGGTTTCAGCCTGGAGAAACCTGGTTTCTCACCCTCTTCATCTCAATGATCCTTTACTTTATTTCATGCTTGCAAGCAATATTTAAGCTAGCCTTTATTATTTTTTACTATTGTTCCAACAATAAAGATTATTTTTTATATTCCATCTTGCAAACACTTCTATTTTGACTTCCTCTTAGAACCATGAAGGAAAATTGCTTCCTGTTCTGGTTTCTGATCCCTCTATGGTCTGTTGTCCTTTTACTTGAAGGACCAACCTGTACCACTGATTGAAAAAACTCCTCACCAGATAATTACCACCAAGAGGAGTCTCTGGCTCATGGATGGCTTAAGTATTCCTCTGGACATTGTGGGAGAAAATCCACTATAGCTGCTCCACTCCTAAGCCTCCTAAAGCTGAGGTTTTCCTGGTTAGACCCAACATGTCCTTCTACCTGTTGATATACCTGGTAGGGTATTACCTCTTAGGAAAATTTAGCTCCCTCATTGGGAGATTTGTCTATCTAGGTCAATTTGGTCATCTTGTGATGGTTACAGTTCCCGTTGGTTTGATTATTACAGGGCTAAGTCTAGGGGCCTTGGCTCACAAGATTGGGTATTTATTCCCTTTCAAGTGGGTCTATGACACTAGGTAAGTTTGGAAAAGAGTAAGGCTGGGAAAGATATAAATTTTTGGCTACTTTATAAAAAAGTAGCCAACTTTTTAAGATCCAGAAAAAATTCTGGAAAATTATCTTGGTTACAATTTTTACAGAATTGTAGCCATACACATCCACAGAAGGATATTTTTTGGGATTTTTTTTAAAATAATATATATATATATTATTTAAAGGTTTAATATTGAAAATAAAAGGGTTCATATTTAATTCTGATCAAAAAATATATTTTTCTTTAATATATATATAGTATTTGGCTTTTCTGCAAAAAAAGAAAGCCATCTGCAACTGTTTTTAAAAAAATTGGATCCCCCTGACATAAGGGAATCCAAAAAAGAAACAGACAGCTTGGATGCAACAATAAAGTGCTAAACTTCAAGCATTCAAGATTTGTGATAAATGAACAGTTTATTAAAATTGTGGTGCAAATGGGTTTAAAGTGGGTTATGCATTTTTTCAAGCCTGTTTGGCTGAATTTGAATTTCAAATATTTGGTATGTATTCAAATCCAGCACCACACTTCCCCTCTTGAGTCAGTGGTAGTACTGTTTTAAGAAGCATCCATTTTTTGGGTGTTGATCTATTATGCTGTCCTTTTCTTGAAGGTAATAGTTAGAATGGTTGGCTGCTGCAAAGATGGTGAAGGGGTCCATCCATCATGACTTAAACTTCCTTTAATGGGTGACAGTTCTTCCTGAGTTGGTTTGTATGGATGTTATCTCACTCACTTGAACCACAACATTATGCTTAAAAAAGAATAAGTTGATATTGTTTCTTCAAACTTAATTTCTATAGTAATTTGTATAAGTGTAAATATCAATTGTTTATTTTTTATATCAAGGAAATAGTTATATGTGTAGTATTCATTAATAATTGACTACAGATCCTCTGGATCTTTGCTTCAAAACCAGGATATTATTGCCTGTCAGTCCATCTTCTGTTGAACCCCAAAGATGGGCTAATTGACTCTCAGGAATTTTCAACCCATCAATTCTCAGTAATAATGGTTCAGCAGCACAAAAGTACTACTAGATCCATTGCAAAAAAATCCTAATTAATAGCTAGAACATAACGTCAGTAATTGGCTAGTTTAAACCAATCACATTGCAACAATGGGTTTCTGCAGTGTTATTTTTAAACACAAGGACCATGTATCCAATATTAAATATAGGGATCCAGTGCTTAGTTGAAAAATTTTCAGCTACAATCTGATTGGCTCTTTTCTGATTTGTGTGTGTCATAATGGTGTTGATTCTTACAGCCTTTGTGTTACTTTGGTCAGGTGCTTCAATCTGATAAGGATGCAAATTGTTTGGCTTCATACCATACAGTACTTTAAAGGGTGAGAGCTCAGGAAGTGTATGTATTTTATTCTTGTAATGCCAAAGAGCAACTGGGAGTTTATTTTCTCATAAAGTAGGTTGAAATTCTGTCATCTTTTAAAGCTTTCAATTAGGGTCTTATTAAAGAATTTAGTTAACCCTTTGTATGGAGGGTTATAAGTAGTTTTAAATCTCTGTTTGGTTACAATCTTCTCAGTTGGCTTCCTTATCAGCTGGTTTTAGAAATGTGAGCCTTGGTTGAACAGTAATGTGTGGGGAGGTCCCAATTGCAGGTAAATATCATTGTACTGTAAATTCAGAACCTAAACGTAAAAATGCAGGATTGTCAAATTTTTTGCGTGAAATCACCAACTTACTGAAATATTTTTCATCCCTTGATATAAAAATATGTTGTTCTGGGATGAAAATTACTCCATTAAGTTGGTGAGTTTACGCAAAAGAATTTGATAATTCCACATTTTTACCTTTAGGTTCTGAATCTACAGTATACATCAGTCAAACCAACCAAAGTTGCTGACAAGTCAGATACTATCCCTCCTTCCCTCAAAGCTGTTGCAGCCCCAGTTGATCTTTCTTCTTTACCAGCCTCATTTGCAAGCAGTTCTACTCCAAAAGTCCAAGATGCCTGTTGTTGTGATACCACTGCTTTTCTTGCTAGCCATACTTTTGGCAACCAGTCTATTTATGTTGGCCCTTTTAAGTCCAGAGAGAAGTGTACAATTGTACCACATATTAAAACCACATCTTTCTATGCCAATCATTCTAGATTTTAAACCCAAGGTGCAAAGTCAGCCCAGAAGCCTATGAATCAAGTAGCCATTAATCAGAATAGTGCTTTTATTACCAAATAAAGTGATACCAAGAGCTTATCAAAAACTCTAAGAAAGCACCTGATTCCCTATTCTGGATTGGTACTCATGATTAGCAGATTTACCCCCTGGTTACACTTAACTCTGATATCTGCAAGTATTCCATTAGCAATGGAAAAAGAAATCTCAGTGTTATGTTGGCCATCTACAATTTGCATCTTGGTGAAGTCAAGCAGCTTTTCAAGATCATCAACCATCATCTTTCCAATGAGCATCATATCTTCATTGAATTGCTCAATGATTCTCACTCCAGTGCTTGTTTAGTACATCCAAAAAGGCTTAATGGCCTAAACCTTATGCTTCACACAATCAAGGCTTCTGACAGTATTGACCTATTCTGTGCTCTTCATTATAAGTATAGGGATAAACCCTTCTTCTTCTTGCATATTACCTCCCCCTTACATAGCAAGAATCTGGCCAAGGCACCCAAAAAGATATTGTTAGATGCTGTCAAGCATATATTGGAATTTAATTCTCAAGAGGTATCAACCCCCAAGCTTATCACTGAGTATGGTCATGACTTGACTAAAAGTTCATGCCTCACTGAAGATTTCATCAATCAAATCTTTACTTGTTATGTAAAATGGAAAATTAAAAATGATGTCATTCCTGTCACTCACATGATTGCCATTGGTCCTTTTGGCACATCAGGCATTGGTGGCTTAACCTGTCTCATCAAATGGTGGCCCATCCTCAATTTTAGGAAGGATTGCTTCATCAAACAATTCAAGGGTGATTCTCAGAAGCCTTGGGATAGATGCAAATCAGATGGATCTACCTTTGATCTCCTAGACATGGCCTATGTTGATATTGTCAATTGCTTGACTGAAGTTACCTATATCAAGCACCAATAGGACTGCGTAAACATCACTCTGTCTACCTTATGGATGATTTCATGGACATACTAGAGGAGATTTTTATCACCAAGCAGAAGCCTTCCCTGCTCCAGGTCTATCAGCAGATCTATAATTCATATTCATTCATTCAGTCATCATAGAAGGCTAACAGCAAATCAAGCAAGTAGCTGCTGATCATCAAAGATAGTTGGTTCTTCCTATCTTAATGCTTACAAGTTGATCAGAAAGCTATGTTTTCATGAAGCTGCAAGAGCATTGCCAGCCTTCTTAACGTCTATGACCCCAATGATGGCCGCCTTACTTTAGAGATAGTCTTTAATTCTCCTGAACCCACCAAGGTGACTTCCTACTATAAGTCTAGCAAAGTGCATTCTGGCTTTTCTTTTGTTTATTATCTATATAAAGTATATGCTTTTATCCATGACATTATGAAAGGCTGCAACAACCACATCAAAGATTTCTACTATCAGCTCTGGTTCAACTCAGCTGAATTTAAAAAATTGTCTATTGATACTAATCACACCCTTGTTGCTGAAGCAGTTACCAATAAGGTCAAAGTCTATGCTGAACACATTCAGGATACCACTATTGCTCTCATAGACTTAATCATCATTGTTGCCTGGATGATCATAATCAAAGAAATCTTCCCCAAGTTTATTGATGGTGACCCCCTCAAGCTTGTTCATCTCCTTAAAATCTTCACAATGATTAAAAGTGCTTCTCCTATGTACAGTGTTAACAGTGCATCTGTTGTTATTGGCATGATGGAAGTTGATAGTCAGTTTCTATATTCTGTTATCTTTACTGGCCTTAAGAATGCCTTCCACAATTCCTCTGAGATGCCCATGAAAATCACTCTCCCAGTGTCATGAATGGCATTTCAATACTTGTATTGAAAACCCAAGAGTTGAGCCCCAGCTCCCAGAAGGCGGATCAAACCCTCCAGAACAGTCCAGGACCCGCCAATCTGTTGAGTTACAGGCTCAAATTGGTAAATCACCTCGCGACCCGCTGGCCTACTACAGAGGATTCCCTGAATAGTTGCCAGTCTGCTGCCAAACTGGTGCTAATGAAGACCTATACCAATAAAGGAAATGTAACCTGGCTAACAGAGGTCGGGGAAGGACCTACTGCCAACCTGCCAAGAGCCAATACTGGAGCTTTGGAATCAACACTAGAAGCCCTGGAATCAAACCCTGATCCTCCAAAGACTACTTGAGTCACGCAGAGTGGACAGGAACCCGCCCACTTGCTGAATTGCATACCCAAGTTAACAAGTCACTCCAAGACCTGCCAGTCTCCCAAGGACAATTCCCCAAATGGTCATCAGATTGATGCCAACCTTGAGCCACCAAAGGCCTGAACCTATGCAGAGATTGCAGCTTGCCTTAAGGAGGTTAAAACAAAACCTATTTTTAACTCTGCCAATGACTACCATCAACTTCCTGCATTCTGTCCAGAGAGGGTAGTGCAATTGAACTACTCAGGTGACATAGTGAACAGTGGCGGCGGAACAAAGCATTGCCACTTCTATTCACCAGAACAGGCACTACCTGGATCTCCCGCCCTTGAGACTCTAAGCCAAGATCCATGCCCCGCCAGTGCCTTGTCTGCAAACCTGAACCCTGCAAAAATTGAAAAAGAAAAGTCCCATGGTATAAAAGCCCTGGTGGTATAGTGAAGACCGCATTGTCATTTTTGATAATAAAGTTTTGTGAATCTTTGGTTTGAACAAATCTTACCCCATCTAGTCTTAGTGATCTTCCATCTTAATTCCAGTCAAGTAGACTACCAGGCCGCCGCCCCCTCCCAAGACCAATCTGCTGAATTGCCCCAGGCATTATACTGTCCCCTGGGAGCCCCCTTTGGACCTGTGCATTTTACTAAATACCCCCCCAACCCGGCCTATTTGGAGTACAACTTGGAAACCATCCTCATCGCTGACCCTTTGGCAAGGACTAGAAGTACTGAGTACATAGGACACAAAGGAAAGAGGGTCAAGATACTGCCCTTATTGTTCAAAGACAAGTACAACTACCTACCAGCGTACTTTGTTCCCATGACTCCGCCATTAACCCCAAGACCAGACCACCCACTGGAACCTACCGCCGCCAAGACCACCTCTACCCAACTGTTTGGAGTACTCTACATTACTTTGACAAGATTGGTGGATTCCATGGTCCCCAACTCCGGATTCTGGTCCTTACTTGGCCAATCTGTATCTTACATTATCAAGTTAGCACCCATTTTATGGTGGGCCTTGCCTGCCGGCTCAGCTGCGCCTTGCCCTGAGTTGCCCAATGCCTCCGCCTATGACTGGCTTCCTGACATTATGACAATCTTTTACAAACACGGTAACCTGGGCCCCAAGATGTTGTTAACACTTGGGGCAAATTGTATGATCTTTTTTGTGATAATCACTTATTACACCCATAAGGCACTTACCTCCCTGATACTCCCATGGATGAAGAACCAACCCGCCAAAGAATTGAAAGACCCTGCACCTGGTGCAGAACCCCAGAACCCAGCCACATCACAAGTGCAAAATGTGATAGTGAACCAGACCACAACCAAGGTGGATATGCCCCAGATGGGCAAACTCACCTTATAAGAAGCTCTCCGAGCCATGCCAGTCCTCTGCCTCCACTTTTAAACCAACAACAACACCTATCCCAGTGACACTGAGAAAGTCTTGGGGGTGGCCACCATTGTATCAGGAGATGCACAGGATTGGTTTGGGAAAGCCACCGCTGAAGATGTTGAATTTTGCCTTGACTATTCAAAATTTGAGGCCAAACTCATGAGCACTGGCAATGACCAAGATACCAGATACTATGCGCTGAACTCTATGTTATAGATCCAACAAGCAAACCGCCCTATCCAAGCCTATATTGATGAGTTCCTTAAACTTAAGACGCACATCCAACTTGAAGATGAATTATCTGCCATTATCTTCAGAAAGGGAGTTAATTCAGCCATGAAAGACCTGTTGAAGCACCACCTGCCTACACTGAGCCTAGAGGAACTACTGCCCCTATGCAAAGGCCTGAGTCTAAACCAAGAAGGACAGAACTTGTACCCTGCCTGAGCCGGCAGGGCCATGACGCCCAATTGACCTGGAATGTCCCCTGACAAGTTACAACACCACTATCAAGATGAGTTGTGCTTTTACTGCCACAAGGCCGGACACCTAACCAGAGCATGCCCTAAGAAGAATACACCTCCTGTATCCTTGGCACAAATAAACACCTCTGCGCAATCTTATAAATTCATCCAAGTGACCATAGACTGTGTGGGAATCAAGCGCCAGATTGAGGCCTTTATTGACACAGGAGCCAATGAAAGCTTCATTGACGCCAACCTGGCAAAGGAACTAGGATTAACAGCTTCAGAGCGCAGCCTACAAGTAACCATGAGAAACAGTTCCCTGGACACTGGCTACAAGTGTGAACAGGAACTTCCTTTGACAATTGGACAGAACATGTATCCAACCCCCTTGATCCTCTTGCCAGGATTGCCTCACCCTCTAGTACTGGGGGACTCATGGTCCGACAGACATGGCCTGATTCTAAACTATTGTGAGCAGACCACCACCTTGGGACATCCTGAATCTTGTGACACCGTTCTGTTCTGTATGAGTCATGACAGAACCCCGACCAACAGACTCTTAACCATAAAGATGGAACCCAGCGTTGGGACACTACCTATCCCCCTGCAGAAGTGGGGCCATGTATTTAGCAAAGAAGAGGCCACAAAACTACCCAGCCACTCAATCTACAACCACTCTATAGACCTGCTACCAGGTACCCAACCACCTTACAGCCCCATCTATAATTGCAACCACCAAGAACAAGTAGCCCTGAAAGCTTACTTGGAGGATATGACAAAAAAGGGCTTCATCTGAGTGTCAAAAGCCCCCTGCTTGTCACTGATGCTGTTTGTAGGGAAGAAAGATGGAGGAATGTGTCCCTGCGTGAACTACCAGAAGCTGAATGATATTACTGTGAAGAACCGCTATCCCATCCCTAACGCCAACAACCTTTGTGACGTACTTACTGGAGCCCAGGTGTACTCAAAAATTGACCTGAGAGACGCCTTCAACCAGATCAGAATCAAGGAGGGGGACAAATACAAGACAGCTTTCAAAACCAGATATGGATTGTACAAATACCTAGTAATGCCATTTGGCCTATGCAACGCCCCCAGCACTTTCCAAAGGATGATTAACACTGTCCTGGGAGAATATCTTGACCACTTTTGTGTTGCGTACTTAGACAACATCCTCATCTACAGCAAGACTCATGAGGAACACCTGTGTCAGCTGGACCTTATACTAAAAAAACTCTCCCAAGCAAACTTTCACGCCAAGCTTAAGAAATGTGAATTCTTCCAGTCCAAAGTTGAATTCCTGGGATACATAGTAAAGACTGGCGGGTTTGCAATGGCACAGGACAAAGTAGAAGCAATAACGTCTTGGCTGATGCCCAAATGTAGGAAAGATGTGAGAAGTTTTTTGGGCCTGGCAAATTATTGCAGGGATTTCATCTAAAAAATTTCTCACATCACTCTGCCCCTGACCCGCCTATGCTCTGACAAGGTCACCTTTGCCTGGACTCTGGAATGCACCACCGCCTTTGAGACCCTGAAACTTGCCTTCACCTCTGCCCCTGTCCTGGCCATGCCCAACCCATCCAAGCCATTCATACTGGAAACTGACGCATCCAACTTTGCGGTGGGCAGGTCCTTCTTCAGGAAGGAGGGGATAGTATGCTAAATCCTGTAGCATATTACTCCAAGAAGATGCTGCCTGCCAAAGGAAACTACCCAATCTACAACAAGGAGATGCTTGCTATAATGAAGACCTTGAAACATTGGCGCTGATACCTATGTGGCGCCAAGTTTCCAGTAAAAGTCCTAACTGATCACAAGAACCTGGTTTATTTCTTTAAACCCAGACATCTGAACCAAAGACAGGCCAGATGGGCCTTAGAACTGGCCAACTACACCTTGACCATCAACTAAAAGCCTGGGAAGGTAAATGTGGTACCTGACGCCCTGAGTAGAAGAGCTGATCTGACCCCTTCCTCTGCAGAAACCAAAGATCACAACACATATGTACTCCTTGAACCTTCCAGCTTAGGCATTCAACTGATGTACATGAAGATCATGGCCCACAAACCTGACATAATTGAGTCGCAGAAACAAGACAAATACTCAGCAGAACTTGTTGACAACTTGACCTCAGACCCAGAGAACTGCCACCACAAGAAAGGATTTTTGCTGAAAGGATCCACCCTGCTATTACACAACCAAATCTATGTACCAGAAGGTGAAACAAGGACCAAAGTACTCATTGATTATCATGACTCAGAGATGGCCGGCCACCCTGGAAGACTCAAGACACTCCAAGAAATCAAGAAGAATTACGCTTGGCCCCAAATGGACAAAGACGTGGCTGCCTATATCAAAGGCTGTGAGACATGTGGAAGAACCAAAACTTGTAGATCCAAACCTGAAGGCCTGCTAAGACCACTAGACATACCAGCGGGACCCTGGCAGTCTGTTTCAATGGATTATATTGTAGAACTTCCCCTCTCCAATTTGTTCAATGCCATCCTGGTCATGGTAGATAGGTTTACTAAGATGTCCTATTTCATACCTACCACCACTCACTGCACTGCTGCAGAGACAGCTAGACACTTCCACAACCACATCCTAACTCAATATGGTACTCTGGGGGAAATCATCACTGATAGAGGACCCCAATTCACCTCCAAATACTGGACTCAGGTGATGAAGGACTTGGGGGTAAAACGCTGTGTATCAACCTCCTACCACCCACAGACCAACGGCCAGACTGAACAAGTGAGCCAAATACTTGAACAATACCTATAATTCTACGCTAACACCAACCAAGATAACTGAGCAGAGATGCTACCCATGGCACAGTATGCTTACAATAGCAAAGATCACGCATCTACCGGAATGTCCCTCTTCAAAGCCAATTATGGCTTTGACTCATCCTGGGACCCCAGTATTGGTAGTAAGGAAATAAACCCGTCAGGAAGAACCTGGATTGAACAAATACATACCACCCAAGAAACCTGTCTTAAGAATCTGACCCGTGCTGTCCAGACTTATAAGGTGTTTGTGGACAAAAAGAGGACCCCTGGGAAACCGTTGAAAGTAGGAGACAAAGTCTATCTGGACTCTCAAAACGTGCCTCTGACTGTTCCCTGTTGGAAGTTAGCCCACAGAAGAAGTGGCCCCTACAAGATCACTAAGCTAGTAGGTGAGGTAGCATTTGAACTAGAATTACCCCCTCATGGAAAATACATAACGTCTCCCACCGCACGCTTCTATTCAAGAAAGAAGGAAACTCTCTCCCCCACCAGAAACTCAAGACTAACCCCCCTCCCATCCAAGTAGGACGCTCTGAAGAATATGAAGTAAAATATGTTCATGGGGACTGTACCCACTATAAAAACCCCCCAGTACTACATCAAGTGGAAGGGATACCCACCCAAGGAAAGCACCTGAGAACCATTAAGCAACCTACCCAATGCCCAACTAGCAATCCAACAATACCTTGAGAAGAAGGCCAGGAAGGAAGGGACCCCTGGGAAGGAAGGGGATGATGTCATGAATGACATTTCAATACTTGTATTAAAACCCAAGAGTTGAGCCCCAGCTCCCAGAAGGCGGATCAAACCCTCCAGAACAGTCCAGGACCCGCCAATCTGTTGAGTCACAGGCTCAAATTGGTAAATTACCCCGCAACCTGCTGGTCTACTATGGAGGATTCCCTGAATAGTTTCCAGTCTGCTGCTGAACTGGTGCCAATGAAGACCCATACCAATAAAGGAAATGTAACCTGGCTAACAGAGGTTGGGGAAGGACCTACTACCAACCTGCCAAGAGCCAATACTGGAGCTTTTTAATCAACACTGGAAGCCCTGGAATCAAACCCTGATCCTCCAAAGACTACTTGAGTCACACAGAGTGGACAGGAACCCGCCCACTTGCTGAATTGCATACCCAAGTTAACAAGTCACTCTGAGACCTGCCAGTCTCCCAAGGACAATTCCCCAAATGATCATCAGATTGATGCCAACCTTGAGCCACCAAAGGCCTGAACCTATGCAGAGGTTGAAGCTTGCCTTAAGGAGGTTAAAACAAAACCTATTTTTAACTATGCCAATGAATACCATCAACTGCCTGCATTCTGTCCAGAGAGGGTAGTGCAATTGAACTACTCAGGTGACATAGTGAACAGTGGCGGCGGAACAAAGCATTGCCACTTCTATTCACCAGAACAGGCACTACCTGAATCTCCCGCCCTTGAGACTCTAAGCCAAGATCCATGCCCCGCCAGTGCCTTGTCTGCAAACCTGAACCCTGCAAAAATTGAAGAAGCAAAGTCCCATGGTATAAAAGCCCTGGTGGTATAGTGAAGACCACATTGTCATTTTTGATAATAAAGTTTTGTGAACCTTTGGTTTGAACAAATCTTACCCTATCTAGTCTTAGTGATCTTCCATCTTAATTCCGGTCAAGTAGACTACCAGGCTGCCGCCCCCTCCCAAGACCAATCTGCTGAATTGCCCCAGGCATTATACTGTCCCCTGGGAGCCCCCTTTGGACCTGTGCATTTTACTGAATACCCCCCAACCCGGCCTATTTGGAGTACAACTTGAAAACCATCCTCATTGCTGACTCTTTGGCAAGGACTAGAAGTACTGAATACATAGGACACAAAGGAAAGAGGGTCAAGAACTGCCCTTATTGTTCAAAGACAAGTACAACTACCTACCAGCGTACTTTGTTCCCATGACTCCGCCATTAACCCCAAGACCAGACCACCCACTGGAACCTACCGCCGCCAAGACCACCTCTACCCAACTGTCTGGAGTACTCTATATTACTTTGACGGGATTGGTGGATTCTGTGGTCCCCAACTCCGGACCCTAGTCCTTACTCGGCTGATCTGTATCTGACATTATCAAGTTAGCACCTATTCTATGGTGGGCCTTGCCCTGAGCCACCCAATGCCTCTGCCTATGACTGGCTTCCTGACACCCAGTCTCAAAAAATACTTCTGTTTTTTATTCTATGCCATACACACATGTCTATTCAAACAATGTTAATTTCAAATGTGATTATGAGCCAAATTGATATTTTAAAGTAAAGAACTCCCAAAGATCTACCAAGCCCCATTTGGACCTGATATCAATGTAGCTTTTGAGGATTTTCATACCAACTGGCATGTAAACAAAATTTTATGTGACATGAACAGTTGCTTCCTTACAGCACCCAAGATCTATGATCCAAAACTTCCTGAGTTTATTGTTAAAGCTAAATTCAACATTATCATGTGCCTTCTTTTCCAAGATGGACAAGACATACTCAACCTCACCTACAAGATTTTGACAAGCCTTTCTCACCCAAGTAAGTGGGAACTTTTACAACAGCTTTATGTCAAATCTAGCGGAAGAATATGATGCAAAATTGAAGCTCTGCTTTATTTGTTTTTTAGTCAATGGGATTTAATCATTGATACAATTTGACAATAGACTACCAAAGATGATTTCCACTATCCAATTTCTATGACATTATTGAGCTGAATTATTCAGGCTTATTATCAATCCATATGAGCTTAATAAACACAGCTTTTAACCTTACACTTAGTACTTATACTCTGAGATTTCCTTTATTTAGCAGTTGAAGCTGGTTTTTGGTAAGCTTTATATAGCCTTAGGATCATTAATATATTTTTATATATACTTTATTTTAGATAAACTTTAGCTTGTAGATTTAGCTAGTTTAGATAGCCCAAATTTACATCAGTGGGGCTGCAGGCAACTATTTCATATCAGGTTGGTCATTATTAAGTATATATAACTTAACAAATAGAGATTTAAATAGATTGTCATGATCCATATCTTTGGGTGCATATGGTTAGGCTGAAGAGTTGTTGTCACATAGAGGTTCTGTGACATTAGGATTTGAAGGCGGAGGGTAAACCAACTATGCATCCATAAACTCACCCTCCATTGTTTCTTCTATAGGAAGCTTTTCATAAACCACTTCATGTTCATGGGTTCTAGGATCAAATGAGTTAGGATGGTCTGGGTTTCAGCAACTGTTGCGCACTGAAGTGACAGGTATTCCCAAGCTGGAGGATCTATTTGCATGTGCTGTAACAATAGGGGACTAGTGTGCAAGGGGAGGATATAATGAGAGGCAGGACATCTGGATGTGAGCCTTGTACATAAGGTGAGTCAGGAACATCCTGAACTGTCACATGGTTATACCAATCAACTAAATTAGGCACTCTAGAGATTATTCCAGGTAAGGGTGCAGCCTCACGGTCTTCATGCCTTAGGGAAGGGGGTAAGCTCATGTTTATAAGAAGGGGCACCATCCCTGTCTAGGTGAGAGTGCTTTGTGTGAGGTAAAATAATGATGAGCTCCTCAGGGTAAGCATCAACAACTTCATGCTCCATGTGAGGCACCTCAGTAATGTTGGTGTCACTTCCAGATTCATATTATATATGAATCTTCTCCAATACTGCAAAAGGGTTCATAGTGTATACTGAACTCTTTATGTCTATGAAAGAATGGGCAGGTATAATAGGAAGAGTTCTATTAGAAACAATAGAGTACTTAAAACAGTTTTTTTATTAGCAGCAGTGTTGGGGGTGGCACCGGGGAGAGAGCTCATTTCAATGCAGCAAATTTTTCCTCAGTTACTCCTTCATTGGCAAGAAAGAATTTCAAAGACATAGGTGAGAGAAAATGGGTTGGCTGGTAGTGGGGGCAATCACAGCTGCAGTAAGGATTGCCCTGGAATGAAGTGCAAGGATGGAGGCAGCAGCGCAAAATATGCCCAAGTTCACCACAGTTGTAGCAAGTGGGAGTGGGGTGTTATTGGGTGTTGATTTGCACTTTATTATTTTTCATAATAAAGAGCTCAGGCAAATGACTTAAATACGTAAGACTTGAGGTTTTGGCTTTAAGCCTGTTTGATCTAAGTATGAGTAATAAATATCTTCCTAGAAAACACAAGATAAGCACCAAAGATTCAATGTCAAAATTAATGGGCAAAATTGAACTTATTTTATTGGGAAAAAAAGCATTTAACTCTATACCTAAAGGTTTAATCCTAGTAGCCTTAGTGGAGATACTCTAAGTGGTAAGAGGCTGATAAAGATCCAGAAGGTTCAGATATTAATGTTGACCCGTATTTAGGTAAAGAGAACTCTACAGGTTGGAAGCAAAATCAAAGGCTTTCACATAAATCAACCTGTAAACTATCATTCACTAGGTCAATTGAAACTCCTAATGAATTCAAATCCACAACACTGGGGATAGGTGTGTGGGGGTGGCTGAGGGCAGTTGGCAGCAAGGTTTATCTGTTCAAAATGTTTCTTGATTTCCTTGATCTCTTGTTTCAAGGACTTTAAGTAGCCATCCTTAGGCTTGGAAGTAGAAGCAGGGGAAAAGGGGTTTCACTTGGAAGTGGTAAGGGCAACTTTGTCAAATTCATGTTTGATCATGGCTTTATACTTGGTACACACCAAGTCATAAGCCTTGTCAAATGTGGCAGGGGCTTCCATGCAGATCATTCCAGCATATGAAGGTGAGGGCTTGCTCAAAATAACCTAAACCAGAAATCTGGTGGAAATGATGGGCAAGTCAAGCTCTGTCACCACTTTCAGAACCCTTGACATACACTTCCGTAGCTTTGTTGGCAAGAGTTTAAAATTTTGCAGTAAATTCATGGAGACTGAAAAACTGGGTGATTTGGATGAGCTCTAACTGGCGAGTGAGATCATTGGTGCAATCCTCAAAAGGGTGATTGCTGCAGTTTTTCACTCAGCCTAGCTTGAAAATTCTGCATCCTGGTGCCAGTTGCAGGCTTCACCTGAAAGAAAAACCCCAACTTCCCAAAAGCAACCCTGTTCAGAGATGGCAAACTCATTGCAATGTTGTTCAAAAGTGAACAACCAGGATTTTATTCTCTTTTCCTCACAGAGGTCAACCCTCTGGAAACCAAGGAAACAAGAAAGTGTGGTGGAATCCCCATTGGGGGCAGAAACTGAAAATGAAGTGGTTGGCATTGCAACAGCGGCAAAAAACAGAAAAGACAAGACAAGATAACAGCACAGCCTCCACTCAAAGTGCTAAACTTCAAATATTCAAGATTTACGGGAAATGAACAGTTTATTAAAATTGCAGTGCAGGGGGTGTTAAAGTGAGTTACAAGTTTTTTCAATCCTGTTTGGCTGAATTTGAATTTGGAATATCTGGTGTGGATTCAAATCCAGCACCACAACAATTACGACATTTGCCATAATTGACGTGTTTTTAATCCACTGCAGCCCTAGAAAAGAGGCTCTGTTTCATAAGCATAGCTTTTATATACAGTGGCCTAAAAAAATACCCGGCCAGCAACATTTAAAAAAAGTAAATTTCAATAAATGAAATTTGCTATAAAGAGCATGAGCATATGCACCACGGATTTTTACACAATTATGGCATATAAAAACGCAAAAATAAATAAATAAATAGCAAGAAGATTTTAAAAAATTCAGAAATATTTAATAATAAGAGCTGCGCCTTTAAGTAGATTAAAGCACATAAAATTAATATGAGACAGCACCTCTTATTCAAACTTACCTAGATTATAAAATTGGGGTTAGAGAATCTTTTGTACAGAAAACATGGTTAAAACAAGAGAAATACCTGAGTTTATTTGTGGTTGAGTTGTACAAGCTAAGGAAATGGGTTTATCCTATAGAAAGATAGCCAAGGAACTCAAGATTGGCAAAGAAACTGCCCGAGAAATTTACCTCAAGTTCCAGTAAACTAACTCAGTGAAAAATTGCCTGAGATCAGGTCGTCCTAAAAAAACTACTGCTTGAGATGATCAGTCTATTGTCAGAATAGTTAAGCAAAATCAACTTATAACTGCCACTCAAATTAAGAAGACTATCAAAAATACCTTGAAAATTGATATCTCTGAGGCCACTGTTTGCAATAGACTTCATTAGCTGGGGTACTATGGCTGTGTTGCAAGAAAAAAACCTCTTATAAGTCCAAAGAATAAAGCCAAAAGATTGGCCTTTGCTCATAAGTATGTTAACTATCATGTATCCTTTTGGGAAAAGGTGATTTGGTCTGATGAGACTAAAGTTCAGCTCTGTGGATTTCAGAGACGCCAAACTGTCTATTACAAAGCTGATGAAGTTTACAAAATTGAGTGCTTAAACCCCACTGTTAAAAATGGATGCCAGGGTGTCATGTTTTGGGGCTGCTTCACAGCCAACACAAGAGGGGCAATCCAGCCAATCAGTGATAAGGTAAATGCTCTTATCTACAGAAGGATCCTTGATTAGAATCTCTGCTGTTTTATGAGGAATCTACAAGATTCAGCCAATTATACCTTCATGCAAGATAACACTGGTGTCCACAAAGCCAATATTGTTAAGAAATATATGAATTCTAAACAGATTGTTTGTTTGGATTAGCCTCCTCAAAGCCCAGATTTGAATCCCATTGAACATCTTTGGGATATTGTCAAATCCAATTTTCCAAAAACCTCTAAACAATCCATTATGGATCTTAAATTTGGAGTGGCAAAAGCATGGGAAGAAATTTCTATGGAAACTTTAAAGAACCTAGTCCATTCTATGCCCAGAAGTCTTGCTGCTGTGATTGAAGCCAAAGGTTGGCCTACAAAGTACTAAGTCCATAGTATATTCAGCTTTGAAATAAATTATTATTTTATACTAAATATTCATTTTTTTGAAATCTTTTTATTTTTCTTCCTATTTATTTATTTTTGCATTTTTATATACCATACTTGTGTAAAAATCTGTGGTGCATCTGTGTTGCAACTGAACCAATGAGGATTCAGTATTTGGAATTGGGGAAGACAACAGCCCAATAGAAAGGACAGAATAATAAGAATAAGATATCGTTTATTGTAGAATATTGTGATTAATATACCATATGGGGAAAGCCACAAGGCCACCAGGGGGTGGCATAGTGGGAAGTTTCATGTAAGGTTTGAAGCCGAGGAATAACTCGTGCGGGGATCAGCAAGTCGAATTGGTAACATTCCTAATTAGGATGAAGTACCCGCCATTTGATATTGCCATCAGATTAGTCCATAATGTTAGATACGTCAAAGGGCAACTCATCGAGCGCCCCCTGTGTATCATAAAATATGTTAGCAGGCGAGTCTGGAAACTCGGTTGCAACATCTGCTCATACTTTTTATAGCAAATCTCATTTATTGAAATTTACTTTTTTTCTTTAAAATGTTGCTGGCTGGGTATTTTTTGGGCCACTGTATATCAAAAAGGTATAGCTGTGTTCAGTTTTGATTTTGTTTTATATTTGTTTCACTTTTTTTACTTTTACATATTTTTTAAAGCCTTGTAAAATTTTGCGTCCATCTTCATAATAATTTTACGCATTTCTGATCTGCAAAATCTTGCACTATCTTAAATAATGCTGTTGGCCCAATACTTAAGGAGGTCACTGTATTTCATGTTCCAGATACTTGGCAATAGAAACACTTTTATGGCTTTTAAGCAGGCCTGTAGTTCTTTTACCTCTATACTCATTGCCTAACTGAAACTTGCTCCTTTATGTTCCAGACATAATCCTTGGGATATTCATTGGGACATGATCTGAAAGTATTCAAAGGTTGTGGATATCTGGCAGGGAAGACTTGAAGGGAGAAGAGAAAGGTTCAACAGATGGCTCCAAAGTTTTATGCTGATTTAGTTGGCCTGGGCCTAGCGGTTGTTTGGGTTCATACCGATCCAAAGCTATCCTGGAGGAGCATGCGTTATCATAAACTTGTCCTAAAACCCCCTATGCTATAGATTAGATACAAAAGTAAATAGGGTGGGCATGCTTAGTTCAGCTGGGAGTATGGATGTAAACTAATGTTAGCCTGGGCTTGGTTATTTAGGATCGAATTGAAGGCTACCCAGACAGGTCTTGACTCGGGTATGGTCCTAGCGCTATGGATTGTGAACAAAGTATAAGCTATGTTTATTTTTCTAATGTGTAATACAGAGTGCAGCGGCCTAACTTTAATAAAATTATGTTCCCTTTAAAAAAAGGTACTACATCCCTTGGTTTTAAAGTTCAAAAACGCCAAGGGATGCAGTGCCTTGAACTCATGAAGCCATATACACAGGAATAGAATAAAATTTATAGAGAGCTTGGCTTTCAGACTGGCGGTAGAAACTAACTTGGGAAGTGTGGTATAGGCAAGGAAGCTGGGTTGGGATGACGTAGACTTACCTGGGCAGTTTAGTCGAGTACAAACGTGTGTAAAGCACGAACCCCTGAATCGAAGATAGCCGAGCAGGTCGATCTTAGGATAGTGCCAGGGTTGGAAAACGGCGATAGCTGCCCCTTGTTACAGTGAAAAAGAGTAACTCCTTGTTGGGAGCTGAGCATTACCCCCATCGATTAACGCAGCTGAGATAATCCACGGCCAAGCCTGAACTTACGCAGATGAGATCAAGTGAATAATATTTTTTATTAGCTTTGGGAGACGTTGTACAACATCTGCCGCAGATTGATGGAAATTCTCGTGATGAGTTAATTGGGCGAGGGATTTACAGCTGGGATGGGGACAATCTATGTTTTAGGTGGATCCAAGAAGGTTCTTTGGGAGAGGACCGCTCACTGGGATAGAGTCAAAGAAGGAGCGGCGTAATGGGGGCTCGGGTGCCATGAGGAAGGGCATGGGGAGATCAAAGAAAGGAACTGCCGCTGGCACTGGTTTGGGTTGAGCTGCTACTTTGCGAGTGGGTACGAAGGTGAAGGTGGGAGGGGTTAAAGCTTTGGGCTTAAGGCGAATAGCAGATGAAGGCAATGCAGGGCGGCGGGGAGGTTGGTGGGGAACTGCAAATCCATTCTCCAGATTATCAAAGGACTTGGATGCGAAAAGCTTGGAGTCTTCCAAGAAAGGACTCGGCTTGGCTGCACCAGAAACGGCACATAAGCCAGTGCGTTTCTTGGGTGGGAGGGTGCCGGACTCAGAGACCTGCCATTCATACTCGGTGGGGTCGATATGAACCTGCGGGGTGATAACAAAGGTGTAGTCGCGCTTGAGGTTGTTATCCCAGAACTCCTGGCCATTCACACAATACCGTAATGCAGCTCGCATAACAAACTCAGCGTCATATTGAGTGCTGGTACACAGGTGCTCGGGAAGCTGAACTCGGAATTGGAAGACATCCTGGTCGACAGGAGAGTTGTAGACTGGGCGTAAGAAGTGAAGGTCATGATCCTGGTATGAAGCCCAATTGTCGAGGCTGTAACGAAGCGTCACCCTTTTCTCAAACGCCAAGTTGTGGACGCGGACTTGCCCCAACACCTGGTTGTTGTCAAGCGAGATGCTTTCGAGGATAACCTTGGAGGAGAGGAGGCGGCGGCTATGCTCAGGCGGTAAAGAAGACCAAAGAGTCATGGCGGTGGAGCCGCATACCGAAGACGGGGTTTGGTTGATGTCGAAGCATCGGACGGTGGCAAGGGTTGAAGCAAACCTGACGCTTTTGGTCTTGCGCTGGGTGGAGTTGAGTTGACTCTGCATGGAGAGATTGAAGGGAGATGGTCCTCTTTTATTGCTGGTCAAATTACTACTAGCCTGAGAGATTAGAGATAAGCTATTCAAGCCCTTATCTCCTTGTTTCTCATTGGCCTACTATTATTCGCCGCCTTCTCGAAGATAGGCCTTGGTTTTGGAGTGATTTCATGTTGATATCTTTTTTCTAATGCCAAGCAGCTCCACCCAATCAAACGCAAGGGCTGCATCAGCCAATGAAATCAGTATTCACTATCTCAAGTTTACCCACCCGACCTGCAAACGCCCAGTCTCTTCATGTGCAGGGATCTGATGGATTTATACTAGGAATATATATGTGCTATTTCTGGCCCAAGGGTTGAGGCTAGACTGCAAATCTTGAGTCATCAAATAAGATCCCCAAACGGTCTACATTCAATCATATTAAGCCTAAAATACTAGCAAATAGTTATCACAGCTGACAAGGGATGGCCAGTTCCGAACAGCAGATAGAAGTGATAATAAAGATGTATTTGATTTGCCAAGTTGGAATAACAAGCTGGAATAACAAGTTGGAATAACAAGCTGGAATAAAAATATATAGGGAATTGATAAGAGCCAGGCCTGACTGGGTTCCAACCACAGATGTAAATTTACGTGGGAACATTGATTCCGCGCTCTCACGTATCAACTTCGGACTAAGCAAAGCTAAATGCAGATTGCCAGTTACCTTACTGTAAGCCAATCACAAACAAAGTAGCCTCTCATACTTGAACAAAGTGTCCGAAGCAAGCCATTTGTTCGGCCTATATAAATACCCACTATAAAATGCGCACCCAATGCCAGCGATACTGCTTTAATTAAAAAAGTGCTATTTTCAAACGCTCACTCATGCCATCCCACGACGCTCGGACCATATCTGATTGGCCAAAAGCTCCTCGCCAAGCCATGGTGCTCCAACTGACACTTGTTTTTCTCCCAACAACCAATCTATGCATATCCCTTTTCGTCACATATGCTCCTGCCAACAAATTCCCACGGGCTTAAACTCACCAAACGCTTCTCAGAATCATAAATGACAATGATATCCTAAGAAATCAACTTTCACGGATTTGCCGAACTCAATCTGGCAAATCTCGCTGCTCCAACATAAGCAATATATATTCGGTATAGTTTTTCCGAATCGATTTAACAACAAGAGAGGTTTTAAATACTCCTTTATATAAACTTTTAATTCAATCTCGGCACCTCTCGCTTTTGAAGTGATCCGCAGTTAATTAAACAATAACTTGAGCCCCATGACTCAGCTGAACCTAAGTGATGCAAAAGCTTATCATAATCACTGCAGTTTTCCATATCGTAAATATCACAACAAGATTTGACTAAACTACTCGTAACCAACCTCCTCATGAATATAAACGCTATACCAAACCCACTTTTAGTGGATGGAGTTAAACCATGGAACTCTACTTGTAACATAAAGGAGACGCCAAGTTACAAAAACAAGTTACAAAAACAAGTTATAAAAACAAGTTATAAAAAGTACTTCATGACATCAGAAACCATTTCAGGAGATCCTTGTTTCAACTCGACTACTTCCGCCCTATCTAATCAACTGAATAACCCAAACGATGGGAATCAACTTCCAATTCGCCTTCGCAAAAGTATCCAACGCATATAAATGATATCAATCCAACAAACACTCCAATCACATCACCCAATCCTATTAGACAAAGATAACCATATGGAAGAATCCGAATGGAACCAAAACTAAATGACATTATGTTTGCCGTGTGGTTATCAACCACTTGAAACAAATGGACACTTGACCCCATTTACCCAATCTGCACTTGAATGGAGAACTGTAACCATAAAGGGTTCAGGCACAAAGTTCCCACCAAACAATTGACTGCACCCATCTTCCCTGCCATAGCAGTTTCAACCCCACCCTGGGCTGCCGTGAACCCCATCCATATCCCGAAACATAATCCAGAGGCATCCTTGGCGCGGCAAGATGTTTTAAAGTAATGGTAAGCGTAATCTTTACGCAGCTGCACCCTTCTCAAAAGTTCCCAAAACATCTGCTACCGAGATCACGGGTTTAAAGGGTGGTATCAGCTGCTTCATAACTTATTGATCAACCCGATATACCCGATCATCCAACCGTGTGATAAACTCTTCTGCTACAGTAGATTTAAAGGCTATAGCGACAACCAAAAATACCTTAGATTTAAACAAAGTGATATCAGATTTAAGTGAACCCCAAGTCGCGCGAGATTCAGGATTCAAATAATTTAAATATTTTTGGTGAACAAATGAATTGTCAAACAATAAACAAAATTCCACTAACACATTATATGGAATTATATCAAACATCAAGCGGCGTAGTTCAAACCACAAATGAAATGGACTGGCACATCAAGTGAAATGGATGGATGCTGTTCCGGAGTATATTATAATCCAATCAGGATTCATATGAGGCACTGACAGAATGACTAAAGTGAAACAAAACTTGAGCAATCTAGAAGCGAGATTACACAAGCACAAAATGAAATGAACTCACTCAAGATGTGTAGTATGAGCAGCCTAAAATAGAAAACTATCAATTTAATAGCCAATCAACAGCTATCCAATTTAGGACCAGAGGCATTTTATCCATTTTCATGGCTCCAGATTTGTATGAAAAGGTTTTGAGAACTTTCAAAATCTGGACTCAAGAGTATAGTAAAAATAAATCATAAAATTTTAAGCTTCTACTTTTAGTGATTTTATCCTAGGTTTTTTTACAATGGTTTTCACAAGCAATATCTTTGACAGCGCCAGCAGCCAAGCCAGCTGCAATGGAGGCAAGGCTCAGAACGTGGAGGCACCGGTTTACACCCAAGCCTTTGAGGCGGGTAACAAGGAAGCTGACCTGTTACTGTCCCCCGACCCATATGGCTTTGACTTGTTTGAGAGTCACTTAGAGTCTAGCTCTTTCCTTGCTCCCACACCCACCCCTGCACAAGATGCCCGTCAACCAACCAATCAGGATGGCAACCTCAATCCAGAACAACTTCCTGTCACCAGCCAACCTGCCCCTCCTACAGCCAATCAGGCTTCAGCTCCTGCCGCCTAGCGCCCCAAACGCAGAATAATCACTGCCTAAATTCTTCAGGAAATTGTGGCACTAAACCTACAGGGTCTGTTGTGGGACCAGATTGCCGCCCAGTTGCAATTTACCTGAGCTACTGTCACGCAGGAATTCAACAACCTAATGAACAAGGGAAATCTGATTGGGACAGCCCAGAAGCCAAAGAAGGCCACGGAGTCCCAGATAACCAAGGCTTATCCAATAATACTCGATCTTCTCCAGCAGGACTCCAAGCTTCCCTTGACCCAGGTCTGGAAGCAACTTGCACACCATGGCATTTGGGTGTCTGAGCGCATGGTGCAGCTCTGGATGCACGGGAAGGTGGCTTCAATTAGGGTTCTTACAATTTTTGCTGGCAACCAATGGGATGGCGCTGAGGATTCCCCATATGACACCGCAATTGAATCAACCCTGGTCAGATGCTTCACAAGTCTAACAGATGACATCATGTTTGTCTCATACCACAAGTTATCAATTGCATTTGATAATTTTAGTGAGCAAGGAAAAGCTGTCACCAAGAATAGAAGGAAGAAGGTCAAGAAGGGGACTTTCATTGGTGCATTTCTGGCTGTTTCATCCAAGGGTTTTGCCTACTATTAGACAAACCCTGATTTTATTGATATGTACTCATACAACCGCATTCTCAGTGGATTGCTTGACTCCTGGGATGGCTCAAATTCCAAATACCAGGTTTTCTTGAGCCACCAGATGGAGGGAAGCTCCACCGCCCTTGATGCCATCAAGGGACGTGGGCACCAGGCCTCAGTCTATCCCGCCGGCCATGCAGACATCCATCTGGCTGATGTTGTCTTCTTCAACATTGAAGATACACTACGGGAGCACCACCCTCAGGCTTTCAACGACCTCTATCTTGGGGTCCTTGACCACAATTTTCTCTTTGGTCACCAAATGGTGGCTGACTTGTTTGCGCAAATGGTTTTCTATGTAAACATGGGCAACCAATCACGCAAGGATAAGTGCCTCCCACCCCGTGCCACAGCCACCTACCAGCCCATCCAGCCAATGACTGATGAGAAGTACAATGAGCGGTATATATTGGCCATCACGCGCAATCCTCCTGCCTCCACCCCCGCCCGCAAACCCAACCCATCCAATCCCAGACCCCCCAGGCTAGCACCGCCTCTACGTCCTCCTTCCTGTGCCATTCTGCCTACTAGGCATCACTCTTCCCCGCCTCAATAAACCCCTGGTCCCAGAAAATTTCTATTTATATTATTTTCATTTTGAATTTCAATTGTTAGTGTTCTCTTTGTTTATAGTTGGTTTTATTCTTTATGCTCAGCTTATTTCTATAAAATCATATATTTACTATGGCGTGTATCTAGATCCTGAACACAGTTATTTTTAGCACCCAACCATAGCCCCTTGTGAAAACATTAACACTAATTTGGTGATCAGCTAAATTTGAATTAGAAAATTATAGTGTTAACTGTTTTTAGATAAAGTTGTTACTGATCTGAATTCAAAGCCTTAATGATAAACTTTAAGCCAATCAGGAGCTGAGTGATAAAGTGATTGTTGTGACATAAAGGGTCATTCAATAATTCTTTGATGCATGTGCGCTAATTAATATGATTGGCTGTATGTTTTGCCATTGTATGTCATTGCCGCTGTGGCAAGTTGTTGGTGGACTAGTGCCCAATCAGCTGCTGGGTTAGCACTAGTCCACCAACAACTTGCCACAACAGCAATGGCGTACAAGGGCAAAACATCCAGCCAATCATATTAATTAGTGCACATCCATCAAAGAATTATTGAAAGTCTCTTTATGTCACAACAATCACTTTATCACTCAGCTCCTGATTGGCTTAAAGTTTATCATTAAGGTTTTGAATTCAGATCAGTAACAACTTTATCTAAAAACAGTTAACACTATAATTTTCTAATTCAAATTTAGCTGATCATCAAATTGTTGTTAATATTTTCACAAGGGGTGTTTTTAAGTGCTAAAATTAATATGGTAATCAAGGAAACAATGCCAACACAAAGCAAACAACACATATTAAGTTGAGCGTAAAACATATACACAATGGGAAAAAGATGAGATAATGTAGTAGATGGGAAAACAAAAAGGAATAACAAAGAGGCAACTATCAAAATAATACAGAATTTATTGGGGAAAAAGCTATAAAACATATGGAAAGGTTAGTAAAAAATAAAATGAGAGAACTCAAAAAGCTTCTAAAGGACTTTGACTTGGCAATTGCCAAAATCAAAGACATTGACCGGAAGGTCAAAGCAAAGGTGAAGTCCGCCGTCCTTGAAGGCAAGAAACTTGACAGGGTGACATCCAAGGCATTAATGACCAAAATGCCTGACACATCAGAAACAACAATTGAGTGCTTACTTAATATCCAGAAGCATGCTGTGGAAGGACTTCAATTCAAGGCCTACAATCTTTCCGCGCCATCCATCTGGGTTGATGACCCGGATATGTATGCACATCTCAAGCCAGCAAAGCATGCCAGGGCAGAGGACACCAAATTGCCAGCGCAATTGATTGCGCCAAGAATGGCCAAGCCGGCAAAGAAGAAACACAAGAAGGTAACCTAAAAAATAAAAATTAATAAACTTAAAAAAACTTACCTTTTTTTCTTAGAAAACGTAGACGGTGAACTCTGCCTGGTCCTGGTCCCTTTTGTCCCGGCCGCCTTTTATGCTAATTATGCCACTCACGTGGCTAAGCAGCTCTATCTGTCCCCCCCTGTCGTGCAGGAGCTTGAAGACAGAATTCACAGGTCCTTCCCAATGACAAGGGACGCGCTAGCCGGGCTGACGCATGCCAAGGGGGCATCTGAGTGGGCAGTTATTGCCTACAGGATGCCCAACTGGTCCGCCTGGACCCGGTATCCCTCAGTGGAGTTTACTGTGTAAAATCCATTGAGCTTGTTTGAGACGTCCTGATGACGCTCCCATTCAAGAATGTACCGGAGATGGTTGGGCTCACGCAGCTGCTTGCTTCTGCTTCCCGGTGGAGCACACCCTGTCTTACCTTCTGGACAACTTTGGGCGCGCAGTGGGCAAATTGGCTGTTGCAGACGCAACAGCCGTAAAGAAAACCAAGATCCTCCTGGCAGACTTCAGGCTGGCCTGGAGTGCCAACTAGACGGGGGTCCCAGCAGCTATGGAGCTGACCTTTGCCAAGACAAAGCACAACAAGAAGATAAGTGTGGTCTATAATAAACTGTGTGAGTTCACAGAAGCCTTTGCAGGGCAAAGGCTTCATCTGGTTGTTTACCTGGGGTTATTATTCTTCTTTGGGATGGGTGCATCTGTTGAGGACCTGGATGGGGTCCTTCTGGGGATCAACAAGGCCTGGCTTACACTCAACAGGAAGAAGGTCCCCCCTGGATATGGCTCAGTTGATCATGTGATCCAGGACGCCCTGGTCCTGGCTGGTATCTACAGGTTTGCAGCCCCACCTGAAAAGCTGCTGCTTCACTCCCACCTGATCCTACTCCCCTTCACCAGCAGGAGGGAGTATTCCAATACGGGTGTATCCACTGTCCACAGTGTGGCGGTGGAGGTTGTGTGCCACCTCCATCATGGGGTGGGTACATACCGCCAAACTCACTACAGGTGTTCTTAATAAATTCTCTGCTAATAAACATCTTTATACTCTGAAATATTTTTATTATAATTAATTTTTCAAATAATATTTTAGCAAACAAGATTTGCAAAATATATTGCGGAAATGGGTTTCATAAAAGTATAAAATTATATATTAATAAAATAAATTCTAACTTGTAAATTTTACGTTTAATTTTTTTTAAATTAATTTTTACATTTATTTGACCAAAGTGATTTAAATATTTTTGCGTAATCCAATACTGAGCATTTGGGATTACCTCAGATGGCATAATACAATAATATACAATAAAATAAATAAAATATTTACATCTATTTATGGATCTTCTGAATGTGATTGCGGGCGTAGAAACATCTAAATATAAAATGATAATTAATAAATGTTGAATAATAAATTAGAGAATATAAAAAAGTTGGACATGTTAAGCCTTTAATTGATTGGCTGTTTGGCTAGGCATGTGGGGATAAACAAATCAGTGTGGCCATAGAATTTGGCCACAGTATCAGATGGGAGGGTATGGATCCCGGCCTGCAGCAAATCAAACAGGTCCATAGTCCCAGTTGGGGTTTCTTGCTTGATAACTTGCTTGAGCCACCCAAAGACTTCCTCAATGGGATTTAGGAAGGGCAAATAGGCAGGGAGGAAGAGAAGGCACATATTTTCCATGGCCAATTGCTGGGGGCCCACTGCAATGCTTGTGTCAATCATTGGGAGTTCCTCAAGAATGTCAGCCACTTTGTGGAGACCAATGTTGTCCAACACAATTACGTTGGTGAAGCCCGGGCTCGTGCGCCTCAGGTGCTCCTGGACCAATCAGAGAAACAATAGGAAGGTCTGGCTATTGTGGGAGCCTAGTATCATTTGGTAGAGCTCAACCCCCTTTGGACCGAGGAGAGCCTCCATTGAATAGGCTGTGGCGCAGACTGCAGAACGCCAAGCCACCCCGTCATTGGAGCCTCTGGGGACATACCCATACTCATTGCACATTGACGAGGCAAATGCTGATTTGTTGATATAATAGAATTTCACTGTCCCCTTGGCTTTGAGGGCAGTGTACGCCTCAGCGTAATTTTTCCGGGTCTCAATATTGGCTGGGCTGTTCCAATTGTATGGGGATACCCCAAATTTTTTCCAGGAAAATTGCATTCCTTTGACCAAATGATAATAGGAGGAAATTGAGGCCTCAATCCCAAAAGCAGACTTGACCATGGCCTGTATATTGGCCAGTTCAAGATGGCAATCTTGGGTTATCCACTGGCAGATTGCCCATTTGTGCTCCTTGGTGAGCATGATTGACACACACAAGGATTTCTCTGCAGCAAGGACACAACCAGTATTGATAAATTTATGGAAGGTCTTGCTGGCGTACTTGGGATTCACTCCAACAATGGCCGCGGCTGCCTTGTAGTCACCTGATTCCTGCATTAGCTTAAGCAGGATGATGCATTTGATGTCAGGGATGCGCTTCTGGGCGGGCTTTGTGGGTTCAGACAAGCCAAGATCCTGATTGATGACAGGCTTGCAAGGCATGGGCACCTTGTTGTAGAAGGCTGCAACCTTTTTGAGCACTAGTGTCCCTCATTGTTTTGGTAGAACTGGGGCTCCTTGTCATCCTCCTGATTGCCATCACTGACATAGGGCTCATAGCTAGTATCAAGTACAGGCTTCACCTTCTCCAGCATGGCTGACAGGACCAACTCTTGCTGGTACACAACGTCAAACACATACAAAGTAAGTTCTACCTCCTTTTTTCTAACCATTTTGGTAGTGGTGACCTTGGTTGGCTTCCAGGTCAGCTTTGGGACCCAAGGGTTTATGCTCTGCACCCTAGCAGCTTGTGCTCCTTGAATTGGCTGTGTCAGTGCAGCGTCACTATGGAATTCTCCTCTCCCGTCTCTTCCTTGAGTAGGCACTTGGGTTGCACTAACTCTATTCTTTGACCCGCAGGGGCAACTGCAACTGCAGCGCACAACAGGTGCAATGGTAGTCTGTTGTTGTGTTCCTTCCATTTTAAAATTTAATAAAATATTAAATAAAACTTAATTAAGTTACTCCCTAATTTTAATTTTTGCTTTTATCTGTTTATGGATATTCAATTAATATTTTTTCCCACCTAGTATCCCAATTATAGATTTTTTATTTCTTAGTTAGTTGTTTTTGGTTTTACAACGCCCATCTAGAATACTCAAAAAAATCCACCCATTTTCCTAGATTTTACTGCCAAATTCAAACACCCAACACAATATTTTTAAAATTTATGTTTCAGATCTTGTGTCTTATTTTAGATACCTTGGTATCATTCATGATTACAATCTATTGCACACATTGTGTGAGTGATTTTGTTTACATTGTGAGTTGCTATTGTGATTTGTTTTTGGATTGAGTTTTGACACACCTTGCTTGGGTGTATTTTTTCACTAATTCACATAGTAAACATATGTACACCAAAAGTCAACTCACACCATTTTGTTTGTGAATCAATGTATTTTGTATTATATTTTGAATGGTTTTGCTTTGCATTTGAGCCTTTTGTTGCTGTGTTGACCCATTTTGCCCATTAATGCCAATAAACCCTGTTAACAGAGTATATATTTTAACCTGAGAGTTAGATTTTGTTTAAATCTGAAATCATTTTGTTTAAATCTGAAGAATTTCTGCTTGTCACCATAGCTTTTAAAACTACTGTACCTGCAATATTCTAATATAACTTTACATTTGTGGTTCTCAATTTTTTATTGATAATGAAAGATATTAATGTGTTGAAGGTAGTACTATAAAATCCAGTTTTTGATGTAATTCAAACAAAATATCAAATATCTATAACTTGATAAATGAATTAGAAGCACACCTGCAAAAGTGTGTTTAAATAGAAAAAATATCAGGGAAATAGTAAAGGAAAGCTGGGTAACAGGACCCAGCAATTGATCCAGTCAAAAGAAGATGCTCTGGATAAACTAGGAAATATTATAGATGAACAGAACAAAGAAGGGTTACTTAATCTATAGGGAACAATTATACTAAGTCTGAAGTTCAATGATGCAGCCTACAATTTGTGGGAGTTCTGGAAAGGGGCCAAAGAAAACAATAAGGAAGTCATGCTGATTGAAGGAACTGAAATTTCAAAGGAAATCAACACAAATGAAGAAGAGACCAATCAAATGGAAACAGATGAAAATGAAGCACATTCAAGAAGCAGAAGAGCCTCAAGAAACAATGAAAATTCAACAAACAGAAATCAAGAGGAAACACAAGTAGCCCAGAAAATAAGGAATATCAAGCCCAGAAAAACAAATGAAGAGCAGTGTACACTCATGAAGTTTGCCTAAGGGGCGCAGGTGGCTGAGGGGACCGCAGGGAAAACAATCAGTAAGTTTTTTATGTTTTACTTATATTTACTTTAATTATAACAAGGAATGGGGACAAGGCTGCTGAAGTGGCAGCCTTTATGCCCAGTTGATTTTACGGGGGTTACCAACACTCGTAGCCCCTGTAATTCAAATAAATAAAAATGAAATTAATAAAATAATTCAAAATAACATCAATTGATATGCAACAAAAGAAGCAATGAATAATGAATTCAAAGCGCCAGAAGGAAGTTCAACTTGGGTCAGAGAAGCCTATAAAGTAGGCGCAAGTATCAATTTCAATGAAAAATGGAATTAAACTGAATGTCAACATGAATTTGTGAATATATATTTGAATGTCTTGAATAATTTCAATTTCCAACTATGAACTCATGAAATAAACCTAAAAAATCCTGTTGCAACTGAACCAATGAGAATTCAGTATTTGGATTAGGGAAGACAACAGTCTAATAGAAAGGACATAATAATAAGAATAATGTATCATTTATTGTAGAATATTGTGATTACTATACTATATGGGGAAAGCCACTGGGCCACAAGGGGATGGCATGGTGGCTTGTTCCATAAAAGGATTTGAGCTGAGGAATAACTTGTGCAGGGATCAACAGGTCAAATTGGTAGCACTCCTAATTAGGAGAAAGTGCCCACATTGTTCAATATTGCCATCAGATTGATTCATGTTGTTAGATACATCAAGGGACAACTAATTGAGCTCCCCCTGTGTATCATAAGATACTTTGGCAGGTAAGTCTGGGGACTTGGTTGCAACACCCCCTTGCCCCCTGCTTGTTGTCAGATACCAGGATTGGAGTCTGCAGAAGATCTGGGAAGGTCTGATTAAACAACCTTTGTGTGGGGATGGCACAGCAGGGGCGCAAGCAATTGTGGTGGAGCATCTTGGTTTTCCCTTGGGCATCCTCAAGCTGATAGGTGTGATTGTCATAGACTGCAGCTATCTTGAAGGGCCATAGGTGGTAGGGTCCCAACTTAGCCAAATTGGGGTTGAGGGTGTAGATGGGGACACCTACAGTGTATTTGGCTTCAATGTGCTTTGTCCCTTCTTCAATTTGTTTGTGTTCAATTTCTTGGGCTTTGGCGCACCACTGGATCAGATAAGGAGTAGTCAAAAAGGGGGTTTCCTGGGAACTGTGGATTGTAATTTCCCATGTTTTACCCCCGCCAAGCTATCAGGCGTCCCAAAAGCTAGGGTGCTGGGGCTGAACCCAGTTCCCCTGTTAAACCTCTCTTGCAAGATGAGTAGGGTGGTGAGCAAGTGTTTGGTCCATGCAGTATTAGGATGTTCCTGTGAGGGTTTGGCAATCAGTTGGACCAGTGAACCATTCAACCGCTCTACACTTCCATTGGCTTATGGATGATAAGGAGTGGCAACTATCTGTTGGAGGGCATTCTTGGCGCAGTATGCCTTCATGACCTGTCCAACAAGTTTGGGGCCACCATCTGTGATGAGACATTTAGGACGCCCAAAGCGGGCCACAATTTCCTTGCCAATCAAGCAGGTGGTGGTGGTGGTAGTGTAGTTAGTTGTTACCCAAGCCACTGGCCAGCAAGTTAAGTAATTGATGACAGTTATGATGTATTTCTTTCCCAGTCTGTCTTCAGGGAGGGGGCCCGACCATATCAAGGGCCCACTGTTTGAAGGGTTCCATGGCCTTGATGGGCAAGACAGACTGGGGGGTGCAGGTTTGGACGTATTCTTCTCGCACAGCACACACATTTTGAGGAGATCCAAGATATCTTGGCGCATGCGTGGCCACCAAACTTTTGTTTCAAGATCTTGAAGAGGTTGCGTCCTCTGAGGTGACCCAAGGTGCAGTGGTAATGTAGTATTGTGTTGCCTTGTATTGTGGTGGGAATTTAAGGCGTCTTATAACCTGTCTCTGCGCAGAAGCAGATTTTGCCAGCATTGGTGGTGAACTGAATTTTGTTGTCCTTCAGCTTGGAGATGGTTACTGAGTTAAGGCCTTTGTAACAGGTTGCTTCAGGGCAGAGGTACAACATTGGCTAATTTGGTTCCAAGCCGTCATCCCCAGTGATGGACGCTACATAGAGTTATGAGAGGGTATCAGCTGTGACAAGTTCCTTCCCAGGCTTGTACTTGATACGCAACTGGTGGGGGGATAGACTCTTGACCCAGCCTGCTTAGCGGCTTGTCAAGTGGGATTGCATGTTGAAGTACTGGAGTGACTTGTGATCTGTCAGGACGTGGGGTGGAAAAATTGCCCCTTCCAGGTAACAGTGCCATTTCTTTACGCAGTGCACAATTGATGCCAATTCTTTATTGTGTATAGGGTAATGTTGTTCTGAGTCAGTGAGCTTCCTGGACTTGTATGCCACGGGGAGGAAGACACCTTTGTCAGTTTCTACTTGTAGTACACCCCCTATGGCCCTGTCAGAGGCATCAGTATCAAGTTTGTATTGGCGGTTCCAATTGGGGAACTGCAATACAGGTGCAGTTGTAAGTCTCTGTTTCACAGTCTCAAAGGCTTGATCTCTGGCAGGGGTCCAGTGGAAGCACTGTTTAGTGTTCAGGAGCTTGGTGAGAGGTGCAATAAGTTCTCCACAGTTGGGGATGAATTTACGCATGTAGTCAATCATGCCCAAGAAGGTACACATCTGACCGACATCAGTGGGAGGTGGAATACTGGTGCTTGCCTTGATCTTGGCAGGGTCAGGCTTTATCCCTTGTGCAGAGATGGTGTGCCCAAGGAATAGTAGCTCTGACTTGATGAAATTGCATTTGGAGGGTTTAGCTTTTAGCTGGTTTTTCCAAAGGGTGTTGAGGACAGCACAGAGGTGTTGGAGGTGTGTGGTTTGATTTTGACTTAAGACAATAATAGTGTCAAGGTACACAACCACACATTTATAATCAATTCCTCAAATGCTTTGTTCATCAATATGGCAAAGGTGGAAGGAGCGTTGGTCATCCCAAAGTTCATGACCTGACACTCAAAGGACCCATAGTGTGTGCAGAAGGCAGTTTTTTGCCTCATCCCCTGGTACAATGTGGACCTGGTTGTACCCAATGGTGAGATCAATCTTGCTAAAGACCTTTACACCTGCAAGCGTGTCAAACAGGTTGGCAATTAACAGCAGGGGTACTTATTTTTAACCATCACCTCATTTAGGGTGTGGTAATCTGTGATCAGGCAAAGGGACCTGTCCTTCTTGGCTACAAAGAAGACAGTTGCCCCATATGGTGAGAGCAAGGGGCAAATGAAGCCCTTGTCAAGCGCGTCCACAAGGTGCTGATGGAGGGTCTCATCTTCTTTTGGCGTGAGATGGTACAGGGGGTGTGCTTTAGGTAACAATCCCTGAAGTTGTACAGTGTGCTGGATTTCCCAAGGCAGAGGTAGTTGTTTGTGTGTCTCACTGAACATGTCCTTATATTCCTTGAGGAGTGTGGTAAGTGCTGGTGAAGGTAAAGTGGTTAAGGGAGGGGCCGCAGGTGGTTCAGCGTGGATAACTTTGACTGAGCATTGATTGAAGTCTAGTTTCCCCCCTTGAAGTCATATGAGCCTGTTTCTGTTATTCTGACAAACACAGTATTGTGAAGAAGCTTGCTCATTTCAACAGGATAGATCTGAAAACCCACCCCATTTCTATTGAGGATGATAAAAGATGTATCCTAGTCAATGTAAGGACAATTGTGATGAAGCCAGTCAAGGCCAGCAATTAAATTGTGGCTGATCCTGGCCATAATTGGCACAGAGAGCTTAGCCTGGACGTTCCCCATTATTGTAACTGTGCTGTTTTAGCAGAGTTACATGAGAAAAATATTTAGAAGATAGATAATAATCTTTATTGCGAGGTAGTGACTATATAGCTATTGTGAGTCAATGGATAGTAGGAACATGATTGGTGATCGCACGGCTGGATGGAAGAGGGGGTGGCTTGATCCTGATAATGAGTCAAGCGCCAAATCAAGATATCCACCGTGAAGGATCATCATCTGTTCATGTTGATAGATTTGGTAATTTGAGTTGACTTCCTAGTCTGGCTTTGGGTGACCAGGTAATTGGATTGCAGGTCACAAACCCGCTTGGTTGGAACCTTGTTGGCGGGTCAAGCCTGCGGTTTCAACACCATTCTCACAGAGAAGGGAAATGTCTTGTGGGTAATTGTCAGTCTGCGGGAGTCAGGTACTTTTACTGCCTTTAATATGCTGGGTACACAGTCTAGCTGCTGTGAATCAGCAACACCTGGTCCACCATAGTGTGGTTGGCCCCAGTGTCTACCAACAACTTGTGGGTATTTCCACAAAAACAGAAGGGATAAGCCAAGCAGGTTACTTTATTGAGAGAGTGGCTTGCTTGAAGAACGGGGTTGTCACTATGGACCTGGAAGACATCAATTTTTTCAACTTTGTGTACACTGTAGTTACAGGGATTCTTTGCAAGGAGGATTGAGAGTGCTGGTCAAGTGGGGTTGTAGGACCTCTTGTAGCTACAACCCCCAGGCTTTCCCCAAGTTCTCAATTTGAGCTATCTGGAGCTCCCCCTTGAGGGGCTGTTTAGTCCCATTATCCTGCTGACAGAGCTGGCAGCAGCCTACTTGATTATGGATACTGCCAGGTGTTGTACAAGGTTGAGTTAAAACATTATTTGTACAGCAGAAACCCATTGAATCCTGGTTGTTGGCCTCCACAATGGCTTTGTAGCAGTCAGCAATGGAGATGCAACAATCTACAGGGACCCACTTGCAGATATGGGGCTTGAGCCCATTGACTATCAGGGTCAGAAGCATGGTGTTCCTGTTGGTCACGGCTCTGGGGTAGTGGCAAGAGCTTGTTGCCAGGCAGCAAGGTATTTGGGAACAAATCCAGTCTTTTTGATTGCTAGAAGGGGAGTTCCTACCACAATAGGAGAGAAGGTTTTTCTGTAGCGGGACTTTGCGGTGTCCCTGAATGCCGCCCAGGTGACTTCAATTTCCTGAATGGCCCAGTTGGTAAACCACGCAGCAATGGGCCCTGTGAGGCGCCCAGACGCAGTAGCAACCCACATGGGCTCAGGTACTTGGCAGATACAAAGGCGGGTTTTGGTGGAGTGAAGCCAGCTGATGATGTTGGCTCCTTTGACCCCACCCGCAAAGGATTCCAGCTGGAGATTGAGCATGCGCTGTGAAAGGTCCAACTGAGGCAGGGTGACGCTGGCATCACACTGTAAAAGGCAGAGTTAATTGTACACACTTGTAAGAACTAGCTGGTCTTGGTAAATAACGTATCTGTCGGGATGTCCCCCTCAGGGATTGGCAGGAAGGTCTCTTGATGAGGAGTAGCCATACAGCCTGTACTCCTTCCTTTCTTAGGGGAATTTTTTCTTTAAGTAGGCCGTAAACCTACTTCTGCTACCACTTTTGCAACTGAACCAATAAGGATTCAGTATTTGGATTAGGGAAGACAACAGTCCAATAGAAAGGACAATGATAAATGTAATAAGATATTATTTATTATAGAATACTGTGATTAATATACTATACGGGGAAAGCCACCAGGCCACAAGGGGGTGACATGGTGACATGCTCCATATAAGGTTTGGAGCCAATGAATAACTTGTGCGGGGGTCAACAGGTCAAATTGGTAGCGCTCCTAATTAGGAGAAAGTGTCCGCAATTTGATATTGCCATCAGATTGGTTCATGTTGTTAGATAAGCAAGGGGCAACTCATTAAGTGTTTCCTTTGTATTGTAAGATACATTTGCAGGCAAGTCTGGGGACTTGGTTGCAACAATTCATTTCAAGTTCCAAAAGAAAAAATCAAGGCAGCAATCTTCAATAATTTAATAAAAGCAATATAAAATCAAATAAGCAAAGTATTCTTAGTCAATAAGATGAATCCTTTAGTCATATCTTTTGCAGAGGCATGGGTGGCTGATCCCTCTAAAATGCCCAACTTGCCTTTACTTGGATTTTCAAATACATTATATATGAATAGATTAGTCATTATATACAAGAAATTCTGCTTATTTGTGGAAAGCTATACTTCACAGTGACTGCACCTTGCTGTTTACCTTGGGATATTCATCCACTGCATCATGAAATCCAACATGAAAAAGCTGGAGGATGTCCCCCTTCAAATGGACGTCTGCCGGCAGGCACTGGACAAAATGAAGACGCTGCAGGGCTACTGAACTGTAGAGCATGTCATATACCACTGGTTTATTTTAGCTTTGTTTTACAAATACACAATAACTCCCAAGAACCAACTCCAAATCAATTTGCTTTCACAACTCCTCTTATAAGACGCTCAGCAACCACCAAGTTGCTGAGCGCCACCCCTCTAGCAATCACATTCAAAGTTGTCCACCAGGTACAGAAGAGTATGTGGTCCCAATTAGACGCATTAGCAGAAAATTTAATTTTGGGGTATAATACCCTGGAATAATTGCATTCCCTTTGCAATTTACATCTCCCTAATAAATTATCTTCCCTTGCAATATAACTTTTATATTTTTTTATTTTTTTAAATATTTAAATTTTAATAGTTAAACTATAATATTTAAATTATAATAGCAATATATTTAAATATGTTATAAGACAGTAGTTATAGTAAGCAAACTTGGGAAATAATAAAATATGATTTAAAATGAGTTTATTTACTAGCTCATTGAGTATAGGTTCATTTATTACATAGTTAAACAACAAGAACTGAATTTATCTACATCAAGCGGCCTGCTCCACTTATATGCTAAACAAGTGATTGTTTAGAACCTAAATTACCTTTCCCTTGTAATATGATTTGATAAATAATTTTGATATGCTTGAT